>CP139508.1:377032149-377465566 GCA_021014915.2 Artemisia tridentata subsp. tridentata
TGTTTAGCGAATGCGTAGCATGAGGATAGCACATTAGATTGTCACCATCTAAAGTACCGTAAATAAACAAACAAACAAGCAATGGTTTATCTTATCGAATCAATCAAATCAAACAAGTACTTGTCAAGGAATAGTAATTGATCGTGATAGAAAGTTGAACATGTTTTGGTGAAACATATGTAGAAGGCACATATCGATTTGACATGGATTTCTAGTCAACGGGTAATATCAAGAAAATCACATGTTTATACTAGTTTCATGGGTGAATCCTTTCGGCCAATACTCATCCCACTAACCTAGTTACTTATTATATTTATATGTATAAAAAAGATGATTAGAGTCATTAGTTCTTACGAGTCCTTTCGGCCCATACTCGTGATTAAATACCCTCGGGTTCATTTAAAACTTGATTACTTGATAGTTGTCAATTATCAAGCACCAATCCATTTGTGCACCAACTTCTTGGAATAAAACAATATTAGAAATCCTTTCGACCTTTAAATCCAATAGTGTTCAATCAACAAGTTTAAGAACACGAATTATATTTAAACAAACTTATGAGATAAATCACTTTTTCTAACCGAACTAATCATTCAACATTCACACGAAAGTCTACATAATTCCCAAACAAGTATCACAAATTACTCCATAACAAGTTTCATCAATAAACGTAACATTTAATTTAACATCAAATCGTTCAACATAATAATTAAGTAAAAGAGTTACCCAACGTAAGACTACAATTGAGCAAGAAATGTAAAGAGTTATAGCACTCCTTAAGGCCTCCAATTAAACAACGAATCTTCCACCTCTTCCAATGAGTATCACCAACACTTCCTTCGTTTCTCCTTGGGATCTTCTTGAGAATGGCAGAGATTATTTAGCTCTTTCGGGTAAGTAGAAAATATGATCAAGTCCTTATGGTGTAAGGCTTGATTGTAAGATTGTGTGTCTAATTGTGGTGATTAGGGGCCTTATTTATGCTTGAAATCACTTACAAAAACTGTTACAAGCTCTTAATAACCATAAAAGAATGGTAATGATCGGACTTGAGTCATTATGGTAGTTAAAACCATGATTAAATGCAACTCTTGAGTTCAGGTCTGTCTTAACCCACGGTTGGGACCTTCAACCCGCGGCTGGGATGTCTGCTTCAACCTCAAGTTGAGATATTGAACCTTGGGTTGGAACCTCAGGTTCAACCTTGGGTTGGGACTTTATTGACATGTTGGTTTGAACCTTGGGTTGGCACAAGAACTCCATCTTTAACAATCTTCTTTAGCACTTAATCTTGACTAATTCTTCCATCAAATATCTTCATAATCTTTACTTGTACTCGGAAATAATCATAACATGAATCATTATCTGTGACGAGAGTCTTCACTTTGCATATCTTCTTGATTTATCTACTTTTCTTTTTCTTTTTCGATATTTCCTTGTACCTAAACCTGAATACATCTTTTATACCTTTTAAGCGCAAAATGCTCATAAACACAACCAAATAACATGCTCAAATATACAAATAACGCGACTCTAACATATACAAAATGAGCGTTATCAGGAAGTAGAACCAATAAAGATGTCGTTTTCCATTCATAGCTGGAGTTGAATACCCCAATCAAGAATTGTTTTAGATCCAATCCATAGGAATTAATAGAAAAGGCAAATCTCCTATGATACACCAGATCCGGCTCGATTATTGATAGAGTGAATAAATCTGCCATTTCTTGAAATCTCTATTCTGATTCAAAATCGTGGTGTAACGCGTATCCTCCCCTGTTCCGGTCATGGAATAGATGAAATAGATAAAAAAAACCCACGCATCAGTCCTAGTAAATACCTGTGCTTTATAGAATAGGGCCTTTTAGGATATGATTACAAATTTACAATGCTTCAGTTGTCATTGATCAAGAAGGAAATCAAAAAGGAAGTCGATTTTTTGGTGCGATTGCCGGGGAATTGAGACAATTTAATTTGACTAAAAGACTTTCATTAGATCCTTAGGTATTATAAGATAAGACCATGAATCGAACCAGATCGAAACATTCAGTTGTCGACGGACACACTTTATCGGAACGTCGACCGCAAACGAAGGATAGCCAGGCCCCGGTTCCCAGGGTTAGGGTATCCCCTATTATGTTATGAGCATACTCAGATCAGAACTAGTTTCTTCTCTTTCGCCTATCGGCCGGCCGGCTTTAAGCAACCTTCGCATTTCCTGCTGAGATCCCAAGTCTCCAAGTAGGCCCTCTTGGCCACCCACGACCTTGGCTTTTTAGAGAATCCCGCTCCTGTCTCGTAGGACTTGTAGCTCGACAATCCACCGGGTGGGTTTTTTTATCCTTCCAGTTTCGAGTGTATTCTTGGATAGTTATAGTGGCCCATAGGCACGAGATGTACCTTGTGTGTGTGTAGGGGGCGGCGGCGGTCCCATGGACATAGTCCTTTCAGGCAGTGGCCGTTTAGTCCATGGTCCATTGGATGGTCGGTGCAAGGCCAGAAATTGGAACACATTGATTCCGCTCGTTCCCGTCCTTCGCTTCAGGGCCTGTCCCTCGGTGTGGTCAGTACTCCATACTGTCGGGCAGCGAAGCTTACACTTGTTCACTAATTATGACGGTTCGCCAGGGCCTCTTTCCTCCTCCCTTTTCTGCTCACTCGTAGGGGTCCGGACCCCACAAAGGGGAAGGGAGTCGACTGAACATCTCAGCCATTGGCGAAAATTTCGCCCGCATCCGATCCCCAATTCTTGTTTACCCCGGATGATCGTGTTGGGTGAATTGTGACCTCGTACAATCGTGTCGGGTGAGCAACAGCCGCTTCGTCACAGTACTTACTTATGGGCTAACAGGTCACACTTTGGCCAAGTATCCTACAAAGAGACTCCCGAGAGCCAGAAGTATTAAAGGAATGGCCATATGAATGGGCGCATCATGACCTCGTAAGATGTCTCACCCGAATGAATTAGTTGGTCCTAGAAATGTTAGAAAAAGTGAACAAAAAGAGTAATAAGAAGTGAAAAGGACAGAGACTTTTGTTTAGATAATGGTAAAACACTGATGGGCTATTTTACTTTGACGAGTAAGGTTTGACGGTTATTGCTAGGTATGAATTTGTTTGAGTTACGATGGTTGATAATCCCGCTCGTCGTGCTACGGATATTTGCATCGGGTATTGTTGGTTGATTTGATTTGATTTTGCATTAGTGTTGGCAAAAAATGGTTTTGCATTGGTATCAACTACATGTTTTGGTTCCGCCCAGTTTCGCTTGATTATGCATGGTTCTGCATTTGGTTACGTTTGGCTCTGTCTTATTCAATCTGGTTTTGTTTGGTTCTGATATGCATCTGTCTGATTTCACGTGTGGTTCTGCATCTGGTTTCGCCCGGTTTTGTCTACTGCATCTGTCTGCCTGATTCCGCTATTCGTCTATCTCTGTTCGGATCTCTCTGCTGAATATGTATTTGTCGGCTGCTGTTGTCAGCCTGAATATGCTCTTCGTCTACCTCTTTTCAGATCTCTCTGCCGCTGAATCTATATATGTCGTTGTTGTCTGCCTGAATTCGCTCTTCGTTTACCTCTGTTCGGATCTCTCTGACGCTGAATCTGTATCTGTCTGCTGTTGCCTGCCTGGATTTGCTGTCTGCATCTACCCATTTGATTTCGAAATTTTCATGTCAAACTCTCAATGTACCATTATGAGTTTAAGGGGAGATGTTAGCTAATAAGGCCCATCGGTCCGGCCCGTTGGTTTAGGCCCATCTAGTAGTTAGAGTTAGGTTTTGTTATTTTACTATTTAATATAATGTAGTCTATATAATTGATTGACTCTAATTATTATCAATTTTCCCTTTTGGTTTCTACATATGTGTCATATTGTTTTCGTTATTTGGATAACATCTACCACTTATGAAATGGGATTTAAAACTCCATATTTGAGAATTATGGAGCAAAGATTGGCGATACTGTTAGTCGTAGGCCATACATATAATTTCCAAATCAAAACCTCAGCATACGTAATATTTGCATACTTGGATTAGATGTTGGATGAATTCTAAAGAGAGAGAGAGATGAGAGTGTTGGGAGATTTAGAAAGAGAGAGAGTGAAAGAAAAATGGTTGAATGATTAAGAATCTCCAACCCTTCTCATGTGTGGGAAGGGATATATATACTTACATACTTAAGTGCCCCGAGTGGGTTGTGGAGTGAGCTGACAGTGGGTAAAGACCCGACCCACTTCACAAATACTAATATAACTAAACTAATATTACGTTAACTAATATAATACTAATAAGCCTACGAGCTACATAAATGCTAAATAGATACTCGGGGTGACCGAGTCTTCACATGAATATTTTATATTCCTAACAAAAACATAAGTAGAATTATACTAACTAACATTTAGTGGGGTTCTTATGAATAGTGCCCCTTTGGCCCGACTATTTTTTTAACCCGCTTGGCACCGACCCATGCTCTAATCTGCCTTTTCGTACCCGATCCGATCAAACATATTAAAAGCCTGGATCTTTCTTGGTCTTTCTCATTACAACATCTTCCCATTAAACCACAAACTACACAAATGGTGTCGATCCAATTGTGAAGCAAAAAGTGAACTGATGCTTCTACAAATCGAAAACCTACAAACAACCACAAATACAGTTTCATAATATGTAAGTTTTTTTGCTTTTAATTGTTTTTTTCTTTTGATTTCGAAGTTAGGGGTTCGTCTTAAATTTGGGGTTTTCATAATTTAGTTAGTTAATAATTTTATGGGTTTATGTAGGTTTTCAAATCCTCTATTCTTTGTTGCTGCAGTAACAGATGAGCCCACGGGGTTTGATTAATAGTGGTGGTTAATTGCAGGTATGTAATTTAGGTTTGTGGGTTGTTGTGTGAAAGCGATGGATTAACTCCTGAACAAAGACGAGAAAGGTTTAGATCCTTCTCCTTATTTATTACTGTATTTGTTAGAATGCTTATTCTGTTTAGAGGTAAATTAAGGTTGCTTATGCAGTTATGGGTAGTAACAACTTGATCATCTTTTTTTAAGATAGTAAACAGATTTAGTTTTGTAACAATCGAAACACCCTTGAAAAAAGTCTGGACCAATTTGTTTGCTCACGTTGTCGGGTTATTGTACCGTCATCAAAAAAGAAGTTACATATGCTGGCAAGACAAATGTACCATCTAGGACTTTGATAAATTTAGGTGTTTTGATGAGCCGGTAATAATAATGTAATAAATACCGAAGCTTGATTTGCTTGAGTGTTTGTTTAAATGTGGTTATAATGTTGATGAACTGATGCTGTAGTTTTTGAGAATAACTTCAGTCACTTGGGAATTTGACATGCTGTTAATTACTTAAGTGCTCTAAAAACTGTAGCCACCTCTTTATATCGATATGGTAATAATAGAATCCAATTAAGTGGCAGATACGTACCTTTGCCTCATCTTTTATTAAAATTCATGATTTGCTAATTTTCAGACGAGCACTTCATAATTGTTGGATGTACAACAATTTGGGTAGTGTTAAACAAAGTAAAGTTGCATAATTAAAGGTATTGTAGTACAACACTTTACTAGCATGTGCTATTGGTGATGTGTAAGTAGTGATGCCATAATATTTTTTGTGAATTTTTGTAGGTGACGTACTCGAAGTAGCCTCATAATCTGACCAACTGTATCTAACTCTTATTTATTTATTTTTTCTTACCCAATTTAATGAGCTTATTAGCTTATTGAAAATTTGATAAGCTTTATAAGATAATGAAATTGTCTTTATATTATTGTAGATTGTTATTGATGATGTATTTTTTTTTTTAATGGCAGTATGAATGATGAGATGGTGAAGATTTATGAGGTATGAGTGTTGCCTAATTTCATTTTTATTTTTTATTAATTTTTTTTCAGTACGAACTGGGCAAAAATTATGAGATGGTGAAAAATTATGACAAAAAGTTTACACCTTGCTAGGCATTGTCAACTAGGAATGAGCATATGGATTGAAGAACCGAAACCGAGACAGAACCAAAAACCGCGATTGGCCACTTTTTGGTTATCTATTATGTTCCAAACTCAGTTGGCAGTTCACGGTATCGGAACCGAAAAAAAGGCCTACTTTCTCTGTCATGCTACGGACTTTAATCACTTTACGGTCAGATAACAATTTTTTTATTAATTTTAATGGATAAAGTTTTTTTTTATTTAGGCTGACTATTTGATTTTTATAAATTTGTAGTGTCAAGGAGATGAATGCTAACAGTCGATGGAAACTGAAAACTGATGATTTGTTGACTTCAACATAGTTTTTTTGGTAAGTTATTGCAATTATCGCATCGAGTTTTCTATGTTTTTAGGTTAATCAGTCATTTTAGTTTCATTTCGATGGATTCATTTGAACTTGGGTTTGTGCGCAGTATAGATGAAGATACTCTTGCATTTAGCCACGGCCTTCCAGCTTCCTACACTGGTAAATATTCTTGCTCTCCTATTTATGGGTAAATAGATTTTTGTTTAAAATTGAAAAGGATCGTTAATTATGACTGTAGATGTTGCTAAATAAAGTTGTTGGCGATGTCTTTGGATTAGCATTTTGTTGGGTTTATCAAGTTATTGAGATCTCTAGAAATTGTTGCCAAAATATAGATACGTCGATTTTGGATCGGGTCATTTTCAATCGGCCGGATTTTTTCTTTTGTCATATTACAGTCGGAGCAGGAAACGTTTGAGAGAGAGAAGGGAGAGTTTATTTCAGGTATGGGGGTAGCATATACTCCTATGGGTAGTATAATTAGGACTATAAATTTATAATCAAATTAACCATGCTTACTGTTCTTGAAGCGATTTCGCATATGCAAAACTTAAGATTATGGATGTTATAGTTAAGCTTTACTTTCGACTTTTGGGTTCTAAGAAAGTTAGCAAAGCAGCAAGTTTTATCTAAAAGAGTTCTAAATGTGGAAATTTAGTTATATTGCATCCATGCTAATAGAAGTAACAAGTTTCATTCATACAGTATGACACTTACGACACTTTTTACTGAGTTTCTAATATGTGATATTTTGGTTTAAGTTTGCTGTTATGGGAATGGTGTACATCAGGTATGTTTGTGAGGGAATGCACAAAATGGACATCTGAAAATTGTGACAGCTGTTTTTTCAGATGTCGTGTCGGCTTCTCATATTCAGGATTGCTCTTTGGTTCTGCAACCGCATCTGTCAAATAGTTCTGAATGTAAGTTCCATATCTATTTGTTGTAACCACATATGTTGCTTTCGTGTTCTGATACATATTCATTTTTTTTACATTATTCTAATAGGTCAACCTTCTGTACCTGCCAATGGTTCTTCTTAGCTTAGTGTGCAATTTGAGCATGATGTTATGACTGCCAGAACGGCCAAGACATCGATTCCTGCTGCTGTAACAGGATGTGCAGGCGCAACTACAACCATTCGTCAATGTACTGAAATGTTTTATTCCTGACTTTTTTTCGTGTCCCGCAGAGGTATCGGTACTACCATTTTGTGTGTACACTTTCGTTACTATCTTTAATGAATATCTTTCACAGTTTTTATGATTATCGGAACCGTTTATATTTCATGATTACCTGTTGCAGTATGCGTAGCCACTTACCTTTTTTCTTTTGGCCTTTTTGTAGGAGCACCGGATATGTATGCAGATTTTGGAAAAGAGTGACTATACTATGATCTCTGGGAATCCCTTCATTAAAAAATCTGGTAAGATTTTTCAGCTCCTAATACAATTATGATCTCTGCAAATAAAAAATTCCTAATGGATTCATATTTGCAAAAACAGGTTGGAGAAAGATATCATTTTATTTCCACATTTCTTACGAAATCAAAGATAAGACTATAGAATTTGATGATGACCGTAATGTTCAGCGTGTTGAATTCATAGTTCGGGCACATACAGTATGTTTCTGTCCGTCAATTTATGTATAAGATGTAGAGTTGGTTTCTGTTTATTATATCTATTAAGATTGTTTATTTGTTTTCTAGAGGGGGCAGGTTCCCTGATGGATGAGGTTCATGTGAAAGACGGGAGAAGAGATTTAGTAAACCAAATCATGATATTCCTAGCACGGCTGAAACCAGGGCAAAAAATAAAGCATGTCAGGTAAATTTCTCTCTCTGCATCTCCTAACACTTCAATTGTATAACCGAGCACCAAGAAATTAAGCATTTAAAACACTTAATTATATACACGCTAATTCTTTGGCCTGTTTCCGACGAATGAACTTGCTTATATCATCTTTTTGCTATGACCAGCTGTTGCAAGTTCCACTTAGATAAGGCTAGAAATAATAAGCCTCACCACATCTGATCCTGCAAAAGCAATTACAGCTTCTACAAGCAATTTGAAAGGTGGGCCTGCACAACAAGGGATCATGCATGCTGCTCAGCATAGTGCTGCACAATCGACAAATGCCGCTCATCAATTATTGCCTGGTGGCTCTCCACAGTATGTTCACAATCCCCCTGCTGCAGTTCAGGTCAAATCCGCAGAGCAAAAACAACCAGCGTGTGAGTAGGCTTTCATTGGCAGGTTGCCATTGCCAGCTGAAGTTATGCACGCGCGACTAAAGATATGAACGAAGGAAGTAAAAGAAGAAGAAAAGGGTATTTTAAACATAATATGATGTCCAATGCCTTTATGGATTGGAGGCGATTGAAAGCTGTAGCGGATGTAACCCTGAAAAACACATAATTCAGTAACTTTGTATACAAACACCCCGCCGCAACGCGCGGGTTACAAACCTCGTAATCCCAAACGGTCGGGGGAAAGTATGAGAAACACCACCACTTGTCAGTATGTTCACTATGAGCGAGTTCTGGAGACTGAACTTTGAGCATTAAACATACAAACACACACAAAATAAGGAACAATAAACAAAGTTGTTTATGTTTTTGTCATACATTATTAGCAGTTAGCGAAGTCTGACAAAAATTGATGGGTATGAACACCATCTTTTAGTTGACTCATAACAGGTTTAACTTGTCAAAAATCATTTTTTTATATCTATTTATCATGCACAAATACCCCATTTAAAAGACATTACAATAAGGTGAGACCACTAAATAAGTCAATACAATGTATTAAATAGGTGAGGATACTGACTACTCACACTCATGATTTTTCTTGTGAGATCGTGAGCCAAAAGCAAAAAAAAAAAAGAAAAATTGACCGAACCTTCACGATCGGCTCGTTCAACCAATCCAGATCACGAACTTCACAATCCATTATTTATTCTTTAAATATCCCTACTTTACTTTAATATTTATTTTTTCTTTTTTTCTTTTTTCTTTCATCCTAATTAGTTTTTAATAAAAATTTGTTTTTCTTTAATAACTATTAATATATAACTTTTAAAAAAAAATCTAAAAACACAGTTTTGTTTATTTTTTTTCTTCTGAACATCATGATATAAAATTTATAAAAAACGGAGATGTTTTAAAAAAAAAGATTTTATATATAAAAGAATTATATAAAATCTAATGTAATAAAAAAATTTATGTTTTAGTTTCAAATATTTTTGTTTATATATTTCAGATAAATAATTTTTTATTTCAAATAAAATAATTAATATAATATATTAAAGTAATCATATATAATATTTATATAATAAAAAGTTAGATTGGGTTGGATTGTGAGTGTGAGTGTAAAAATGAGTTAGGTTGGTTTGTGTATGTGGAGGAGAGAGAAATTAATATTTAATTAGAGATTGAATTGTTAGGGATTGTTAATGGGGATAGTCTAAATAAGTTAATACACCTCATCTTTATTGTAACGTGTTTTATAAGGATTTTCTACAATGTATTAAATAGTTTTTTACAAAAACAAACCCAAGTTATCTATAGCCTTCATCTCACAAACTAGTGAAAGAATGAGCACAACTTATTATAACCGACTTTAAGTGTGTGAGCAACAAAACATTAATTAGGCTAACTAAGCAAGGTTCAAAAATATACTTCAAAATGAATACTTCTGTTAAAATTAAAGACGAATTGAATATGAACTGCAGATGTTGTTATTATAAATCAGGAATTTAATATTTCTTATACTTCTAATAGTAACATTCAATTAACTTTGCAGATGTCGTTGGACAAACATTGTTTAACAAAGAAGGTAAAACGAATTGAATATGAACTGCAAAATACAAGGTTCGAAATGAATACTTATAATGTATACTTATTTGTTTTACTAAATCTATTGTTTATTTATAAAAGTGGCTTGATAAGATGTGCTTTATGAGGAGATGATGATGATGATAATTTTACAAGAGTGCATCAACAAAAATATATCACAACCACCAAACCTATTGTTCTAATTATTAAGTTAACCAAAGTTACTCTTCTGGAAAGTAAAAATTATGTATTTTAATCGATAATAATATCTAATAATTTTTTTTAGAAAAAACTCGTTGCAATGCACGTGTATTATAACTAATAAAAGTACAATGATCAATGATGTATTAATCTTTTTCTATGACTTATTAAATTTGACTAATACAGTATGATTTATAAGGGAGCCTTATATGGACTGAAACCCTGAAACCGTTAAATGGGCGGGCCGTTGCATAATGCTGTCCTGGGTACTCTTTGGACCGGGCCGTATAAACATAAATAAATTTCTCATACTTTGAATTTGAAATGATTAAAAAATTTTAGGCGCACAAAATTTGGTTGAAAATTTTGAAACCTTGTTTTTTTCCCACCAATACAAATTACTACAGTATTATATTCACCAAACTTCATAAATCGTCAAAGACACACATTCAGTCAACTATTTTCACACACACACACATATACTCTCATTTCTATATACTTCAATTTTATCAGGTATATGTTCATTTTATTCTTTTATATAATTATTTTATAATTTGATTTAAACGAGTGTTTTTTTTTTTTTTTTTTTTTTGTTTGGGTCAACATGATTTAAATTTAAAAAAGATTTATTTTTTTGGGTTTCAGATATTGTAATTATGTAAACCCTTTTTTAGATCTGTGTAAGTAAGTGTAAATTAATTTATTTATTTATTTTTTAAAGTAAGATTATTTTTATTTAAAGATTTTAAAATATTAGATAATCTTGAAGTTAGAAATTAAAGGTTCATTTTTTATACATGGGTTTTATACTTTTATGTAAACAGTAACTAGATCTGTGTAAATTTTGATATTGAAACATAATTTATTATTACTTTTTTATAAAAGTTTTTTGGTGTTTAATGGCTGTAAATTGTGTTTGTGTAGGTGTTGAGAAATGGCGGGAAAAGGTGGAAAGGGATTGTTGGCTGGAAAGACAACAGCAGCAGCAGCTGCTGCGGCGAACAAGGACAAAGACAAGAGGAGACCCATGTCCCGGTCTTCTCGTGCTGGTCTTCAGGTTGTTACACAAGCTACTTATGTGTTGTTGTTGTTGTTGTTGTTTTTTTTTTTTTTTTTTTTTTTTTTTTTTTTTTTTTTTTTTTTTTTTTTTTTTTAATAATTATGTTGGTTATTTACTTATATATAAAACTTAACAAATGTAGTTATAATAGGGGTGTTTACAATTTTTTTTTTTTATTTTTTTTTTAAAAAAAATTGTTATTTTCTTTTATAGTGTATTTGAGACAGTTTGTTTTGTTATTCTATAGGTTAGATAAGTAATTTTGAATAATTCCAAGTTGTTTACATAAAGTTCTTTCAAAAGATGTGCTGTAAGTAATTCCAAACAAACTGTTATTCATGGTTGTTTAGTCAATGTCATAAAACTGGTTAGTATCTTTTGATGCAGTTTTTGGTGTACTTGGGAAAGTTTATCTCTTTATTTGAGTTTGAAATTGCTTATATAAATTTGTTTTTCAAGGATGGAAGCAAATTCAAAACACTGTGTCGTTCATGGTTGTAAGTACAAATGGGAAATTTGTGTACACTGTTTAAAGGGATGTTTGGCCAATGTTTTTTAAAAGTAATTTTTACAAAGTGTTAACTATCAAAATGACCACCATTAACCAATCCGTACATGATTATGGCCAACTTTCCAGGGGTTTATACAAGATGGCCAGTCATTTGTATGAAACCTTGTTAAGTTGTGCTGCCATCAAGTATGAAGCGGTCAAAATAGGTCATTTTGATAATTACCCTTTTTGTCGAAACTTACAAAATAAAGTTTTGAGGGTGTTTTAAAAGTGCTTATTATATAATTGGTAAGTATCTTTTGAAGTTGTGTTGAGTGTATTTGGGACAGCTTATCTTGCTATTCGAGTTTAAAGTTGCTATAAAAATTTGTTCTTTCAAAAGATGCAAGTAATTCCAAACACTCTGATATTCATAGTTGTAAGCACACATGGGCAATTTGTGTACACCATTTATAGGTTATTTGCTAATGTTGTTTATTAAGTAGATTTTACTAAGCGTTAATTTACCAAAATGGCCAATAATTGACCAATTTGTACATGGTTGTGGCCAACTTTTTAGGGTTTATGCAAGATGTGTGGTCATTTTGTATGAAACCCTATAAGTTGGGTCCCAATCTTGTATGGTGAGCTCAACTTATTTTGGTTAATAACCCTTTGTAAAAGCATCATGTATTTCTAGATTAGTTTTTTTGGGTAAGGGGGTTTACCCCGGTAAAATATAAATTTCTAGATTAGTTTCATTATACATTTCATCATTCGCATTGTTCTAACTGAATAGATGTAAACTATATTAAAGGTGTTTGGGGGTTGTTAAAAATGACTAGTTTCTTATTGTGTGTTGGTACATCTACTAAGCAGTTTTTAGGGCTGTTGCGATTTGTTTATGATTAAACTGGTTATATGCATACTGTTTCTAAAGCAATACTTCTAGGATTGCTTTGGTTGAAACTAGGCTTTTTGAGTTCTGCAAGAGTGCAAAGTTAAAAGTTGTATATTCAAATTGGGTTTGTTAAGAGTTTTCAATCAGTTTCTGTAAGTCCTTTAATTAAACGCACTGAATTGGCTCTTGTCTCTCTAACTACATCATTTTTTATGATTATGAAATTCAGTTTCCAGTTGGGAGAATCCATCGTCATCTCAAGACAAGAACATCTGCCCATGGACGAGTGGGAGCCACAGCAGCAGTGTACACAGCTGCAATTCTGGAATACCTAACAGCCGAGGTCCTCGAGTTAGCAGGCAACGCCAGCAAGGATTTGAAGGTGAAGAGGATTACTCCACGACACTTGCAGCTTGCTATTCGTGGAGATGAAGAACTCGACACCCTAATCAAGGGTACCATTGCTGGAGGTGGTGTCATTCCTCACATTCACAAGTCTCTCATTAACAAAACCTCAAAGGAATGAACCAGTGTTAAATAGACTCTGTAATAGACGTTTGATGGTATTAGTTTAAAAATGGTTTTAATGTTGTTGACATTGACTGTAGTATGTGAGATTGTATCAAGGATTTATGTAGTGTTGGGATTTAAGTGCTAGGTTGTAGAATTGAACATGAAATGTTGTCTTAATTTGTGTCTTTGAATTGGTAACTTCTGGTTACATTCAATTATGAAGTTTGTATTGTTGATATGTGTAAGCATTCTGACTACTGATTTCTGAAGTTTGCCATCGGATATCTTGTTCTAACTTGTATGGTATTCACGATGGCTACTTTTGTGTTTTATCATCAGGATAGTTGACGTGTAAGGTTCGTTAGTATTGTTTTTGATAAAATCAAAAGGATGACCTTGTTTCGAAACTGGATCCAATTGTGTTTCATCCTTCCGTAATTATATTGTTTTCAAAAACTTGTTTTTGTGTCTGTTTGCTCTTGTCCCATTGGCTTTCTAATCTGTATTATGAAGTTCAAGGTTGGTTTTATGTTTGTATTGTATCATCGACGTATTTTATGATTGTCATTGTTTTGACAGTTTAACTCACATCCTGACCATCAGCTACATCTATGATTTATCCAACACAACAGTTAACCATTTACAAGATGTAAACGCTAATCTGCAAGCGATAAGATTGAAGGGTTGATTTGGTCAGATAATTGGACTCACTTTTTTTAAGTTTGTTTTTTAGTTACATACCACGATACCTTTAGATTCGCCCCCAGTCCATCTTAAGCATCATAAATCATTTATGATATGGATACGTTTGGTAGCTTCTTGCTACCAATATCTCATTTATCTATAATTAATACTTCTCGTATACAAATGACTGCCAGGTTGTCGATAAAACAGTATCACATGACAAGTAAGATCTTGATGTTGGAGGTAACCACATCTTCAAAAGACACAGTACATTGGCTATCTATACCATCGCTTCCATTCTCTAAGTAAGTCCTAAGCTGACATTTAAGCAGTCACAGATGACCAATATGCTTAAAAACATAACCTGACTTTAAAACAATCAAACTGATCAACGTTACAGAAGCAGATTAAAAAGACACATCTGACAAACATCGAGCTAACTCGAAAGCTTGAATGAAATATGAACGAGAAAAGATTAATATACTATTGTCTATTGATATGTTTTGAAAGAGCAACATTAACAGTATCCTTTGAAATGCAACAACTCCTCGTGCTTTTAAGAGCAACGAGACCATTTTTCCCTCATTCTGGTTGTTGTCATCGCACTATTTGTAAATTTTTTAGTTAGAAACTTGGGATCATTGTTTGGTAACAAATAACGTGTTTGTTTCAAGGGACCACTTCACCACATCAGTTGAAACATCTAGATATGTATCCTGCATACACTGATACACATGTCTAATTTTGCTCTAATATGAAACATATAAAGTAAAAGCAATTTAATTCAAGTTCACGGAAATATAAAAACTGGTTTGATTTTGACTTTGGGTCCGACCCAAACAGAACCACGGGCTTGGTTTTAAGAAATCTATTACGAAGGATCGTATCAAATATAACTTGTTCCAATCCTGGTCCAAAGCTTTAGCATTGTTGGTCAGTGCGAGCTTGGTACTACCTAATTAATTATCTTTGCTTTCATTCCTGCTTGCTATGATTCAGCACGAGCATTTATGCGATAAAGCATCTATCTCATTAATTTTGCAACAGACCACTTGAGTTTATCTTTGTTGCTAAAAGTGACATCCAAAAGGTAAAGATCTTGAAGAATTTCCTGCCAAGAAGAAACATTCAAATTCAAGATGTCATAGACACTATACATTCTGTTAAAATGCGTACATGGAAGTCATTTGTCTTCCTAGACTTGACGCACAAAAAAGATGCTAAAACAGTCTTTCTTGTTCACGACTGCATCGTTAACTCCTATCCCAGATCCTATATTTAGAAAGTGACAACCCCTAGATACGGCAAAATCGCTCACATGCATATTCAAGGTGATAAGATAACTGATTAGAGATATGATCAACTAAAATTTTAAAACTAGGGAAAATTATGAACATGCGTTTGTTTATACATCAAACACATAAAATCCAAACCAAGTTATATATTTTTTTCAGCAATGCATCTATATAAGTCTTTAAAAGTAAATTTCTAAAAAAAGAAACGGACCTGATGAAGTAAGCTATACAAGGTTGTTGAACACAGTTTAGTAATTTTGGGACCACTAGGAAAGGAAATAAACTAATGTATATGATAAGATATTAAACGTACAGCAATTTAGGAACTCTCACCAACATATTGTTGAGCTTTTGATTTCACCGTCTACAAGTTATCTTGAAGATATTTGAACTAAGAACGTACCCGACAAGGTCCACCAACTTTTATCTTTTTAGCTACACAATATCCATTACTTGAACAGCACTCATACATGTAAATGCAATATAAACTTTTGCACATGGAGAATCCGAGTATCGTAACTATATCATTCCTTTAAATTGTTTCAAGAGTGTAAGACTCATGAAAATGGGACTCAGGATTGTGCTGAAATAGAAACCAGTTTGAATATACTCCAGATGTAGATTAGTAGATATTAATTACTTATTAATCTCAGGTTTAATATAAGCTAACATGTCTACGAGAAGAACACTAACTTTCACCAAGTCAGGGTGTGTCTGGAATTGGAGTTCGAAGTAATTATGTGATATCGGACAATCAGTTTTAACAATATATGGAATACAAGAAATAGTGTTGGGATCATTGTTTTGCTGTTTGGAGTAGTGATAATAAGCGGTTCGAGTTTTTAGCATATGCTGATAAAGTAACAATGTTACATGTAAAATGACTCCTAATAATCATTCTTTTGCCGATGTTATTAAACTAATTATCTCAGATAATCAAACAGACAAAATTAGTTCTATGTCCAAACACTAAATCCTACTAATTATCAGCAAGTTGAGATCAACAATAAGCTTTATAATCATATAATCACTTCAAAACACAGTGCCAAACAACCCATTGATATAATACATGAGCATTCATAAATCATAGATGTAAATGCAATATTGGCTATTTGCAGATGGAGGATCCGATTCGTACACAATATCATTCAATCAAATTCGTTCTAGATCAGAACACTCACATTAATGGTACTAGGATTCACCTTAAAGGACAATCAGTTGGCATGTTTTCACAAAGTTCACATGCATATATGGTACAATTATCATGTCTAATAAAAACTTACACATCTATGAGGAAAAGCAAGTTCAGGAAGTCAATGCGGAGATACCATGTCTTTAAACCCCATTTTAATCTGTCATATTTTACCAGACATGGCATCGTCTATTTAAGATTCGTCCAAACCCTTTCTGCTTTACCATCAAAAGATCCAGAGACCCTAAAAAGGCACAACTATGAAATCATTTGTAAATCAAGATCAAAGAAAAGACATCCAATTGGTATATGACCCGTAAATGGTACTAGCAATCTATATATCTGTAATTATCATACTAATGACAAAGTGTTCCCATTAGCGCAATATATATAGCAATTAACCATAAAAGCTTCATGAGATCTAAGGTGAGATTATGAAAAAGTAAAATCATTCTAACAGTACATCTCCTGGAAAATTTCTCGTAATGATCACGTGTACCCTAGTGTATAATCATGCGTTGTGCCACGTACTATCATAAGAGCTGCTTCCTCATCAATGAAAGAATTAGATTTTACGAAACAAAATGCATACGAAGAGGTGTTTATAACATCATATATACATATCTAAAGTCCAATCAGATTACAATAAGTAATCCATTTATTTATATGGTGATATCAATACATATTGCTTGAAAAATGTATCGTTTACTTCAAGAGATAAGCAAGATAAATAATAGAGATATTATAGTCTTTGGGGGAAAAAATAGAATGTAAAACGGCTCATTATCGAGAGATATTTTACCCAAAGTGCCTTTGGCCTAGTGGTATGTAAGCTTGCCTAACAACCAAGACGTTGCGGGTTCAAATCTCATTGAAGACATTCGTGGGATTGTGTGAGATAGGTCGTATAGGTGTGTGAAAAAAACCGCCTTTCAAATAAAGGAAAAGTAGGCAATGCAACTTCCATTTGAAATTTTCCATGATACTCACACCTGCAACACTATAAATAAAGCTCCAGGCTTATGGCAACTTACATATGAAAACTTCAATGATACTCACACCATGAACAAGATTTAGAAATTTTGAGCTCCTCTAACAAATGCCATTTTCAATCGAAATGATTTCTTAGTTACCAAAATTCCAGGCATCATGTCCATAATCAATTTTACTTCGAAGGAACTCCTAAAATACCATGCAAACTTCAACTTCTATTTCAAATCCGAACCGAAAATTCTCTTATTAACCTTACTCATATGCCTTGTATTAATAGGTTTCTACATGACCAAAAGAGCTTCGGCTGGAATTTACTTAATAGACTTTGCATGTTACAAGCCCCCAGATACTCAGAAATTCACAAAAGACTTCACGATCAGAATAGCAAAGCACAGTGGATATTTTACAGAAGAAACATTGGATTTCTTTAGGAAGGTTTTTGAAAAGTCAGGAATTGGAGACTCTACCTATTTGTCAGAGGTCTACCTTCAAGAAATTCCCGTACCGAGCATGAAACTGGCAAGAAGGGAAATGGAGATGTCTATCTTTGGGTCGATAGACATGTTGTTGGCGAAAACAGGTGTAAGATGCGAGAACATTGGGATACTGGTTGTGAACTGTTGTATTTACAACACTATGCCATCACTTTCTAGCATGATAGTGAACCGATATAAGCTTAACGAGAGCATTTCCAGCTACAATCTAGTTGGCATGGGATGCAGTGCAGGGCTCATGGCCATAGGT
This sequence comes from Artemisia tridentata subsp. tridentata, assembly GCA_021014915.2. NCBI lineage: Eukaryota > Viridiplantae > Streptophyta > Magnoliopsida > Asterales > Asteraceae > Artemisia > Artemisia tridentata. The sequence goes on from CP139508.1 coordinate 377,050,368, forward strand.
CTAGCAGAACAGCTCCTAAAGGTTATTTCTCGCAACATAATAGCTTATCGCCTATGTTACGTACATATCATCTATTAATCTAAGTACTGCTAATACTAACCTCCCAAAAAATTAAACAACCATAATAACTAAATTTGAATTCGGTTTTATCGAAATCTTTTTTTTTTTTTTTAGTTAAACATCCGATCCCTAGCCATAACTTTATTAAACTGGAATCAACACATTCTAATCAGACTCTCCTACACCTATATGTATAGATTTGAGCCGTGTGTTTCATAAACTTTCATTGCATTTTTATCATAGCTTCTACAAGTACAATACAAATTAATAACATTGCAACATTCTACAATTCAAAATCAGCTACAAACTCAAATATAATAACAGGAGTTCTTAACATTTCACAGGCACATCGACATCAAAATTCCTACGCATTAGTAATGAGCACAGAAAGCATTACCGAAGGCTGCTACCTCGGTGACGACCGGTCTAAATTCCTCACCAACTGTTTATTCCGTGTTGGCGGAGCAGCAATCCTCCTCTCTAACCGCCGATCCGATAAGCACATCTCTAAATACAAGCTTATCCATGCCGTACACACAAACAAATCAAGTTCTGATTTATCATACAACTGCATCATTCAGGAAGAAGACAACGCGGGAAAACGAGGCATTACTGTCACAAAAGACTTATTCAACGCTGCATCATCTGTCATCGAATCAAACTTAACAGCATTAGGCCAAAAAATACTTCCAGTATCAGAAAAATTGAAGTACTTAACACAAAACATCGTTAACAGCATCACAAGAAAGCTCCAGCCGATGGCAAATGTGAAGCCGTACGTACCAAACTACAGTCGTTCCATTGATCATTTCCTGCCTCACGTAGGAGGTAAGCCAATGCTTGACGGATTAAAGGTGAACCTAGGCTTTGATGAAACTGCTATGGAATGTTCTAGAATGACATTGCATAGGTTTGGTAATACGTCTAGTAGTTCAATTTGGTATGAGTTGGCGTATCTTGAAGCAAAAGATCGGATCAAGAAAGGAAACCGTGTATGGCAGATTGCGTTCGGGTCAGGTTTTAAGTGTAGTAGTCTGGTGTGGCGTGCGACGAGGACTGTTGGCTTTGATGAGATGAATCCTTGGGCTGACGAGATTGATGAGTTCCCGGTTAATGTGGAGGATGATGATCATGGACCATTGCCTTATTTTGGATCTTCAAAATAGATTATTAATATCTGAGGTATTAAGAATTAAGAATTAAGAATGAATATTATGTATGTTTGTATTGTGTGTGATAATGGTTTTTACCATTGATTTGTAATAGTTATTGATAAAGCTAAACAAACAATAATTATTATATGTTCCTTGTATATGTAGTAATCCTTATGACAGTCAATAAAATGTGTATCAACTAGCAAGTTGTAATCAAAATCTTACATATTTTAGAGACAGAGGTAGCAGTAAATTTGTAACAGCTCAACAAAGCTCCAGGCTTATACATGACATCTTCTTTGGAAAATCTTCCATCAAACTAGTATCACCCGCAACAAGATTTAGACATTTTGAGTTCATTCAACAAACGTCTTTTTCAATCGAAAAGATTGCCGAGTTACCTAAGTTTCAGGCACTATGCCCTTTAATCAGCTTACTCTTAAGAAATACCAACACACACACAAAAATATAAAAGGCCTAAATGATCAAAAAAATCAAAGCAAAGCGGATATTTCTCAGAATTAACAGTGAACTTCATAAGAAAGTTTCTAACATTGGGATTTCGTTCGTGAATTTTGTGCTTACAACACTATGCCATCTCTTTGTATTGTGATAGTGAACCCGATATAATCTAAGAGCATTAAAAGCTGCAAACGACTTTGACTGGATGGAACACACGAAAATCTGTTGGCTAATTGGTTTGATTTAAAAACATCAAATTGACCATCTTCAAGGTGGCCTAGTGGTAAGGAGTCCCAAAGTCTCAGAAGATACCAGATACCGGTGTTCAACCTCGTTGGTTGAACATCTTGGAATAGCAAAAGAAAAGTCCGGATTTTCCTACCATCTAAGCCGCGTACATGAGCAGTTCAAATTCGCTCTGATGTACAATATAAACAAATAACATTCCAACATTCTAAAACTGGGGCATTGCCCCAATGGTATCACTCCCCCATTGCAAAGGTCAAGGAGGGCTTTGATGAAATAGGTCAAGAGTTCAATTATCAACCCTGACTAAAGGTCACCGGAAAGAGTCAAAAGGTGGTAGGTCCATGAGCAAAGGGGTTCACGGGTTAGGGTTTGAACCTTTTTTAGCAAATGGGTTCACGGTCACTCCAAATGCAGTTCAACTTCCGACCAATTATACACTTATTCAATGCCACATGCCCACATCAACAGTAACTGAAACAGATGTGACAAAATTGGGTCATAAAAAATACTTGTGGTATCGGAACACGAACATTGCTGGAGCAATGATGATGGTCCATTGCGTATGTTCTTTTAAGAGTAAATTACATAAATGGTCCATTTGCTTTGTCGATAATTTCACCTATCGTCCCTCAAACTTAAAAGTTGCATATATCGTCCCTATTGCCTCCAAAGAATAAAACTCGTGGTCCTTTTTTTAATGAGTGTTAAGTGCATTCCGTTATAATTTACATGTTAGCCCCTGTTGGTTAACGATTGTTGCATCGTTTATCCTTTATAATAACGGCCGTTTATAATTTAAAGTTTTTCGACTTTAGGTACGTTTTTATACGTTTTTATCCATTTTCGCCCGTCTTTATACCTTTTCATCTTTTTTATACGTTTTCATCCTTCTTTATACGTTTTCTTATGTTTTTATCCGTTTTTATACGTTTTCGTCCGTTTTTTTACGTTTTTATCTGTTTTCATCCATTTTTATATGTTTCTTACGTTTCAACCCATTTTCGTCCATTTTTATATGTTTTGTCTGTATTTTTTTTACGTTTTGATATGTTTCTATCATTTTTATATATTCTTTTACGTTTTTATCATTTTTCATCTGTTTTTCTTACATTTTTATTCGTTTCATAGGTTTTTATTAGTTTTCATATGTTTTCAACCGTTTTTATACTTTTTTTACATTTTCGTCGGCTTTTATACGCTTTTTGTCCGTTTTCTTACGTTTTTGTCTGTTTTTATACGTTTTCATCCATTTTTATACGCTTTTTTTTTATGTTTTCATGTGTTTTTATCTACTTTTATATGCTTTTATGCGTTTCTATACGTATTTATCCATTTTCATCCTTTTTTATACATTTTTTACGGATAAAAACGTATAAAAACGAATGAAAACGTATAAAATGGATGAAAACGGATTAAATCGTATTTATCCTTTTCATTCGTTTTTATGCATTTTCTTACGGATAAAAACGTATAAAAACGGATGAAAACGTATAAAAATAGATGAAAACGGATAAAAAAACCTATGAAAACGGATAAAAAAACCTATGAAAACGTAAAAAAACATATAAAAACGGAAAAAAGCGTAAGAAAAACGGACAAAAATGTATAAAAACGTAAGAAAACGAATAAAAACATATGAAAACGTATAAAAACGGATAAAAACATATGAAAATGGATTAAAACCTATGAAAACGTAAAAAAAACGTATAAAAACGGATGAAAACGGTTGAAAACATATGAAAACCGATAAAAACCAATGAAACGTTAAAAAACGTATAAAACGAACTAAAACGTATAAAAACGTAAGAAAAAGGAACAAAAACGTAAGAAAAACAGATGAAAACGGATAAAAACGTAAAAAAGTGTATAAAACGGATAAAAACATATCAAAACAGACAAAAACATATAAAAACGTATAGAAATGTAAGAAAACATATAAAAATGGATGAAAACGGATAAAAACGTAAGAAAAACGTATAAAACGGACGAAAACTGATAAAAACGTAAGAAAACGTATAAAAAGGGATGAAAACGTAAAAAAAGGGATAAAAACATATAAAAACTATCTAAAGTCGAAAAACTTTAAATTATAAACGGCCGTTATTATAAAGGATAAACGATGCAACAATCGTTAACCAATAAGGGCTAACGTTTAAATTATAACGGAATGCACTTAACACTCGTTAAAAAAAGGACCACGAGTGTTATTCTTTGAAGACGATAGGGACGATATATGCAACTTTTAAGTTTGAGAGACGATAGGTGAAATTTTCGACAAACCACATGGACCATTTATGTAATTTACTCTTCTTTTAACCTTCAAAATGACAAATGCTTTTTTTCTTTTATTCTTTTCTAATTTAGTTTTTACGGGGTGTTTGGCTTGTGTCTCATTCTCATATGTCATAAGCTCATACTAATAAATGTTAGATTAGTTTACATATATAATAAGCTGATAAACTCATATTTAGTTAATAAACTCATAAGGTAAGGTGTTTAGATTTAGGTATAAATAAAAGTAAATTATAATTTGCTATGAGAAATGTTATATAAGCTTAAGCTTTTTTAAAAACACAGTTTTGTGGCTTATCAGAACCTCTTATATAAGCTTATAAGTCTACTTATAAAAGTTTAGCCAAACACTTGGTTTGACTTATTTGAGTTTTTTCAAAATTAATTTTTTTTAGAAAAATTACTTTTTTTTCGAAATTATTTTTTTTACAAAAATTACTTTTTTTTTCGAAATTAATTTAAAAAAAAAAATAATTTCAAAAAAAAAAATTAATTTTTCTAAAAAAAATTAATTTTTGTAAAAAAATTAATTTCGAAAAAAAGTAATTTTTGTAAAAAAAAATTAATTTCGAAAAAAAAATTAATTTTTCTAAAAAAATTAATTTCGAAAAATAAAGTAATTTTTGTAAGTAAATTAATTTCGCCTTCTCGAAAAAAATTAATTTCGAAAAAAAGTAATTTTTGTAAAAAAAAATTAATTTTTCTTAAAAAATAAATTTCGAAAAAAAAAAATTAATTTTTGTAAAAAAATTAATTTCGTAAAAAAATTAATTTTTGTAAAATAATTAATTTCGAAAAAAAATTAATTTTTGTAATAAATACTAACGGAGGGACTAACGATGCAAAGAAAACTAACGGTGGGACTAACGATACAAACACTTAACGGAGAAAGATAACGCCCATCCAACTTAGGGATGTAATGTGGCAAACGTTTGCCTAACGGGGGATGTATATTGCCAATAGTTTCTGACAGGGATGTAAAGTGCCAAAAGGTGTAAACCACAGGGATGTATTTTGCAGTTTACTGCTTCTTTTAAAATTTATGACAAACATATTAAAAGTTTGTTATATAAAAAAGTCGTAAATAGTAGAAAGTTCAGAGTAAACAAAACCATGACAACATTTCTTTTATTAAACTAAACAAAACCATGACAACGTTTCGGCCGAACAGACCCATGAAAAATGTGTTAACAAACCTATTTTGAAGCCCCGCGTGAAACGACATTTCATGTGGGTAATGTGTTTATATAGTAATTTGAAAACAAGATTGACTCTAGTTAGATCAATAGCCTCAAACAGTTTTTAAAATAGTATCAAATACTTCGCAATTCGCATTTTGAATGGCTAAACTTATGAATATGAATTAGTAGCTCGACGCATTTTGAATGTTTGAACTTATGAATATGAACGAGGGTTGTAGCCCGCGCTTCACGGCGGGGCGTTTGCATACGTAATTGTTATAAACATAAGATCAACTAACAATTTATAGAACACTCAGGCGGTGTAAGTATTGATGCGTTAATTATTGTACAATTTACATGTATCATAGCCAAAGTTAAACTCGAACACAAACCCAGATATCCACAATTGATATTTAGCTATTTAACAGCTCAAAACTCTATAGATAAAGTTACGAAGCCAGCGGCCAGTTAGTAAGTGGGTAGATACATAATGATGTTGTTGTCTGAGTGTTTTTGGTCAACAAAATTCGTTTGGCTTATCATGCTATTAGAACAACTGTGCGAGTAGCTAGCCACGGAATGCATACATTGGGTACAAACACTATTGTCAGCCTACAACATTGGTAGATACCAGGATCCTAGTACATTACCAGAAGTGCTTTCCAAGTCAGTTAGAACCGGCTGCCTATGTCTGATGGTTTCATATTTCCCACTCCAACGCTTTCAAGATCTGTAATTGGTCTTTTCCTGACAGCTTTTGCTACAGCAGCCAATGCAGCACTATTCGACATGTTCCTACAGACCAGGCAATAGATCATATCAGTTAATGTACAAAAACAGATCAGTTCCAAAACATAGTTTACAGGTACAGACACTGTGCAGTCTGTGAAGTATGACTAACGGATACTATTCATTTGTACTGATAGGCATCCTAGTATACGTTTACCTTAACGCGAGAAACATATTGCTAGTACATGGAAATTGATATATGGGCGAAGTTTATGTCAATAAACATAGAAATCACAGGCATGCCTCAGGTGTTTTAGTGTATCTGGAAACATACAACAGTGGCGAAAATGTGGAAACCGTGCGTGTGTTGCCTGGTAGTATGACCCTACAATGAAACAGGCATATAACAAAAAAATATCTTGCAGCATATATTCTTAACAGAGGATAACAGAAACAGGGCAGTGGTTGTTTGCAGTTTGTTAGGTCACAAATCTAATTACACAAGTCACAGATCTAGAGAGAGAAAGTTAGAGAGAGAGAGAATGGATGAAACATGCATAAGAATAATAAACTTTGAATTAACATGAACCAACACCCTTCTCATCATGAGAATGGGTATTTGATAATGCTCATTTTGTCTATGATACAGTCGCGTTATTTGTATACTTTTTGTATATTATTTAGTGTTGGGTCATGAAAAACCCAAGAATGCTTCAAACATGATTTGGACACAAATTAACTAAGTGTTAACTTAAACCGAGAACAATTCAAGTCACTGAGAGAACAACCTCTCAGTGAGTCATCTTCAGGATGCTTAAGGCGAATTCAAGAAGAAGGATTCACTACTCAGGAAGGCGGTACTCCCTGAGTAGGACTTAAGCCAAAGAAGAAGATGATGGTTCAGTGAGTGTTGGACAAGAACTCACTGAACCCCAGTCTCCTCAACCAACAAAGTGATTGAAAGACTGAGGAACCAACGCCTGAAGAAAAGGCGGGAACAATAGGGAAAAGATCTGAGAAGATAAAAGTGTCAGCCCAACACTCTTCTCTTGTCAGATCCAACCTTCCCTATTGCGGCTAAAAGTCATGGAGTGTCAGCCAACAACTCCCAAAGTCTTATTAGCCATTTCCTATTGGTTCTTGGAAATGACAATTACTATTTGTAATTGTCAGACACGCAACCTCAACAACTTGTATTATATTTAATCACTTATACTTAGATTACTTGTGTATAAATAGATCAGATGTGAGAGAAGTTAAAGTGTGCTTTGTATATTAAAAGTCTTGAACTTTTACAAAGGAACTTCTCTCCTACAAAGAGTATACAACTCACTGAGATAGCTCAGTGGGTATATTGTTACCACTCAAGCAAAACTTGAGTTTAGATAGGAGACACCCCATACCCTTGTCTATTCAATCCCAAGTGTTTGTTCCGCAAAACACTTGGGTATAGATTCTTGGAATTATTTCTAATAAGAATTTAAACGTTGAAAAATATTGTTGTTTTTTATATTCACGTTTTATAACTGTTAGATTTAATCCTAAACATTGTATTAGTCATAAACACAAATATATTAACTTTCTAGTTAACTCTAATCGTGTAAAGGGAACAACAAGTGGTATCAGAGCCTCTGGTTTATAAAATCTTTTAAACTAACCAAGAGTGCTATAGGTTTTTAAAACCAAGATCCTACTATGACTGATATCAATGTACCCCAGCTAGTCGACAAAAAGGGTGGCAGCTACTCAGCTGTTGCACCCAGACTTGAAGCTGGGAAATTTAGCAAATGGAAGAAGCGTATGATTTGCTATCTTACTGGTATGGAACCCTACTACATCACCTGTATCAGGGATGGCCCATTTGTCCCAAAGACAGCCACAGGGCTAAACAAGCCTGAGGCCCAATGGACCATTGATGAGAGGAGGGTGGTCAATCAAGACCAACGCCTGAAAAGCATCCTTATATCATGTCTTCCTGACGATGTAATGGAATCAGTCATCAACTGTCTAACAGCCAAGCAAACTTGGGATGACTTGGTAAACAGCTTTGAGGGTCCCTCAGATACCAAGGAAAATAGGGTCATGGACCTTAAACTTGAGTATAATACTTTCAGGGCAAAAGACTCTGAAAGTCTCTCACAGACCTACACCAGATACAAGACTTTGATAAATGAATTATCAAATGATGGTGTTGTACTGTCCAAACATGAGACAAATGTTGGCTTTGTCAACAGTCTCCCTGAGAAGTGGCTCAACTTCTCACAAGGCCTGAGGAATGCTAACCACATTCAGACCCTTGAGCTCCCTGAAATTTATGGGAAGTTTGTCTATGAATACAACTTGATCTCAAGGAGATACCCTGACTCAAAAGCTTTTGAGTCCAAAAATGCCTTAACCTCCACACCCATATCAACTGCTTTCTATTCTAATGGTGATGTGCAGGATATTCAAGAAGATTCTGAAGAAGAAATTGATGAAAGGACTGATGAGGAGTACCTGAATGACCTGAACTTGGAATTCCAAGAAAGGGCACTCCTTGCTAGTTCAAAACGTTTCATCAAAAGAAATCAGTCCAACTTTACAAAATCAAAAGCAAATGAGACCACTGAATGCTTTAAATGTGGTAAAAAGGGTCATTTTGCTAGGGACTGTTATTCTAAAACTATTTCAGAACCCTCTTACAAATTCTCAGGAACTAGCAAGTTTCAACCTAAAATGTTTCAGTCCACCCAACAATTTCAAAACAAGGGTCAAAAGGATTTTGAAACAAAATACAGGAATATCAAATCTAAACTTGCACTTCTTGAAACTAACCCCACATTGCCTCAGGCTGCTCAAACATCTAAACCTATTCAGACAAAGAACAAGGTATTATTAGCTGAAGCATATGATTGGGATGATGAAGAGGTTTCCTCAGATGAGGAAATAAGAGTTAGTGCACTGATGGCACTTTCTGAAGAGGATCAGGTGGCTGTGGGAAAAAGCCATGCTAGAAATGGAGAGTGGGTCAACATCACCATGAAGAAGGTAAATACTTTACTTTCTATGGATGATAATTCTGATTGGCAGTCTTACATGAATTATATTTGTGTTGATTTAAAGTTTGTTGAAGAACAAAGGCTTAACCTGTTTTCAAAATATAACAATATTGTGTCAGAATTGAACAAATGTAGAGATGAACTGCTTGTACTAAAGCAAGCCAAACTAGAAACAATAACTCTACAAATTCAGAACACTGAGATTTTGAAACAAAACCAAGCTCTTCAAACTGAACTTAACAAAGAAAAGGCTATCATTCAAAGCTGGACCAAGAAGAACCCCAAGGTTTTTGACACTGTGGGATTAATCTCTCAGAAAACCATTGGTATTGACCCTCTTATGGTTGATCCAATTGTGTGTCATAATGAAATAAACTTTGTTCCAGCCGGCATATCTTTTGAGCAAGAATTGCTTCCCAAGTCAAATGACTGGATTGTCAGGGACAACCCAGTCAATAAGTTACCAAACTTTGAGACTGGAAAGATCTTGCTTCCTGAAAGTCAGGCTCTGAAAAATATGCTTGGACTTACTGAACAACTCAGTAAGCTTGAACTCACTGAACAACTCACTAAGTCTTTGAATGAGTCTGAATCAGAATCATACCCTCCACTTCCTCCACTAAATACCCTTCAGGGTGCTGCACCTAACTTAGGCCTCCCACCTATGGTCTTCTCACCACACTCTCCAAAGGAGAGATCAGGAATGGGAACAACCATCCCAAAGAGAGCAAACCTTGATGTCTCAGTAAATACTGATGACTCATCTACTTCAGTCCCTTCTGAAGTAACTACCCAAAGCCCTGACTCAAAATTTGATCAGTTGGCTGAAATGGTCAGGAAGCTGGGAGAGAAGATTGCATCTTCTGAGAAACCCTCTCAATCCAAGAAGGAACAAAAACCAGCTTCCTCAAAGACCAAACCCAAACCCACAAAACCCCTGAAAAGATGTGAGCTATGCAACTATACAAATCATCTCACTGATGATTTCTATAGAGTCCTTTATTGCATGATTTGCAAAAAGGAAGATCACAGGACCTCTGATCATAAACAATGCTCAGTCATGTCAAACTTTTCAGGACTTAAGGCTCAGTGCCTGAACTACCCTTCTGATTCTAAGCAGAAACAGAAGCAAAAAGCCAAGCCTTTTCCACCCTGCCCTTTGTGTGGATTCAATGACCATCACCCTAAGGATTGTCAATATGACAAACACTGTGAATCTAGTGGAAGTTCCACTCAGAAATCCTCAGGAAAAGAGAAGGTCATTCAGTCAAAAAGAGGAATGAAACAATCCTCTCAGACTACTGAGGCTACCCCTGCAACTAAATGCAAAACATGTGGTAGCTCTGTAAAACCCGAAAATTTAAAACATGCAAAAATTACCAAATTACCCCTGAAACTTTAAAAATTAATCAAAGCTTATTTAAAGTACCGAATTAATCCCGAATATCTGGAAAAGAACTACAAATCAAGCGAGATAATTTTGAGGCAAGCTCCAAATATTTTTGCAATGTACAAAAGAGTATTATTACGCAATAAAACACTTGGGCCGAATTAAAACACATTATATATAATTGCTATTAATTAAAACCATTTAAAATACAAAATTTATTAAGAAAATCATTTTAATTATGGAAAATTTATTTTTGACCAATTAAGGCCGGTTTCCTAGCCCTATCCCTCCCCCAAATTTTCGGTCAATCACAACAAATATCAAACCCATAATTTATTTCACCTATTTACCCTAATTCTATTAGCCGCCACTCACAAAAATCCCACACACCACATCCGATTTTTCTGAATCAAAAGGCTAATTTTCTGGAGTTCTTGGTGATGCAAGGGAGGTGAGAAAAATAGCTACAAGTCCTGGGAGTCGATCGTTGGAGCGTGGTGAATTGTTTGGGTCGAAATAGTTGTACCGAGTCACTTAAATTCATAACGTGCAATCCGTTCGTTCCATAATTATTCTGGTAATTTTCTAGCCCTCTCCTAATCATATATAACGTGGGAAAAATAGTAGAATCGAACCATGCACTATATTTTGATCGAATGGAAAATAATGAACTAATAAACCCTAATAACGAAATCGGATTCTATAAAATAATAGCGAATTTTCTGGGCTTGGTTTATAATTTTCGTAAGTCCTTTATACATCATATAATCACAGAAAAATGATACCTTGAATTGTTGAAGTCGAAATCATGATTTTTGGATTTAATGTTCATATCGGGTTTTTGGAAATAAGTAGAAATCGTGGCCAAAAATAATAATCGATGGATCTAGGGTTTTTCATGAATGAAATCTGGAAATATATGTTATACTTTGATGATAAAATGATAACCTAATGAGTGGGAATTTTAGAATCGAATTTTGATACAATTTTGTATTTACCGATTTGATAAATAATAGTTAAGGGTGTGTTTCGTAATTATTAAAACTTGTGGGATATTTTTGTAATGTTTTATAGATCAGGGGGAAGATATAAAAAATATAACATGAGGGTCTTATATGTAAATTTGGCGAGAAAGGGATTTAAATTGTAATTTATGTGGCGAATTGAAAATAAATATAAATTGAGGGACTGAAAATGTAAAATCTGGAAACTCAAGGGTTCTCGGTGTAACTAATATTATGAAGGGTGAAATGTGTAATTTTGAGTATTTAAGGGCTTAATATGTAATTATGGATAAATATTGAATCGAATTAACACTTTTGATAAATACAAGGACTAATTGTGTAAATTACCGAAAGATGAAGGGGCTGTTGTAACATGATTAAAATGAAGGTTATTTTCTGTAAATTGATGAAATAAAAGGGCTTGATGAGTAATGTAAACATGATAAGTGTTAAAGTGTAAATTATATAATTATAAGGTTTAAATTGTAAATTAATTAACTAGAGGGATGTAATGTGTAAATATGGAAACTTGAAGGCTAAAAGTGAAACTATGGAAAATAAAGTATTCGAATGGTAAATTATGATATTTCTATTTTAACCTTGAACTTTGGTAAATTTACAATTATAACCCTGAACTATGAAACTTGTCATAATTAACCCTGAACTTGTATAACTTGTCAAAATGAACATGACTTCCATAATAAGCCTACATTAATGACTTAACTTGAATTATATCACTTGAATCTTGCTAAGTATGGAAACTTACTAATTCTGGAAACCTGTTAAGAATAGAAACCTGCTAAAAATAGAAAGTCACTTATAATGGGAAGATAACTGAAACCCCTTTCGTATTTCTGTCTTCTACTCCTTTAGGTTCGAGGAGGGAGTGATTTTGATCCCTGTCAGCTACTCTTGTGTTTGTGCTTGCTATTTGAATAAGGTACAGATATTCTGCCCTTTTTAGTAAGGTGCCTTCGTTCTCTTTTGATTATTGATCTTGATTCGTATTAGGATTTTCCGATGCCATTGCTATGTTTTCCCTGCTTGTGAACCTTGATCTGTTGTACTTGTTCTTGAACCTTTGTTTAAACCCTTGTCTTGATCTTTGGTTTACACCTTGTTCTGAACCTTGCCATGAACCTTGATGTGAACCCTGCCATGAACCTTGATATGAACCCTACCATAAAACCTTGACTTGAACCTTGATACTTTTGATATTATAACTGGATGAGAAAACCTTTTTTTAAATGATTTATGAAAATGTTTTAAGAAACTATTCGTAAGGCTATCTTTATAGAAACCATTTTTAAAAGACCTTTTTTATGAAACTGTTTTAAAGATCACTTTTATGAAAGTCATTATTAAAGGATTTCTTTTCAACACCTATGATATGGACTTGTAATATAAACTGTTAAAATGAACTTTTAAACAAATTGATATTGACTTCCTGATATCGACCTTCCTGATATTGAACCTCCCTGATATTGAACCTTTGGACTACCTGATATGGAACCCTCTGATATGAACCTTCTGATCTCCTGTCTTGAACCCTGATATGGAACTTGATTCTGAACAACCTGATACTTGACACCTGACACTTGACACTTGACACCTGATACTTGATACTTGACACCTGATACTTGACACTTGACACTTGATACTTGACACTTGACCCTGACCCACAGTTTGATATTACGAGCCACCCACCAGGCATGAGGTGTTCATGTCATTGTCATTGATGCACCGATGACTTGACTCTAGGGTAGGAGAGAGATGTCCTATCCCGTCCCTGACTTGATTATATGGTGTGTATTGGTAGACTCTGGCCACCTGGGGCGTATGGATGCATCCTAGACTTGTCTCTGTTTTCTGTATATGATATATGACTTGTTATCTCTGGTGACTAATGGTGTGTGCGATGCACGTCTTTCACAACCCCTGGGAGCTCATGACTCCAACCCTGAGAGGTAACCCCTCACCCTGTACTTGGTACCGAGGTCTCCCCTCCGTACACCCTGATTACTGGACTTGATATGATTTCTGATTTCTGGGCTCGTAGTGGATTTCTGTTACCCTTACACTTACCCGTATTACTTTCCTTAACTTTGACATATTTACATGACCTTGATATCACTTATCTTTCATTACTGTTACACTATACTTGTACCTTGACTCTGACCGGTTCGTATTTCTTTTCTTATTCATTATTCTGTATTATTGCTTGTTTCTGTTATATCTGTTCACTGAGCTCTCGTAGCTCAGCCGCAATTTCTTTTCCTGCGGCAGGTACATTTAAGCTAGGAGCTGGGTTTAGCTTGGGATGAGAGCAACTTGTGTGAAGTTTAGACCTTGTCATTTTAGTGTGACCATTTGGATATTTATTTTGGCATGCCATTGTTGGCACTTGGATTATATTTTGTACTTCGTTATTTCTGTCTTGCACTTGATATAAGTCGTGTTGACTTATTTTCCTTTTGATTTTAATGTTAATGCTTCCGCTATTTTATTTCTTGAATGCTTGTATCTGATATGTCCCCATGTTTTGTGACACCTTTGCCCTTGTCGGGTTGGGGTGTTACAAGCTCAGTCCACTCAACCTCTGACCATGAATCAATTAATACTTTCATAAAGACCTACAATACCAAACCCTCCATGAAATGGAGTCCTAGAAAGAACTGACCCAGTTTACTATTTGTGCAGAAGCATGCCAGGGATCCTATTTGGCATCTAGATAGTGGATGTTCAAGTAGCATGACTGGTGTTAAGGAGTGTCTGCACAAATATGTGGAAGAACCAGGACCCAAAGTGATGTTTGCTGATAATTCATCATGTCTCACTGAAGGTTATGGTTCAGTAAACTGCAATGGTACTGTCTTTACTAGGATAGCATATGTAAATGGTCTTAAGTATAATCTGATCAGTGTCAGTCAACTATGTGATGCAAAATACATAGTTCAGTTTGATGATAAGCAAGGAACCATCTTCAATACAAATAAGGAAATTGTCCTCATTGCACCAAGAAGACAAGATGTTTATGTATTAGACATGTCCAGTCTAACTCAGGATGGAACTTGTCTCTTTGCTAAGGCCACTGATACACTCAACTGGCTTTGGCATAAGAGACTCACCCACCTGAACTTTAAGAACATTAACAATCTTGTAAAACAAAACAAGGTCCTTGGCTTACCATCACTTGTGTTTTCAAAGGATAAACCATGCTCAGCTTGTGAAAAAGGTAAACATCACAGAGCATCCTTTAAAACCAAAACCAACTTTTCCATCAGGAACTGCCTACATCTTCTCCATATGGATCTATTTGGACCTATTAGTCCAAGGTCTACTAACCATGAGAAGTATACTCTGGTCATAGTGGATGAATACTCTAGATACACCTGGGTGTTCTTCCTGATCAAAAAGAGTCAGGCAGCTGAAACAATCATGTCCTTTGTCAGGAACATTGAAAATCAAAATGACATCAAGGTCAAACAGATTAGAACTGACAATGGGATTGAGTTCAAAAATTATGAACTTGAATGTTTCTGTGATGAGAAAGGTATTTCCCAAAACTTTTCCTCTCCATACACACCTGAACAAAATGGTGTTGCTGAAAGGAAAAATAGAACACTCATTGAAGCTGCTGGGACAATGCTATGTGGATCAGTCCTTTCCAACCATTTTTGGACTGATGCAGTCAAAACTGCCTGTTATACACAAAATCGATCCATAATTGTCAAGAGACATGGGAAAACCCCATATGAGTTATTCAAAGGAAGAATTCCTGACATCAGCTACTTTCATGTCTTTGGGTGTCCTGTGTTTATTCATAATCACAAGGATCACCTAGGGAAATTTGATGCAAAAGCTGATGATGAATACTTCCTGGGATACTCACTTGTCTCAAAAGCCTTCAGAGTGTTCAACACAAGGAGACAGCAGACTGAGGAAACATTTCATGTTACCTTTGATGAGAGCACTGATGCAATCAGGTTCTCAATTGCCTTAGTAGAAGATATAGGAATTGATAATTCTTCAAGATATCCTCCTAATGAATATCTGTCTGAAAACAATCCTTCTACTCAGTATCAAGATGATGCTAATCTCTCCTATTACATAATCCCTCACAACCTACCTTACCCAACCATCACTGAGTTTGTTGAGGCACATGCACACACTGATGATATAAATCAGCCTGTTCAAAATACTCAAGAACCAAACAATCTCAGTGAGCTGGTAGACACTCAAGATCCAATCAATGATCATGTGTCTACTCCAGAACCAAACCCTCTGTGGAAACTCGTTTTAGAGGTTACTAAACTAACAACGAGTTTACTTGATCGTTTATGGGCTCTAGGCTGTTAAGCCTTTGATTTAGGAATTCTATGTTTAAAGAACAATGATAATATTGGCGGAATATTCAAACAAAGAATACAATACTATCATGACAAGGTTTTGTGGAATTCACCGTTTGTTATTTCATTAGCCCCAATACTACTTGATCATTAGTAATACGGTTACACTCTAACAGGGATCAAAGATCCTTGAGGCTAAACAAACCTAAACAACATTAGACCCCATGTCCAATGTTCATCAGACCCCTCGTCTGATGTTCCCACACACACTCTTTAAGTGCTCTTACATTTTAACACAACATTGTGTTGTTGTAATTTGAGAGTACGAAGCACTTTGGTAATCACTAATCACATAGTGACACACTCACTGTCCACAGTGACCCACACCTTTATCTAAGGGGTATGATCTTCCTTTTATAACATAAGGAGATCATTTACAAATTGATAAGCTTTTAGTCATCCACTTGCTTTTACATGTGTCAAGTCAATAAGATACAACTTGTATCTTGAGTGTTCAACTTGATGACTTGATAAATATCTAGATATTATATTTGTATAAACATGACTCATACAAAATAATATCTTCTTCGTTCTTATCTTCTGTAGCAGCAGAGTGACTCATTGATTCAGCAGTTACTTCATTTGAACTATCAACAGGATTGTAATACTATCAGCAGGAACACTAATCAGCAGAAACAATATACTATTAGCAGAAATGAAACTTTTGCACTATCAGCAGAGTTGTAATACTATCAGCAGAGTGCTCTGTCTTATCAGCAGAGTTCTCAGCAGGAACAGTACTTTGCTCTTGAATCAGCAGTACCTTGTTGGTCTAGCAGTACCTTGTTCTTTGGACCAGCAGTACCTTAAAATACACTAGCAGTACCTTGTTGGTCTAGCAGTACCTTGCTCTTGGACCAGCAGTACCTTGTATTTTGCTTATCATTCAGTATATAATATGTTTCATTCTTCTTGTTTGTGATCATCAAATCTATGGAATATAATTCCTTACAATCTTCCCCTATTTGATGATTACAAAACAAACACTTTCTTGTACGAATTTCCCTAGACGAAGTAGAGAAATTGAGATAACTAAATCTCACCATGAATGAAACTATACTGACTTCCCCTTAATCTATGCTATCCACCACGTCTCTTCCCCTTTTTGTTATCAACAAATAGGAAATTTACAAATATGATTTTTACAACTACAAACTAATATTAATCAATAGTAGTAAGAATCAATAACTTTCCCTTGTGGTGATGCACATATACAATAAATGGTTAAACATCTTTAACATTGAAGCTTCCCCTGAAACTAATATGTTAACCATTCGAATCTCCATTCTTGTAGGCTTTTATGATTGACAAAGAAAAACCAATCATTACCAACTTGTTGATGAAGTAGAATAAACCAATTTTGTGTCCTATATCTTGTACTAAAACTGACTTTGAACTTATACTAACACCATATAAGTAGATCGAAATCTCTTGATAAAATCCTCATTTCCTATGAGACACTGAGCGCGACAAAGCAACTCCTTTAAGTGATAGTTAACTAGGTCTTCGTCCATCCTCCCCTTGACCTATGAAAACTAGATTTAACAAGTCATCACCATAATTATTTAAGCACAAACAAGTTATCTTTTCTTCCAAAGATATGACAAAACACAATCTTGAAAAACTCAACCTCAACTTCAAATAAGCAACAAATAACCTTTTTCACCAATAATAAATTGATAAACAAGCCTTTTTATCTTTTAAGAACCAACTCTTCTCTGTGTGTGAACCAAGAAAGAAAACCAAAAATTCGACAATACCTCAACTGTTTCTGCAGCAGTTTTCAACGATGCATATCTTGCAACCTAAGGCTCAGATTGAAGATCCCTCCGGTGAGAATCTACCTTGATATACCAAGAACCTTCAACAAAAATTTCAGCCCGATCCAACGGTTAACGAAGGAGTTATCGCCTTTTGAAAACAGCTCTGCAACAGTTTTGTAAAATATAAGCAACACGAATTTTTCTTCTTTCTTTAGCTAAAACCTTTTCTTGTCCTAAATCCAGAGCCTCCCGCTCTGATACCAACTGTGGAAACTCGTTTTAGAGGTTACTAAACTAACAACGAGTTTACTTGATCGTTTATGGGCTCTAGGCTGTTAAGCCTTTGATTTAGGAATTCTACGTTTAAAGAACAATGATAATATTGGCGGAATATTCAAACAAAGAATACAATACTATCATGACAAGGTTTTGTGGAATTCACCATTTGTTATTTCATTAGCCCCAATACTACTTGATCATTAGTAATACGGTTACACTCTAACAGGGATCAAAGATCCTTGAGGCTAAACAAACCTAAACAACATTAGACCCCATGTCCAATGTTCATCAGACCCCTCGTCTGATGTTCCCACACACACTCTTTAAGTGCTCTTACATTTTAACACAACTTTGTGTTGTTGTAATTTGAGAGTACGAAGCACTTTGGTAATCACTAATCACATAGTGACACACTCACTGTCCACTGTGACCCACACCTTTATCTAAGGGGTATGATCTTCCTTTTATAACATAAGGAGATCATTTACAAATTGATAAGCTTTTAGTCATCCACTTGCTTTTACATGTGTCAAGTTAATAAGATACAACTTGTATCTTGAGTGTTCAACTTGATGACTTGATAAATATCTAGATATTATATTTGTATAAACATGACTCATACAAAATAATATCTTCTTCGTTCTTATCTTCTGTAGCAGCAGAGTGACTCATTGATTCAGCAGTTACTTCATTTGAACTATCAACAGGATTGTAATACTATCAGCAGGAACACTAATCAGCAGAAACAATATACTATTAGCAGAAATGAAACTTTTGCACTATCAGCAGAGTTGTAATACTATCAGCAGAGTGCTCTGTCTTATCAGCAGAGTTCTCAGCAGGAACAGTACTTTGCTCTTGAATCAGCAGTACCTTGTTGGTCTAGCAGTACCTTGTTCTTTGGACCAGCAGTACCTTAAAATACACTAGCAGTACCTTGTTGGTCTAGCAGTACCTTGCTCTTGGACCAGCAGTACCTTGTATTTTGCTTATCATTCAGTATATAATATGTTTCATTCTTCTTGTTTGTGATCATCAAATCTATGGAATATAATTCCTTACAATCTTCCCCTATTTGATGATTACAAAACAAACACTTTCTTGTACGAATTTCCCTAGACGAAGTAGAGAAATTGAGATAACTAAATCTCACCATGAATGAAACTATACTGACTTCCCCTTAATTTATGCTATCCACCACATCTCTTCCCCTTTTTGTTATCAACAAATAGGAAATTTACAAATATGATTTTTACAACTACAAACTAATATTAATCAATAGTAGTAAGAATCAATAACTTTCCCTTGTGGTGTTGCACAAATACAATAAATGGTTAAACATCTTTAACATTGAAGCTTCCCCTGAAACTAATATGTTAACCATTCGAATCTCCATTCTTGTAGGCTTTTATGATTGACAAAGAAAAACCAATCATTACCAACTTGTTGATGAAGTAGAATAAACCAATTTTGTGTCCTATATCTTGTACTAAAACTGACTTTGAACTTATACTAACACCATATAAGTAGATCGAAATCTCTTGATAAAATCCTCATTTCCTATGAGACACTGAGCGCGACAAAGCAACTCCTTTAAGTGATAGTTAACTAGGTCTTCGTCCATCCTCCCCTTGACCTATGAAAACTAGATTTAACAAGTCATCACCATAATTATTTAAGCACAAACAAGTTATCTTTTCTTCCAAAGATATGACAAAACACAATCTTGAAAAACTCAACCTCAACTTCAAATAAGCAACAAATAACCTTTTTCACCAATAATAAATTGATAAACAAGCCTTTTTATCTTTTAAGAACCAACTCTTCTCTGTGTGTGAACCAAGAAAGAAAACCAAAAATTCGACAATACCTCAACTGTTTCTGCAGCAGTTTTCAACGATGCATATCTTGCAACCTAAGGCTCAGATTGAAGATCCCTCCGGTGAGAATCTACCTTGATATACCAAGAACCTTCAACAAAAATTTCAGCCCGATCCAACGGTTAACGAAGGAGTTATCGCCTTTTGAAAACAGCTCTGCAACAGTTTTGTAAAATATAAGCAACACGAATTTTTCTTCTTTCTTTAGCTAAAACCTTTTCTTGTCCTAAATCCAGAGCCTCCCGCTCTGATACCAACTGTGGAAACTCGTTTTAGAGGTTACTAAACTAACAACGAGTTTACTTGATCGTTTATGGGCTCTAGGCTGTTAAGCCTTTGATTTAGGAATTCTACGTTTAAAGAACAATGATAATATTGGCGGAATATTCAAACAAAGAATACAATACTATCATGACAAGGTTTTGTGGAATTCACCATTTGTTATTTCATTAGCCCCAATACTACTTGATCATTAGTAATACGGTTACACTCTAACAGGGATCAAAGATCCTTGAGGCTAAACAAACCTAAACAACATTAGACCCCATGTCCAATGTTCATCAGACCCCTCGTCTGATGTTCCCACACACACTCTTTAAGTGCTCTTACATTTTAACACAACATTGTGTTGTTGTAATTTGAGAGTACGAAGCACTTTGGTAATCACTAATCACATAGTGACACACTCACTGTCCACTGTGACCCACACCTTTATCTAAGGGGTATGATCTTCCTTTTATAACATAAGGAGATCATTTACAAATTGATAAGCTTTTAGTCATCCACTTGCTTTTACATGTGTCAAGTTAATAAGATACAACTTGTATCTTGAGTGTTCAACTTGATGACTTGATAAATATCTAGATATTATATTTGTATAAACATGACTCATACAAAATAATATCTTCTTCGTTCTTATCTTCTGTAGCAGCAGAGTGACTCATTGATTCAGCAGTTACTTCATTTGAACTATCAACAGGATTGTAATACTATCAGCAGGAACACTAATCAGCAGAAACAATATACTATTAGCAGAAATGAAACTTTTGCACTATCAGCAGAGTTGTAATACTATCAGCAGAGTGCTCTGTCTTATCAGCAGAGTTCTCAGCAGGAACAGTACTTTGCTCTTGAATCAGCAGTACCTTGTTGGTCTAGCAGTACCTTGTTCTTTGGACCAGCAGTACCTTAAAATACACTAGCAGTACCTTGTTGGTCTAGCAGTACCTTGCTCTTGGACCAGCAGTACCTTGTATTTTGCTTATCATTCAGTATATAATATGTTTCATTCTTCTTGTTTGTGATCATCAAATCTATGGAATATAATTCCAGAACCAACACCCTCTACCCAATCAGGCCTCCACAAGTTCAAATCAGTATCCAAGACCTCAAGAAAGTTGGACTAGGTCTCAGGACATTGAACTTGTCAATATTATTGGAGAGCCTACTGAAGGCATGCTCACCAGGAGCATGGCTGCTAGTCTAAGAGCAGCCTCATCCAATGAATGCCTATTTGTGGACTTCATTTCCACAATTGAGCCCAAAAGTGTTAAAGAAGCATTTACACATCCAAGTTGGGTTCAGGCCATGCATGATGAACTGGAACAATTTGACAGAAACAAGGTAATGACCTTTGGTCAAATGTCCTGAGAATGTCTCAGTCATTGGCATGAAATGGGTATTCAAAAACAAAACTGATGAAAATGGCATAGTCATTAAAAACAAAGCCAGACTTGTAGCCAAAGGCTATAATCAACAAGAAGGCATTGACTATGAGGAAACATTTGCACCAGTAGCAAGGATGGAAGCCATCAGGATCTTCCTTGCTTTTGCTACATACATGAACTTCAAGGTGTACCAAATGGATGTTAAAAGTGCATTCTTAAATGGTTCACTGAAAGAAGAAGTTTATGTTGAGCAACCTCCTGGATTTGAAAGCCATGAGTCTCCTAATCATGTCTGTATGCTTAACAAAGCCCTTTATGGACTGAAGCAAGCTCCCAGGGCATGGTATGAGACTCTCTCAGCCTTCTTAATCCAAAACAAATTTGTCAGAGGCAAGATAGACAACACATTGTTTATCTATAAGACAAATAATGATGTCATACTTGTACAAGTGTATGTTGATGACATCATCTTTGGCTCAACAAGTTTCAAACTTTGCAAACAATTTGAAAAACTAATGGCAAAGAAGTTTGAAATGAGCATGATGGGAGAACTGACATACTTCCTTGGTCTTCAGATCAAACAGACTGATAGAGGAACCACTATCAGTCAAGAGAAGTATGTAAAGAATCTACTGAAGAAGTATGATCTCAGTGACTGTGCCTCAGTCAAAACTCCCATGGTCCCCCCAAACAACCTTGGTCCTGATCTAACTGGTAAACCAATAAATCAAACTCTCTTTAGAGGAATGATAGGATCACTGATGTATCTTCTTGCATCAAGGCCTGATATCCAATTCTCAGTATGTCTATGTGCCAGATATCAATCTGACCCAAGAGAATCTCATGTCACTGCTGTGAAAAGGATATTCAGGTACCTGAAGGGCACTCCTAACCTTGGATTATACTATCCAAAGTGCTTAGGACTTGATCTCAAAGGATACTCAGACTCTGACTATGCTGGATGCAACATGGACAGAAAAAGCACCTCAGGCTCTTGCCAAATTCTTGTTGGGAAACTAGTCTGTTGGAGTGCTAAGAAGCAACAATCAGTTGCCTTATCCTCAGCTGAGGCTGAATATGTTGCAGCAGCTAGTTGTTGTGCAAATGTACTCTGGATGAAAAGTCAACTCAGTGACTATGGAATTCAGTACAAGATGGTACCCATCTTTTGTGATAACACAAGTGCAATTGCAATCTCAAACAACCCTGTTCTTCATCAGAGAACAAAACACATTGATATCAGATATCATTTCATCAGGGACCATGTCATGAATGGTGACATTGAATTACACTTCATCCCTACTGAATATCAGTTAGCTGATATCTTCACCAAACCTTTGGATGAACCAACTTTCACAAGGTTGAAAGCTGAATTAGGAATGTTGGATATAGAAAATCAGTCCACTGATTGAAATCCTTCCAACTGAAGTGTAAATTCTTAAAACCTCAGGTCCCTGACTCAATGTGTATATCAGTGAAAAACATCTCACTGAATCCTCAACCTCAGGAACTAAACCCAAGTTCCTGAAATCTTGAGGGTTCAGGAACTAAACCCAAGTTCCTGAATCCTTGTTTCTCAGGAATCATTCCATATTCCTGAATCATCAGTGACTAATCCCAAGTCCCTGATTTACCATCACTGAATGAATAATCATTCAGGGCCCTGAAAAGGACATTAAATACTGACTTAAATGCTCTAAGTATCTAGTTAGTAAATGTCCGAGGTTGGTAACTGAACTAATATTTAATTTAAGAATATTTGTTCTTTTTTGCCTTTCTGGCTTCCACCTTTGGGCCACCACATGTCCACTTGGCATTAAATGCCTCTCTAATCACATTACAGAAATGTGATGACTCATCTCTGCAAAGTGCACTTTTGCAGAACTGCTCAACTGTTCACTTCGACTGTTGCGCCAAACCAAGAAAGTGGAGTGTTGGCATTAAATGCGGATCCCAAAACATATTATTCAAAACAATTTCCAATAATTCTTTTTGAATAAATTAAGATCGCTCAAATGTCCAAAACACCCCATCTCCACTTTCCTATAAATACACCAACCAAAAGAAACACACACATGTTTTTATAGAATCTTAAGCAAAACTCTGCCATTTTTAATTCTCAAAAACAAATTGTGTGTGTATTCTTAAGCTTTAGAATCCCATAAACCTTAGTCAAACCCAGACTTACCCACGAATGGCTTCTTCTAAAGCTGTAAAATACGCCCCTAATGTGGATTTCACAATGGAGGGTGTAGACCTAACCAAAAACAATGTGGTGGGAAATTTCTCGTATCCACAAATCTACCCAGCCTACAAGAACGTTATGAAATTTCTTCATAATTGTTTTCTTGCAAAGGCTTTCACCCACACCCCCTCAGTCATCTATCATGACTATTTGAGGGAATTCTGGTGTACGGCTGTGGCTACCAGCCCCAAAGACACCAAAGAGTCAATCATCACCTTCACGGTGATGAATGGGAGTAAAACCCACTCCTTTGACTACACAACCTTCATCAAAGCCACAGGCCTTGACTTTGCTGAAGAGTTTGCACCCAACCCTACTGATCAGGACATTAAGAATGAACTGATCTTTCTTGCACCTCATGACCCCAGACGTCCTACAACGTCTGCGAGAGGCTTATTGGAGAAGGCTCCAGTAGTCAAAACATGGTTCCACCCTATTTGGAGGATACTGATGACATTTGTCATTCAGGTCCTGGGTGGAAATAAATCCTCTACAGAACAATTGAACTCATCACAACAATTGATGTTGTTCAGTCTCCTTGAGGGTACAAAAATTGACATCGGAGGAATAATCTTCCGAGACCTTGTTGCTAAGCTCTCAGGAAAACATAGGCAAAGGCATATGTCCTATCCTAGATTTGTTTCCTGTGTGCTTCAGGACCTACTTGGTTCTGACTATGTGAGGCCTGATGCAGAAGGTACGAAGCCTGACGTCCTGCACAAGTCAAACTTCACTAGTAGCATCAGTGAGGTTACACATATTGCCCTGACTGAATACATGCAATCAGTCATTCAGGGTAATGATGCTATCTCTCCAGTTCCTTCACCGACCAAAAAGGTGAAGAAGACAAAGAAGGGTCAGTCCAGCCAGGTGGTTAAATCCAAGCCACTCGCCACTAAGACTGATCCTCAAAACCAACTCAACCTTAAAAAGAGGTTGAAAAAGGCCGAGACCTCTGAGAAACCCATTTCTGAGACCCTCTTGACCTCAAAACAAAGGCCAACGGAGGTCACTGAGCAATCATCCTCAGTGACCTCGGGCACACCCATTCCACATGGTTCAACTGACATACACAAGTCAGAGGGATCAGGAAGCATTCCCCCCTCACATCCCGATGAAGGTACTGATAAATCACAATCAGTACCTAAGGGAGGAAAGGGTCCTGAATCCTCGGTAGGGCAGCACCACCCTACTGGGAAGAGGACCCACACCCCCTCACATCTCGATGAAGGAACTGTAAAAAAATAATCAGTTCCCAAGGGAGGAAAGGGTTCTAAATCCTCGGTAAGGCAGCACTACCTTACTGAGAAGGGGACCCACAAACATTCACATCCCGCTAACGTTCCTGAGCAATCACCCTCAGGATCTCAGGGAGAAAAGGACCCTAAATCCCCTGAAGGACAGCACAATCCTGATGGGAAGGGGGTCCACATACTTTCACAATCAGTACCTAGTGATACTACTGGAAAGCACCCATCAGTAGTTGAAGGTGCTAAGGGGGACAAAGACTCAGAGGGAAAGAAACAACCTGCTGATATGGAACCCATCAACCCCTCAGGCGGATCCAGTCTCTCAGGAACTGCCCCCAAAAACCAGGCTGG
Organism: Artemisia tridentata subsp. tridentata; assembly: GCA_021014915.2. Taxonomy (NCBI): domain Eukaryota; kingdom Viridiplantae; phylum Streptophyta; class Magnoliopsida; order Asterales; family Asteraceae; genus Artemisia; species Artemisia tridentata. The sequence goes on from CP139508.1 coordinate 377,075,771, forward strand.
TGTTACCCCAGTTATTATGGCTAGTCAGGCTGAGCAAACCCACTCAGTTATTATGACAACGGGGTCAGGACCTGACCAAACCGAAGGCAAGTCTTTTTATAAAGAGGAGCCGGTTGATTTTTTGGGTATTGAGTCCATGGGGGACTTTCAGGCTTTTATTGAGTCTGATGAAGAGCACAGGGAAGAGAGTGAAGAGGAAATTTTTGAGGCAGGTGAGGATATGGAAACTGATGTACAACCTGAACAACCTGAACAATCACATCAGTCATCTCCAAGCCAAAGTGAAGAGTCAGGTTCTCAATCTTCTGATTCTTCTGATACTGGGGACATCCTCCAAAAGTATGATAACTCTCTTCCCCTCACTGAAAGAAAATTGGTCAAATTCCTACTGAAGACCAATAGAGCTCTTTTCACTGGTCTCACTGATGAGATGTTTGATCATCACACTGAAGCTGCTGTTCACTATGCCAACCTGAAGGCAGATGTTGAAAGTTTTCATAATGATGTGATCGAAATCCAATCAGACACCAAACACTCCCTGACAGCTATTGATCTTCATTTCCAGAAGTCCAATCTTACTCTTGAGGGCATCACCAACAGCCTTGAAACTATTCAGACAGCTGTCAAGGATGACCTCGTACTCACCGAGAAGGTCCTTCATCCTGCTGAGACTTATCAGAAGCAGTCAGCTAAAATCAGTGATCTTCTCAGCTTACTAAAGGATTCTAAGCTTCAGGGTCTTACCTCTTCATTGGACTCAATCAGGACTTCCATGGGTCTTCAAGAAAAACATCTTGGTACTTGGGCACAATCTTCAACATCCTTGGCATGGTCTCTTGGGTCAAGGATGTCAGGCATCGAAGCTTCTCAGGCATCTCTGGCGGATCAGATCTCAAGTCTTCAGAAAGACACCTCGGACATCAAATCAATGATGACTGAGATCTATCAGGCTTTCAAAGGTACTGCTGCTCCAGTGACTCCAACTCTTGCTCTCACCATGGCTCAAGCAACAGTTGAGGGGGAGAAAGACACTGGAGTCTCAAGCCAACAACCTCCTTCTCACACTGAGGGGGAGATTCCTGAAGCCTCTTCCTCCCACCAAGATAAAGGCAAAGGCATCCTCACTGAACCTGAGCCTCAACCAGCACCGATCTCGGTTGCAAAGGATCCTGAATCACCAATCAGGATCCCATATGAAATTGATGGAGTCCTTCACCACTTCACAGCTGATGAACTCAGTGCTTATCTTGAGGAAGAGGAAGCAAAGAAGAAGTTAAAGGAGGAAGAGAAGGTGAGCAAGCCTGCTATAATTAAGGTTGTTCATGAAGAGGCTGAGAAAATTGGTCTTGAGGCTAAGGATCTCTCAGGAAGAGAAGGTGGTATGACCTTTGTGAAAGCTCAGTCTGAGGAGATGACCACTCTCAGGCAGAAAAGGGAGGAAAGGAATAAAAGGGCTGAAGAGATCAGGCAGAACAGGATTAAGAAATATCAGTGGTATATGACTAATAGGTTGAAGCCAGAACCGATCACTGATGTTCATATTCAAAGAAACACCAATCCTGCCGTTGTTACTGTCTACAGAGGTGCTGACATGAGAAACTTTGATGTTCATAAACCTTTCAGATTCGCTGACTTCGGGATCACATAATTGGATGAGTTGGGTCCATTAATAGCAAAGAAATCAAATGTTGTGGTCCCTAATCTGATGAAGTCTTTGAGTCTGAGGTACGAAAGATTGGCAGCAGCACCTCAGGAACTTGGCATTCCATCTCTTCTTCCTGAATCTACACAACCAGCTCCCTCTCAGTCTTCTTCAAGGAAAAGAAAGAAGATAGAAGCTGAGCCTGAGATCAAGATTCCTGGTCTTGACTGCAATAGGGCTCTCCCTGAAGGTGTTCCTTTCAGGAACAATATGGTCATTGAACAGCCTGAAAGAGGTTTGTTCTTCATTGATGAGTTCGGTGACAAAGCCTTCCAAAGGTGGAGTGACATCGACTTGTCAGGGATTAAAGCAATGCTCGGTTTTCTAATGATGGCCTCTCCACTCAAGAGTCCTGAAAATGTGAAGTTTTGTCAAGATCTGAAAAGGAAAATCAATGAGCATCCTGACCAACATGAGCTGCAGTCAAAGAAGCCCAAGCTTGAAGCCCTTGGAATCAAGTTGAACTGATGACCTGCCTGAATACCCACCACTATCCCTTTTTGTACTTAGTTTTGTTAGGACTTGTAATGATATCAATAAAATGATGTTTTTATTATTTCAGTGTCCTTATTTACATTCTAGTACATTCAGTATCAGTAGAAGTCTTTAGCTCACTCATTGCTGATCAAAACACTTAGGAATAATTTATATCCAAATAGGGGGAGATTGTTGGGTCATGAAAAACCCAAGAATGCTTCAAACATGATTTGGACACAAATTAACTAAGTGTTAACTTAAACCGAGAACAATTCAAGTCACTGAGAGAACAGCCTCTCAGTGAGTCATCTTCAGGATGCTTAAGGCGAATTCAAGAAGAAGGATTCACTACTCAGGAAGGCGGTACTCCCTAAGTAGGACTTAAGCCAAAGAAGAAGATGATGGTTCAGTGAGTGTTGGACAAGAACTCACTGAACCCCAGTCTCCTCAACCAACAAAGTGATTGAAAGACTGAGGAACCAACGCCTGAAGAAAAGGCGGGAACAATAGGGAAAAGATCTGAGAAGATAAAAGTGTCAGCCCAACACTCTTCTCTTGTCAGATCCAACCTTCCCTATTGCGGCTAAAAGTCATGGAGTGTCAGCCAACAACTCCCAAAGTCTTATTAGCCCTTTCCTATTGGTTCTTGGAAATGACAATTACTATTTGTAATTGTCAGACACGCAACCTCAACAACTTGTATTATATTTAATCACTTATACTTAGATTACTTGTGTATAAATAGATCAGATGGGAGAGAAGTTAAAGTGTGCTTTGTATATTAAAAGTCTTGAACTTTTACAAAGGAACTTCTCTCCTAAAAAGAGTATACAACTCACTGAGATAGCTCAGTGGGTATATTGTTACCACTCAAGCAAAACTTGAGTTTAGATAGGAGACACCCCATACCCTTGTCTATTCAATCCCAAGTGTTTGTTCCGCAAAACACTTGGGTATAGATTCTTGGAATTATTTCTAATAAGAATTTAAACGTTGAAAAATATTGTTGTTTTTTATATTCACGTTTTATAACTGTTAGATTTAATCCTAAACATTGTATTAGTCATAAACACAAATAGATTAACTTTCTAGTTAACTCTAATCGTGTAAAGGGAACAACATTTAGTCATGTTTATGAGCATTTTGCGCTTAAAAGGTATTAAGATGTGTTCAGGTCTAAGTACAAGGAAATATCGAAGAATGACGAAGAAAAGCCAAAAGATTATGAGAATATCCAAGAAAATATTGTCGTCAAAGATATTGATTCATGTTATGATTATTTCCGATGTACAAGAAAAGGTTGTGAAGATTTTTAATTAAAGATGGAGTCATGATTTGGTGCTAAAAAGAGTATTGAAGAATGGAGTTTTATGCCAACCCAAGGTTGAAATTAATGTGCAAAACAGTTCCCAACCCAAGGTTGAAGCTGAGATTCAAACCCAAGGTTCAAAAGCCCATTCTGAGGTTGAGCAGTCATCCCAGCTGCCGGTTCAAATCTGAACCGCGGGTTGAGACGTGTCTGAGATGAAGAGTTGCATTAATTCAAGGTTTAAACTACCATTAATCACCAAGTGCGATCATTTCCTCTTCATTATGATTATGGGGTGTTTGTAACAACATATTAACTCAATTTCAAGCATAAATACACCCTATAATCACCACATTAGAGGAGACAACAATAGGCAACTAACAAAAGGAACTCACAAGATACAATTGTAACACCCCAACCCGATAAGGGTAGAAGTATTACGTTATGGTGACATATCAAAGCAAACATAAGCATAAGACTTAAATAATACAAATGAACTTCAAAGGTTACAAAGGGAAAGTCTGAACTACAAGGTTACAAATGAGAATTTCAATAAATACTAAGTCTAAAATATAACCACTTCTAGCCATCTCTAATCCAGAATAGCTATCAAGGTGTAGTCTTCTAAGTCCAAAGTACTCTCCACTCATAACCTAACTTCCATCTAAAACCTGCCGCATGGAAAGAAATGCGGCTGAGCTTAAAAAGCCCAGTGAACAGATATAGATAACATAACATAACGGTAAATAAGCATAAGCAACGAAGGAATAAGCATACAAAACGAAAGCATAAACATGAAAGTCATACGAATTCAAATGAGAACTAAGAATCAAGAATGCATGAGAACTGAATAATAATGAATCGAGAGAAATAATGAAATAATGGAAAAGTTCATATAAGGATGTGTCATAGGAACTCCATACATAATCTGTCAAATCATACTAAAGCCTGTGGAAAACTAGAAGGGGGGTTGAATAGTTTTACGCCTTTTTAATTTTATTATGAAAGCTTTGTTTACTTTTAAAAAACTTAGATTCGAATTTATGTGAACTCAACTCTTGAACAATATGAACAAATATAAGTAAATCTAAATAAACAATGCAAGTAAAGTAATGAAATGAAAAGAAAGATAGAGATGGAAAGATCTAACCGCGAGACAAAAGATTTATAGTGGTTCTGTAACACCCCGACCCGACAAGGGTAGAGATGTCACAACAATGGTGACATATCAGAAACATACATAAGCATACATCTTCAATAATACAAAGGAATACAAAGGTTACAAGAAATTACAAGGAAATACAGAATTACAGAGGAATAAATACTAAGTCTGAAAGTAAAAATTCTTCTAGTCATCTCTATAACAAAATATCTATCACAGTGCAGTCTTCTAAGTCCAATGATTCTCTCCACTTATACCCAGCTTCCTACTAAAACCTGCCGCAGGAAAAGAAATGCGGCTGAGCTACGAGAGCTCAGTGAACAGATATAACGGTAACAAGCAGTAATAAAGAATAGTACAGAGTGTCAGAAACATAAGTCATGCAGTTATAATCAGAGTTAAAGGATAAACAAGGAGTACGGATAAAGGGATAGGGAATAGTAAATAGATAAAGGTAAAGGGAAACAGTGCAAGATATAATAAGGGTCAAAGGTAAGTAAATGTATATGGTAAAGAAAAACAGTAATCCACCACGAGCCCAGAAACAGAGATATAATATATATAACCATGTCAACATCATCAATCAGAGGGGTGTCCTCTCAGTAACCAGATAATATGAGGGTTTCCTCATGTATCAAATATATATGGAGTAGCTAGCTCCCAGAGGTTGTGAAAGACGTGTATCGCACACACCATCAGTCACCAGAGATATAACAGATAATCTAAACAGATAACAGAAACAGAACAAATCTAGGATGCATCCATACGCCCCAGGTGGCCAGAGTCTACCAATACACGCCAGATAAAATAAAGTCAGGGACGGGACAGGTCATCACTCTCCTGCCCTAGAGTCATGTCATCGGTGCATCAATGACATGGACATGAAACCCTCATTCCTAGTGAGGTGGCTCGGGTATCAAACCGTGGGTCAAAGGTCAAGTATCATGTCATAAACAGAGGGTCATGTCAAAAGGTTCAGATTATAAGGTCCATGTTAGATGTTACAGAAGTGTATATCAGAGGTTCAGAAATCAGATAGGTTTATATCAGAGTTTATAACAATGTTCAAGTCTAGGTTCAGAAATAGTATACCAGATTAATGCTTATATCAAAGTTCAAATTAAGTTTCAAAACAAGAGTTTATAACCAGGTTTAGAATAAGGTTTAAATCAAGGTTCAATAGGTCATATCAAAAGTTCATAATAAAAAAGGTTTATAGGTTCATAGAAAAGATTTTAATTCAAATGTTTCATATTTAACTTGTATTTAAATAATCTTCCAGTGACTTTCATAAAATGATGTTTGGTAAAACCTTCTTATACATATAGTCTTTAAAAGAAATTTTCATAAAACCTTTAGTGCTGTTTATAACATCGTACTCAAAAGCTTTTCAAAAACATTTTCATATCATTAAGGAAAGTTTCCAATTTCAGTTAAAATGTCAAAATGATTCTTCAGGGTATTCAGAGGTTTGCATATTCAGGTCACAAGGTAATGAGTCAAGTATCAAGGGAAAATTCAGAGTCAGATATCAGGTCAGAATCAGAGTGTTATAACAAGTTCATATTTCAAAGGGTTTATACCAGATGGCTCAGAATCAAGTTTCATAACAAAGTTCATATCAGGAATTATAGCAAGGGGAATCACATGAGAGGTTCAAAGTAAAGGGGATCATAGCAATGGCATCAATACAGAAGCTGACAGATCAGAAAATGAAAGAGATCATGAGAAACCTGTGAGAAGGTTCAGAATATTTGTACCTTATACCGTAAGTACACAACAGAACAATAAGGGTCGGAAGCAAACTCCATCTTCAGCGGATCTACACGAATTCATGATTTTCTTATTAATAGTTTGTTTAATTCGGATTACTTATTTTAGTCGGCTTTCCATTTTTAGCAACTTTTCCTTTTTAGGTAACTTTCCAGAAATAGCAACTTCCTTATTTAGCAGGTTTCCAGAATTAACAGATTTCCATATTTAACAAGATACTATTATTACATAGTAGGTTAAGTCCTTATTTTTAGATTATTATGGGATTAAGGTATATTTTATCAAGTTGCAAAACTTTAGGGTTAATTATGACAGATTTTCATATTTTAGGGTTTTAAATGCAAATATTCTAAATTCAAAGGTCTAACATGAAAATACTTTAAGTTACTGATTTAAATACTCATTTTATTCAGAATGACATCCTAATCCCTTTAGTTTCACAGATTACAGTTTATACCCCTCTAGTTTTAATATTTACAAAACAAGCCCTAGATTTACATAATTCATGATTTAATCCCTGTAATATCCATATTTACCAAACAAGCGTATTATTTTACAAAATTACAGAATGTAACCTCAGAATTAAGTATGGTACGAATCAGACCCTCAGAATTTAGAAATTACACATTTGGTCCCTTAACTTTACAAAACTTATAATTCAAATCATAATTTAGTAACAATTACATATTTAGCCCACAAATCCTCAATTTTACACATTACACCTCTAATATCATTATTTTCAAAGAATGACCATAAGTTTCCAGAATTTACACTTTTAGTCCCTCCATTTTAATTTAATTCAATTCGAACCATTCATTAGCAAATAAATCCTTTTCTTTCAAATTTTACACATAGCACCCCCAACTTATATTTTATACGAAAAGTACCTGGTCTAAAATACATTACAAAAATATCCCCCAAGTTTTAGAATTTACAAAACAGCCCCTTATAATTTTAATTTCCAAATCGGTAAACATTTTATTAACAAAACCTAACCCTAATTGATCCCAATCATTAAACCAATAATTATGTAATCATAGTACTGCATTAAATGTCCAGATTTCATCACATAAACCCTAACCCTAATCAGTTCTAGGGTTTTTCATATTTTTCTATATTTTTCTCAAAACCCGATTGAAACACAAAATTAACCACGATCGATCTAAGCTTCAATAAATCAAAAGATCATTTTTCCAGAGTGTTATGATTATATTAGAACCCAAAAAAATTAATAACACAACCCAGAAAAATCGTATGAACCTGTTTGTATTTTATTCACGTTTTTTATCTCAATAATTCATTCGATCATATAAGCTTGCATGATTCGATTTTATTAATTTATATGAGTCATATGTGATCAAATTAACATCAGAAAAATACCAAAATGATTTTAGAACGTATGGATTTGTTGTAAGGATTTATTACCTTTCAGATGAATAAAACCGACCAAGAAATTATGCCACGATCGAACTAGCTATTCCACAACCCAAAACTTATTTTTCTCCCCTTCCTTATACTCAGATGAATGTGGGAAAATTAAGATAGGACCTCCAGAAAATCGGATCAAGTGTGTGTGAATTTGTGTGTGTCGACTTTAGGGTTTTGGGAAGAAAATAATGGGATTTAATTAAATAAATGGAATTGACCGAGATTAGGGGGAGGGATGGCTGTATAATTGGCCCAATAATTGACAAAATCAGAACTTTGAATTTTTTTGGTCATTTCCCTAATTAATTTGTAATTATCCTTACTTTAATGATTTTTAAAATATAACTAATTAAATAAAATTTATTTTCGGTTATTATATGGTATTTTGAGGTGTAACATAAATTTTCTGGACATGCGAAAATATAAAAAAAAGTTGTCCCAGAATTAATTTACTTCTTATGAAATTCGTTACCAGAGATTTGGAATTAATTTGGTGCTTTATAAGAGTTTTAATTTATTTTTAAAGTTTTAGGGGTAATTTGGTCATTTACATGGTTTCTGAATTTCAGGTATTACAACTTTTTCCCCTCTAAAAGAAAATTTTTCTCCTCGAAATTTGAAGTCGCAAGGGTCGTAGCAAATCGTAAAAGGTCGTCGCGAACATTCTCACACTAGGGAAGGTTCTTCCAAAAAAATCTTCAGACCAAAAGTTTCTCATGACTCAATCAGAAACAAGGGGGGGTTCAGATTCCTCAGAAGAAGACAAATTAGGTTGATTCTGATCAAAAGAACCATACAACATAAAATGGATGATAGGTGAGTCTTCTGAAAAGCTTATATGAAATACGAACAGAATTTCAAATCGGATTAACTGTATCATCAGTAGAGAGCTCTACAAAGAGTTTTCAAGATTCATAACTGAGGTCAACAGAATGCAGAACGAGAGTCCAAACTCATCCAGATATCTAGTGAATGGAAACAGAGTATACGCATAGGTAGAATGAACCTAATGTCTCACTAATCACGGATAAACCAACGGAGATCAGATTCTAAACTTCTTAGGTACTCCCCCAAGATATCCTATGGCCACAATGAGTGCACGTTATATGGTGTAAGTATTATCACGTTGATCAGGCGTCATAATACTAGCACCACATAAATATGCCTTCATGATGATCATACTTTATCTCGAGTCGTGAGTATAACAACCTATCTTAATCCACCTAGTACTTCTACAGTCTCAGAGTCAACCAGATCAAAGTCATAGTCAAGAGAGAAAAAGGACTATTCGCAAGAGTATCGAAATTTCCAGATTGCCTAGCAGAGTAAGGCACGCCGTCACAAGCATCAGATTTTCCACAGTTCGCCAAAATTCCTCAGAACAAAACCATCATCGAACCTACGAAAATAAGCACGGGGCTGAAATGCTTCTAGGAAACTTAAATCATTAGCGGATCTTATCATGATATAACGAAGCTTAAGGGAGTCAACGGAATGAAAACTAATCGTCAATAACTTCGGTCTTCACATAATCAATTCTTCCAAACATAAAAAGGTCTGCTTCAGAAATCCGTTCATTCAAAACATCAAATCTCTTCAAGTCCAGTTAATCTGTCTTCGTTTTTCCATCAATCTGGAAGTGAAGCAAAATCGTCTGGTTCATCACGCCTCCTACAGTTCTTCTTGGAATGTGATGGAGTAATGTGAGTTTCTGGCACGATCTTTAAGTTTCTTCATCATCCAGTCTGCTTCCGCCCTCAATTCATCTTAGTACAACCAAGATGAATAGGGAAGTGAGACTGTACGTCTTCATCAGCTCCAGGTTCGCCGTCTTTCTTCTGCATCGCCAACACTTCTGTCTTGTAAGGAATGTCTTCACTCTTCAGGGTAGTCACCGCTGTTTTCAACTCTAGGTCAGGTAGTGAAGTAATACTTCTGATGCGTTTCTAGTTGTCTTGATGCATACGCAAAACCTTCTGTGTTGCAAGGGAGGATAACCGAGTCTCTTTCTGAAATGTCTCAAAATTTGTTCCGTCTGAAGGTATGGAAACAAATTTCTATTTCAGTTTTTCCAAAACTCCGTTCTCAATCAGACTAAGCTGTTTCTCTCTGGTCACGAAATTTATCAAGGGTAACGCAAGTTGTAAACATCTTTCAGAATTCTGATGCAAGGTTCAAAAGATTTCAGTTTACCATTTTGTTATCGGTCTTGACCATTCGGTGATAGTTTCAAAATTTGCGGGATTTAAAGAGATATTCTCAATCAAGAAAAACCGTTGTCTCAACAGATATCAATCTCTCAGAATGCACAAGTGATCGTCAAATTTCTTACAAAGTGCAAAAATGATTTTCATGTTCTTCTTCATCTCCGAATGTACTATTAAGTCATACAATGACCATCTGCCCAAGTACTCACGAGAACACATTCATTTATCAAATTTACAGAATAGTCAGAGCTTTAGCTAATACTATTAGCGTCACAAATCTTTATATCAGTCGTTACAAATGCGGACAGCGATCTCAAGAATAACCTCAATTCATATTTCCATCTGAAGGAAACTTCGCGCTCTGAAATTGAATGGATATAAAGTCGTTTCAGGGTGGAGAAATAAGGGTTCCAAATAGCAATACGGTTCAGCTTCCAGAATCAATACATGTCTCCTGTCATCATTCTTCTTTATCGCGAAACAAACTGAAATACGCCAAGAAAATACACTTAAGCGAACTTACTTCTCACTCCGGTGGAAAATTTGGTGGTTCAATCAGAAATCGTGTTCAGAAAATTCAGGGTGCCAAGTAATTTTCAAGATAAGGTTCATTCATTGCTGTACGAAATGGGTTCAAGGAAAACTTCATAATCGCGAACATAACACAACGAGTCTTCAGAGTAATAATGATAGTCAAAAGTTTAACAATCGGTAATCATGATAGGGAGTTCAAAATTGTTTCAAACGTCAAAGGTGAGACATAGGAGGATAGTTGTCAAACAACCAATCCTTTATCAGAATAACATTAGAGTTAACAGTCCTCAGAAAGACGGATCAACAAAGCAAATCTTATCATCCAAAATGAGAGGGAAACATTCTTATACTCGTGGTTATATACCACAAGACTTCTCATAGGGACAGAGATGGTTAAGACGAAATCAAATGGTGTCAAAAAATTTATAGATGCTTATTAAGAGACAAAAGACAATTAACAGAAGGTATCAAATGCTTATCAAAAGCAAAAGACAAATAACAGAAGGTGTCAAGTACGTCAATGCCAAGGAGATTTTCAGAATGCCCGAAGAGGCATCAAAATGATTAACAGAAGGATCAGAGGTCAGAGTCGGACTCTGCAGACAAGGATCAATTAGTGTCAGGACATATTATGCAGTTCTCAATGCCTTCCAGATTTATTTAATTCTCAAATCTTGGGTAGTGCAAAGCATAAGCTTTCAATTTCTAAAAGTGATCTTAACAGACTTAAATCAAAAGCAGGGCATGAATCAGAGTGATGCAGAAGCAAAATACTTAAACAAACGCCTTATAGTCTACCCATTCCTCACTGGTCAAAACTTAAGTTCATATCAAGAAATCCTAAAGCAAGTTCTTAGGGTGTTCTCGTATGTTCTTACAGTGGAAGCCTAATGGTCCAGAACTCACAGGTCAAGGGTAAATGTATTATGAGTCGCAGCCTGTCGCTCTGATACCATAAATTGTAACACCCCGACCCGACAAGGGTAGAGATGTCACAACAATGGTGACATATCAGAAACATACATAAGCATACATCTTCAATAATACAAAGGAATACAAAGGTTACAAGAAATTACAAGGAAATACAGAATTACAGAGGAATAAATACTAAGTCTGAAAGTAAAAATTCTTCTAGTCATCTCTATAACAAAATATCTATCACAGTGCAGTCTTCTAAGTCCAATGATTCTCTCCACTTATACCCAACTTCCTACTAAAACCTGCCACAGGAAAAGAAATGCGGCTGAGCTACGAGAGCTCAGTGAACAGATATAACGGTAACAAGCAGTAATAAAGAATAGTACAGAGTGTCAGAAACATAAGTCATGCAGATATAATCAGAGTTAAAGGATAAACAAGGAGTACGGATAAAGGGATAGGGAATAGTAAATAGATAAAGGTAAAGGGAAACAGTGCAAGATATAATAAGGGTCAAAGGTAAGTAAATGTATATGGTAAAGAAAAACAGTAATCCACCACGAGCCTAGAAACAGAGATATAATATATATAACCATGCCATCATCATCAATCAGAGGGGTGTCCTCTCAGTAACCAGATAATATGAGGGGTGTCCTCATGTATCAAATATATATGGAGTAGCTAGCTCCCAGAGGTTGTGAAAGACGTGTATCGCACACACCATCAGTCACCAGAGATATAACAGATAATATAAATAGATAACAGAAACAGAACAAATCTAGGATGCATCCATACGCCCCAGGTGGCCAGAGTCTACCAATACACGCCAGATAAAATAAAGTCAGGGACGGGACAGGTCATCACTCTCCTGCCCTAGAGTCATGTCATCGGTGCATCAATGACATGGACATGAAACCCTCATGCCTAGTGAGGTGGCTCGGGTATCAAACCGTGGGTCAAAGGTCAAGTATCATGTCATAAACAGAGGGTCATGTCAAAAGGTTCAGATTATAAGGTCCATGTCAGATGTTACAGAAGTGTATATCATAGGTTCAGAAATAAGATAGGTTTATATCAGAGTTTATAACAATGTTCAAGTCTAGGTTCAGAAATAGTATACCAGATTAATGCTTATATCAAAGTTCAAATTAAGTTTCAAAACAAGAGTTTATAACCAGGTTTAAAATAAGGTTTAAATCAAGGTTCAATAGGTCATATCAAAAGTTCATAATCAAAAAGGTTTATAGGTTCATAGAAAAGATTTTAATTCAAAGGTTTCATATTTAACTTGTATTTAAATAATCTTCCAGTGACTTTCATAAAATGATGTTTGGTAAAACCTTCTTATACATATAGTCTTTAAAAGAAATTTTCATAAAACCTTTAGTGTTGTTTATAACATCGTACTCAAAAGCTTTTCAAAAACATATTCATATCATTAAGGAAAGTTTCCAATTTCAGTTAAAATGTCAAAATGATCCTTCAGGGTATTCAGAGGTTTTCATATTCATGTCACAAGGTAATGAGACAAGTATCAAGGGAAAATTCAGAGTCAGATATCAGGTCAGAATCAGAGTGTTATAACAAGTTCATATTTCAAAGGGTTTATACCAGATGGCTCAGAATCAAGTTTCATAACAAAGTTCATATCAGGAATTATAACAAGGGGAATCATATGAGAGGTTCAAAGTAAAGGGGATCATAGCAATGGCATCAATACAGAAGCTGACAGATCAGAAAATGAAAGAGATCATGAGAAACCTGTGAGAAGGTCAGAATATCTGTACCTTATACCGCAAGTACACAACAGAACAATAAGGGCCGGAAGCAAACTCCATCTTCAGCGGATCTACACGAATTCATGATTGTCTTATTAATAGTTTGTTTAATTCGGATTACTTATTTTAGTCGGCTTTCCATTTTTAGCAACTTTTCCTTTTTAGGTAACTTTCTAGAAATAGCAACTTCCTTATTTAGCAGGTTTTCAGAATTAACAGATTTCCATATTTAACAAGATACTATTATTACATAGTAGGTTAAGTCCTTATTTACAGATTATTATGGGATTAAGGTATATTTTATCAAGTTGCAAAACTTTAGGGTTAATTATGACAGATTTTCATATTTTAGGGTTTTAAATGCAAATATTCTAAATTCAAAGGTCTAACATGAAAATAATTTAAGTTACTGATTTAAATACTCATTTTATTCAGAATGACATCCTAATCCCTTTAGTTTCACAGATTACAGTTTATACCCCTCTAGTTTCAATATTTACAAAACAAGCCCTAGATTTACATAATTCATGATTTAATCCCTGTAATATCCATATTTACCAAACAAGCGTATTATTTTACAAAATTACAGAATGTAACCTCAGAATTAAGTATGGTATGAATCAGACCCTCAGAATTCAGAAATTACACATTTGGTCCCTTAACTTTACAAAACTTATAATTCAAATCATAATTTAGTAACAATTACATATTTAGCCCACAAATCCTCAATTTTGCACATTACACCTCTAATATCATTATTTTCACAGAATGACCATAAGTTTCCAGAATTTACACTTTTAGTCCCTCGATTTTAATTTAATTCAATTCGAACCATTCATTAGCAAATAAATCATTTTCTTTCAAATTTTACACATAACACCCCCAACTTATATTTTATACGAAAAGTACCTGGTCTAAAATACATTACACAAATATCCCCCAAGTTTCAGAATTTACAAAATAGCCCCTTATAATTTTAATTTCCAAATCGGTAAACAATTTATTAACAAAACCTAACCCTAATTGATCCCAATCATTAAACCAATAATTATGTAATCATAGTACTGCATTAATTGTCCATATTTCATCACATAAACCCTAACCCTAATCGGTTCTAGGGTTTTTCATATTTTTCTCTATTTTTCTCAAAACCCGATTGAAACACAAAATTAACCACGATCAATCTAAGCTTCAATAAATCAAAAGATCATTTTTCCAGAGTGTTATGATTATATTAGAACCCAGAAAAATTAATAACACAACCCAGAAAAATCGTATGAACCCGTTTGTATTTTATTCAGTTTTTGATCTCAATAATTCATTCGATCATAAAAAAACTTGCATGATTCGATTTTATTAATTTATATGAGTCATATGTGATCAAATTAACATCAAAAAAATACCAAAATGATTTTAGAATGTACGGATTTGTTGTAAGGATTTATTACCTTTCGGATGAATAAAACCGACCAAGAAATTATGCCACGATCGAACCAGCTATTCCACAACCCAAAACTTATTTTTCTCCCCTTCCTTATACTCAGATGAACGTGGGAAAATTATGCTAGGACCTCCAGAAAATCGGATCAAGTGTGTGTGAATTTGTGTGTGTCGACTTTAGGGTTTTGGGAAGAAAATAATGGGATTTAATTAAATAAATGGAATTGACCGAGATTAGGGGGAGGGATGGCTGTATAATTGGCCCAATAATTGACAAAATCAGAACTTTGAATTTTTTTTGTCATTTCCCTAATTAATTGTAATTATCCTTACTTTAATGATTTTTAAAATATAACTAATTAAATAAAATTTATTTTCGGTTATTATATGGTATTTTGAGGTGTAACATAAATTTTCTGGACATGCGAAAATATAAAAAAATTTATCCCAGAATTAATTTACTTCATATGAAATTCGTTACCAGAGATTTGGAATTAAATTGTTGCTTTATAAGAGTTTTAATTTATTTTTTAAAGTTTCAGGGGTAATTTGGTCATTTACATGGTTTCTAAATTTCAGGTATTACAACTTCTTCCCCTCTAAAAGAAAATTTTCGTCTCAAAATTTGAAGTCGCAAGGGTCGTAGCAAATCGTAAAAGGTCGTCGCGAACATTTACCCGGGAAGTTCTTCAAAAAAATCTCCAGACAAAACTTTCTCATGATTCAATCAGAAACAAGGGGGGTTTCAGATTCTCAAAATTTTGTTTATGCGAAAATATAAAAAATGTTATCCCCAGAATTAATTTTACTTCATATGAAATTCGTTACCAGAGATTTGGAATTAAATTGTTGCTTTATAAGAGTTTTAATTTATTTTTAAAGTTTCAGGGGTAATTTGGTCATTTACATGGTTTCTAAATTTCAGGTATTACAACTTCTTCCCCTCTAAAAGAAAATTTTCGTCCTCAAAATTTGAAGTCGCAAGGGTCGTAGCAAATCGTAAAAGGTCGTCGCGAACATTCTCACGCCAGGGAAGGTTCTTCCAAAAAAATCTCCAGACCAAAACTTTCTCATGATTCAATCAGAAACAAGGGGGGTTTCAGATTCCTCAAAATTTGCTTTATGCGAAAATATAAAAAAATGTTATCCCAGAATTAATTTACTTCATATGAAATTCGTTACCAGAGATTTGGAATTAAATTGTTGCTTTATAAGAGTTTTAATTTATTTTTAAAGTTTCAGGGGTAATTTGGTCATTTACATGGTTTCTAAATTTCAGGTATTACAACTTCTTCCCCTCTAAAAGAAAATTTTCGTCCTCAAAATTTGAAGTCGCAAGGGTCGTAGCAAATCGTAAAAGGTCGTCGCGAACATTCTCACGCCAGGGAAGGTTCTTCCAAAAAAATCTCCAGACCAAAACTTTCTCATGATTCAATCAGAAACAAGGGGGGTTTCAGATTCCTCAGAAGAAGACAAATTAGGTTGATTCTGATCAAAAGAACCATACAACATAAAATGGATGATAGGTGAGTCTTCTGAAAAGCTTATATGAAATACGAACAGAATTTCAAATCGGATTAACTGTATCATCAGTAGAGAGCTCTACAAAGAGTTTTCAAGATTCATAACTGAGGTCAACAGAATGCAGAACGAGAGTCCAAACTCATCCAGATATCTAGTGAATGGAAACAGAGTATATGCATAGGTAGAATGAACCTAATGTCTCACTAATCACGGATAAACCAACGGAGATCAGATTCTAAACTTCTTAGGTACTCCCCCAAGATATCCTATGGCCACAATGAGTGCACGTTATATGGTGTAAGTATTATCACGTTGATCAGGCGTCATAATACTAGCACCACATAAATATGCCTTTATGATGATCATACTTTATCTCGAGTCGTGAGTATAACAACCTATCTTAATCCACCTAGTACTTCTACAGTCTCAGAGTCAACCAGATCAAAGTCATAGTCAAGAGAGAAAAAGGACTATTCGCAAGAGTATCGGAATTTCCAGATTGCCTAGCAGAGTAAGGCACGCCGTCACAAGCATCAGATTTTCCACAGTTCGCCAAAATTCCTCAGAACAAAACCATCATCGAACCTACGAAAATAAGCACGGGGCTGAAATGTTTCTAGGAAACTTAAATCATTAGCGGATCTTATCATGATATAACGAAGCTTAAGGGAGTCAATGGAATGAAAACTAATCGTCAATAACTTCGGTCTTCACAGAATCAATTCTTCCAAACATAAAAAGGTCTGCTTCAGAAATCCGTTCATTCAAAACATCAAATCTCTTCAAGTCCAGTTAATCTGTCTTCGTTTTTCCATCAATCTGGAAGTGAAGCAAAATCGTCTGGTTCATCACGCCTCCTGCAGTTCTTCTTGGAATGTGATGGAGTAATGTGAGTTTCTGGCACGATCTTTAAGTTTCTTCATCATCCAGTCTGCTTCCGCCCTCAATTCATCTTAGTACAACCAAGATGAATAGGGAAGTGAGACTGTACGTCTTCATCAGCTCTAGGTTCGCCGTCTTTCTTCTGCAACGCAAACACTTCTTTCTTGTAAGGAATGTCTTCACTCTTCAGGGTAGTCACCGCTGTTTTCAACTCTAGGTCAGGTAGTGAAGTAATACTTCTGATGCGTTTCTAGTTGTCTTGATGCATACGCAAAACCTTCTGTGTTGCAAGAGAGGATAACCGAGTCTCTTTCTGAAATGTTTCAAAATTTGTTCCGTCTGAAGGTATGGAAACAAATTTCCATTTCAGTTTTTCCAAAACTCCGTTCTTAATCAGACTAAGCTGTTTCTCTCTGGTCACGAAATTTATCAAGGTTAACGCAAGTTGTAAACATCTTTCAGAATTCTGATGCAAGGTTCAAAAGATTTCAGTGTACCATTTTGTTATCGGTCTTGACCATTCGGTGATAGTTTCAAAATTTGCGGGATTTAAAGAGATATTCTCAATCAAGAAAAACCGTTGTCTCAACAGATATCAATCTCTCAGAATGCACAAGTGATCGTCAAATTTCTTACAAAGTGCAAAAATGATTTTCATGTTCTTCTTCGTCTCCGAATGTACTATTAAGTCATACAATGACCATCTGCCCAAGTACTCACGAGAACACATTCATTTATCAAATTTACAGAATAGTCAGAGCTTTAGCTAATACTATTAGCGTCACAAATCTTTATATCAGTCGTTACAAATGCGGACAGCGATCTCAAGAATAACCTCAATTCATATTTCCATCTGAAGGAAACTTCACGCTCTGAAATTGAATGGATATAAAGTCGTTTCAGGGTGGAGAAATAAGGGTTCCAAATAGCAATACGGTTCAGCTACCAGAATCAATACTTGTCTCCTGTCATCATTCTTCTTTATCGTGAAACAAACTGAAATACGCCAAGAAAATACACTTAAGCGAACTTACTTCTCACTCCGGTGGAAAATTTGGTGGTTCAATCAGAAATCGTGTTCAGAAAATTCAGGGTGCCAAGTAATTTTCAAGATAAGGTTCATTCATTGTTGTACGAAATGGGTTCAAGGAAAACTTCATAATCGCGAACATAACACAACGAGTCTTCAGAGTAATAATGATAGTCAAACGTTTAACAATCGGTAATCATGATAGGGAGTTCAAAATTGTTTCAAACGTCAAAGGTGAGACATAGGAGGATAGTTGTCAAACAACCAATCCTTTATCAGAATAACATTAGAGTTAACAGTCCTCAGAAAGACGGATTAACAAAGCAAATCTTATCATCCAAAATGAGAGGGAAACATTCTTATACTCGTGGTTATATACCACAAGACTTCTCATAGGGACAAAGATGGTTAAGACGAAATCAAATGGTGTCAGAAAATTTATAGATGCTTATTAAGAGACAAAAGATAATTAACAGAAGGTATCAAATGCTTATCAAAAGCAAAAGACAAATAACAGAAGGTGTCAAGTACGTCAATGCCAAGGAGATTTTCAGAATGCCCGAAGAGGCATCAAAATGATTAACAGAAGGATCAGAGGTCAGAGTCGGACTCTGCAGACAAGGATCAATTAGTGTCAGGACATATTATGCAGTTCTCATTGCCTTCCAGATTTATTTAATTCTCAAATCTAGGGTAGTGCAAAGCATAAGCTTTCAATTCCTAAAAGTGATCTTAACAGACTTAAATCAAAAGCAGGGCACGAATCAGAGTGATGCGGAAGCAAAATACTTAAACAAACGCCTTATAGTCTACCCATTCCTCACTGGTCAAAACTTAAGTTCATATCAAGAAATCCTAAAGCAAGTTCTTAGGGTGTTCTCGTATGTTCTTACAGTGGAAGCCTAATGGTCCAGAACTCACAGGTCAAGGGTAAATGTATTACGAGTCGCAGCCTGTCGCTCTGATACCATAAATTGTAACACCCCGACCCGACAAGGGTAGAGATGTCACAACAATGGTGACATATCAGAAACATACATAAGCATACATCTTCAATAATACAAAGGAATACAAAGGTTACAAGAAATTACAAGGAAATACAGAATTACAGAGGAATAAATACTAAGTCTGAAAGTAAAAATTCTTCTAGTCATCTCTATAACAAATATCTATCACAGTGCAGTCTTCTAAGTCCAATGATTCTCTCCACTTATACCCAGCTTCCTACTAAAACCTGCCGCAGGAAAAGAAATGCGGCTGAGCTACGAGAGCTCAGTGAACAGATATAACGGTAACAAGCAGTAATAAAGAATAGTACAGAGTGTCAGAAACATAAGTCATGCAGATATAATCAGAGTTAAAGGATAAACAAGGAGTACGGATAAAGGAATAGGGAATAGTAAATAGATAAAGGTAAAGGGAAACAGTGCAAGATATAATAAGGGTCAAAGGTAAGTAAATGTATATGGTAAAGAAAAACAGTAATCCACTACGAGCCCAGAAACAGAGATATAATATATATAACCATGCCATCATCATCAATCAGAGGGGTGTCCTCTCAGTAACCAGATAATATGAGGGGTGTCCTCATGTATCAAATATATATGGAGTAGCTAGCCCCCAGAGGTTGTGAAAGACGTGTATCGCACACACCATCAGTCACCAGAGATATAACAGATAATATAAACAGATAACAGAAACAGAAAAAATCTAGGATGCATCCATACGCCCCAGGTGGCCAGAGTCTACCAATACACGCCAGATAAAATAAAGTCAGGGACGAGACAGGTCATCACTCTCCTGCCCTAGAGTCATGTCATCGGTGCATCAATGACATGGACATGAAACCCTCATGCCTAGTGAGGTGGCTCGGGTATCAAACCGTGGGTCAAAGGTCAAGTATCATGTCATAAACAGAGGGTCATGTCAAAAGGTTCATATTATAAGGTCCATGTCAGATGTTACAGAAGTGTATATCAGAGGTTCAGAAATCAGATAGGTTTATATCAGAGTTTATAACAATGTTCAAGTCTAGGTTCAGAAATAGTATACCAGATTAATGCTTATATCAAAGTTCAAATTAAGTTTCAAAACAAGAGTTTATAACCAGGTTTAGAATAAGGTTTAAATCAAGGTTCAATAGGTCATATCAAAAGTTCATAATCAAAAAGGTTTATAGGTTCATAGAAAAGATTTTAATTCAAAGGTTTCATATTTAACTTGTATTTAAATAATCTTCCAGTGACTTTCATAAAATGATGTTTGGTAAAACCTTCTTATACATATAGTCTTTAAAAGAAATTTTCATAAAACCTTTAGTGCTGTTTATAACATCGTACTCAAAAGCTTTTCAAAAACATTTTCATATCATTAAGGAAAGTTTCCAATTTCAGTTAAAATGTCAAAATGATTCTTCAGGGTATTCAGAGGTTTTCATATTCAGGTCACAAGGTAATGAGTCAAGTATCAAGGGAAAATTTAGAGTCAGATATCAGGTCAGAATCAGAGTGTTATAACAAGTTCATATTTCAAAGGGTTTATACCAGATGGCTCAGAATCAAGTTTCATAACAAAGTTCATATCAGGAATTATAGCAAGGGGAATCACATGAGAGGTTCAAAGTAAAGGGGATCATAGCAATGGCATCAATACAGAAGCTGACAGATCAGAAAATGAAAGAGATCATGAGAAACCTGTGAGAAGGTCAGAATATCTGTACCTTATACCGCAAGTACACAACAGAACAATAAGGGTCGGAAGCAAACTCCATCTTCAGCGGATCTACACGAATTCATGATTGTCTTATTAATAGTTTGTTTAATTCGGATTACTTATTTTAGTCGGCTTTCCATTTTTAGCAACTTTTCCTTTTTAGGTAACTTTCCAGAAATAGCAACTTCCTTATTTAGCAGGTTTCCAGAATTAACAGATTTCCATATTTAACAAGATACTACTATTACATAGTAGGTTAAGTCCTTATTTACAGATTATTATGGGATTAAGGTATATTTTATCAAGTTGCAAAACTTTAGGGTTAATTATGACAGATTTTCATATTTTAGGGTTTTAAATGCAAATATTCTAAATTCAAAGGTCTAACATGAAAATACTTTAAGTTACTGATTTAAATACTCATTTTATTCAGAATGACATCCTAATCCCTTTAGTTTCACAGATTACAGTTTATACCCCTCTAGTTTCAATATTTACAAAACAAGCCCTAGATTTACATAATTCATGATTTAATCCCTGTAATATCCATATTTACCAAACAAGCGTATTATTTTACAAAATTACATAATGTAACCTCAGAATTAAGTATGGTACGAATCAGACCCTCAGAATTCAGAAATTACACATTTGGTCCCTTAACTTTACAAAACTTATAATTCAAATCATAATTTAGTAACAATTACATATTTAGCCCACAAATCCGCAATTTTACACATTACACCTCTAATATCATTATTTTCACAGAATGACCATAAGTTTCCAGAATTTACTCTTTTAGTTCCTCCATTTTAATTTAATTCAATTCGAACCATTCATTAGCAAATAAATCCTTTTCTTTCAAATTTTACACATAGCACCCCCAACTTATATTTTATACGAAAAGTACCTGGTCTAAAATACATTACAAAAATATCCCCCAAGTTTTAGAATTTACAAAACAGCCCCTTATAATTTTAATTTCCAAATCGGTAAACATTTTATTAACAAAACCTAACCCTAATTGATCCCAATCATTAAACCAATAATTATGTAATCATAGTACCACATTAAATGTCCAGATTTCATCACATAAACCCTAACCCTAATCGGTTCTAGGGTTTTTCATATTTTTCTCTATTTTTCTCAAAACCCGATTGAAACACAAAATTAACCATGATCGATCTAAGCTTCAATAAATCCAAAGATCATTTTTCTTGAGTGATGATTATATTAGAACCCAGAAAAATTAATAACACAACCCAGAAAAATAGTATGAACCCGTTTGTATTTTATTCACGTTTTTTATCTCAATAATTCATTCGATCATATAAGCTTGCATGATTCGATTTTATTAATTTATATGAGTCATATGTGATCAAATTAACATAAGAAAAATACCAAAACGATTTTAGAACATACGGATTTGTTGTAAGGATTTATTACCTTTCGGATGAATAAAACCGACCAAGAAATTATGCCACGATCGAACCAGCTATTCCACAACCCAAAAATTATTTTTCTCCCCTTCCTTATACTCAGATGAACATGGGAAAATTATGCTAGGACCTCCAAAAAATCGGATCAAGTGTGTGTGAATTTGTGTGTGTCGACTTTAGGGTTTTGGGAGGAAAATAATGGGATTTAATTAAATAAATGGAATTGACCGAGATTAGGGGGAGGGATGGCTGTATAATCGGCCCAATAATTGACAAAATCAGAACTTTGAATTTTTTTGGT
Source organism: Artemisia tridentata subsp. tridentata (assembly GCA_021014915.2). Lineage (NCBI taxonomy): Eukaryota > Viridiplantae > Streptophyta > Magnoliopsida > Asterales > Asteraceae > Artemisia > Artemisia tridentata. Next base: position 377,098,384 of record CP139508.1, read on the forward strand.
CATTTCCCTAATTAATTTGTAATTATCCTTACTTTAATGATTTTTAAAATATAACAAATTAAATAAAATTTATTTTCGGTTATTATATGGTATTTTGAGGCGTAACATAAATTTTCTGGACATGCGAAAATATAAAAAAATGTTGTCCCAGAATTAATTTACTTCATATGAAATTCGTTACCAGAGATTTGGAATTAATTTGGTGCTTTATAAGAGTTTTAATTTATTTTTAAAGTTTCAGGGGTAATTTGGTCATTTACACGGTTTCTGAATTTCAAGTATTACAGGTTCGGCTACAAGGACACCTTCCTTGCCTTACTCCACTCCCCGAGCACCTAACTCGAGAGTTTTCTTCACTATGTCAACAAGCTCCCTTATGGCGGAGAAAACCTTACTCAACTTTTGCTTACACCGGTTTAACGACACAAAGCTAGATGTCGGGTTCTAATCGTAGCTAGAACCAATCTCACAACTTCTACACAACTTCTTCAGAACTTATTCACAACGGCTTCACGACTTCTTCACAACTTCTTCACAACTTATTCACAACGGCTTCACGACTTCTTCACAACTTCTTCACGACTTCTTCACAACTTCTTCACACCGGCTTCACAACTACTTCACAACCTAGCACTACTTATGTACTCTTCTACTTCTTTACACCTTCACTACTTACATACCTTAACTTCTTCACAACTTCACTACTTACACACTAATCTAGCCTAAGCAATTATGCTCACACCTATCTAACAAATATACACAACTTATACAAAAATGAATGAATGATTATACAAACAACTTAGGTAGCAAGATGATACTAAGTTGCAATACTTCTTCTCTAGTTGTTGAAGGAGTATTCTTCTTTTGCACTTGAATGGTAGAAGCTTGGATCACTTGGAAACCAATGCTTAAGAAAATATGATCAAAGAATTTAGAAAGGATTTGGAAGGATAAGAAGAGATTTAGAACAGAAGGTTTGGGGGTGCAAAAGGTGAGGAAAGAGTCCAGAGATGAACCAGTATTTATAGGAAAATCTGAGGAGCTAGAGGAGCGGGGCGGTCCCCTTAAATAGGTGGCCGGCCCCCTTAAAATTAAGGGGAATGCCTAGTAAAATTAAGGGGGCCGCCCATCTGAACGTTGCTCAGATTTGTCTTTTTGTGGGGAAGGTTTTTCTGGAACATTTTTGCCATTTTTGGTTGAAAATTTGAATTCATAAATTTATAATGGATTAAACATTTTTATTTAATACCAAAAATGATTTTCTAAAAGATATAAAATGTTTGTGTCATTTTATAAAAAATCAAGTGATTAAGAAAATATTCCTTTGATCATATAATGCATTAGGCATTTGTTTATTCATACCTTAAGTGATTGAGTTGTAGAAATGAATATTTACAACTAAATACTTGTTTATCTAATAAGTTTATGTTTAATGAGTTTACATTTTGTGATTATCAAAACATAGAGATATCAAGAAGTATTAATAATGTTTTTAGGCATTATTTATATCAACAATCTCCCCCTTTTTGATGATTACAAAACTTAAACTCATTAAATTCAAAAATTTATTTTTGAACAAGTATTTAGTGAGTTTATATTCACTTCTCCCCCTTTTTGTAGAATCAAAAAGGTTATGCCGACAAGTTTTAGATATGAAATTTGTCGGGACGAGAACTCCCCCTTGATGTGTGCTCCCCCTCATTTGAGGGCATCAAAGAATCGAGATATGGAATACTTGCAAGAAAAATATTAGAAGCACAAGCATATATAGCAAAGTATGGAATATAAGAATAACAAACATGGAAAACAACAATTATGGCAAACAAATATTAAGAACACATAGCAAGACATTCATTAATTTAAAGGTCCTAAATTGCCAAAGAGAGTTTTCTGACTTGCTTGCGACACAAAAGCTTGGAAAATGAGAAACATAAGCATATAGTATGCTTAGATGGTTGATGGTAGAGTGTTTGGGATGGAATTGGTTGAGTGAGGGTAAGAATGTTGGATTAATAGAGGTATATTTTTGGAGGTGGAGAGTTTGGAGGTAGAGAGTTTGGAGCGGAGTGGGTTGATTGAGGGTTAGAGTGTTGTGCAAGTGGAGGTGTTGTACTAGAGTTTGGAGTGAAGGTACGAAAAGGACAATAGTTGACATGATTATCAACTTGATTCAAGTTGTGGGGGTAAGGTAAGCAATTTGAGTAGAGTGAGGATGGAGGATCGAGGTTGGCCCTTGTTATGTTGTGTGAGGTGTATAGCAAGGAGATCACAAAGGTCATGGATTTGGTTTATATCTTCACGAAACCTTTCCTTTTCCGTGAGAATGTGGATTTGATCATTTGGTGGAAGTGGATGAAATTGAGGTGTGTGGTTTGAGGTAAAGTTGGATGTTTGACCAATATGATGAGGGTTTTGAAAGGTTTCATTGAGATTAGTTTGAGGTTGAGATATGTAGTTTGGAACGAAGGTGGAGGTTGAGGTTATTTTGTGATGAAGGAAGGCTAGAAGGGAGTTGATCCAATCTTGCGTTGAGCAAGGTGTAGGGCAAGAAGAGCACAAAGCTCATGGGCTTCTTTAAGTTCTTCAATGAACTTCGAGTGTTTGGAAGAAGGTTATGATGGTGGAGTGTGGTTGTTATTTGGGATGGATGTTTGGATATGCAACATAGAAGAAGCATGTGAGTTGGTGGGAGATGGTGGTGATACTCTTGGTGGTGGAGACATTTGTGAGCTTGGGTAATCATGAGTGGATGAGGATGGAGATATGGAAAAAGAGGATATTCCAAGAGTGGTGAGTGTTTTGGATGGTTTATTGGTATGTTGAATAAGATGAGAGGTGTTGTGAATGAGATTGGGATTGTTGTTTTGGGGTTGATCATGCTCTTCATATGAATCATATGAGTGAGATGAAGGTGTATTTTCGGGTGTAAAGATGGATGGTTGGTTATTATGATGAGGTTTGTGAAAGGGTTCATTGGAATGAGATTGAGGATTGGGAGTATAATTGAGAACATATGTGGGTGGAGGTGTTGGTTGTTTAGCCACATCATTTGTTGTGATGGACTTGTTTTGGGGGTTTGGTTTTCTTCTCCAAACGGGTTTTTCGGTTATCCTTGCTAACCTTGAGGATTTTGGCTTTGGTTTGATGGGAGATGGCATGATGAGATGATGGAAGATTATGAGGAATGGGAGTGATTATAGTGTGGGATTGATGGGATTAAGGAATGGATAAAATTTGTTGGATGGATTGGAAGTGAATTTTGGGAAGTGTAGGATGAAATGGGCTAAAAATTAGAAAAGGAGACAGCACTTTCGACCATCAGATGGCCGGTCCCCTTAAATAGGGGCCGGTCCCTTTAAACATTAAGGGGGCCGCCTTATGATTTAAGGGGGCCGCCCATCTGTAGGTTCCCAGATTACTGGAAATGGGTTTTTGGCAGAAAATTGTAGAAAGGGTTGTATTTTTGGGTTTAGTTTCAAGCAAGTCCAACTCTTTGAGGCAATTAAGCATGTATTAGATATCTATGCAAAACATGTTAATTAAAGAGATTAAACAAACAAGTAATTTCATCTAGCATGTAAACATACTCATCAAGCAAGTAATTTATATGGACTAGGAAACAATAAACTACACCAAGTATTTTCTAAATTATATGAAAGTGGGAAGATTAATGAACTATTTGAGGGATCCTAATGTAACACCCCAACCCGGCAAGGGTAGAAGTGTCACGAAAATGGTGACATATCAAAGGCAAGCATAACATACGACTTACATAATACAAATGGTTTAAAATATTACAAAGGAAAATATACCAAATCTACATAGTCATACATAAATGAATACTAAAACTAGGGTATCGTCTTCATAAGCTAATCTCTCATCCCAAAGCAAACCCAAGCTCCTGGCTTCCTACTAAAAACCTACCGCAGGAAAAGAAATGCGGCTGAGCTTAAAAAGCCCAGTGAACAGATATATAATAAACGAAAACCAAAATCAAATGGAAATGAACAGACATATCATAATGAATGAGATATAGGAAAAGGAAATAAAGAGTAAGGTTTAGGACAGTCATCCACCACGAGCCCAAACAAATCAAATCATATCATATCGTAACCACAATCTTCAAATCATATAGAGGGGAGACCTCTCAGATAATCAGATAATATGAGGGGTGTCCTCATTCTTCAAATGGAGTAGCTAGCTCCCGAACTTTGTGAAAGACGTGGATTGCACCCATCATCAGTCACCAAATCAAATCATATCATAACGAACTGTCCACGAACACGGACACGAACCTAGGATGCATCCATTCGCCCCCCGAACAAATCATATTGGCCATAACAAATCATATAGTGTGCATGCATATCATAATCAAAAATGGGGACGGTGTAACCAAATCACTAGGGCTACACGCTAGTCATGCCAGTGGTGCATCACAGACATGGCCATGTTACCTTCATGGCTAGGAAACGAACTTGGCTCGGGTATCAAACTGGGGTCAAAGGTCAATTATCAAAGCAAAGGTTCACATGGTCATGGTCCAAATATCAAAGTTCATATCAGAAGGTTCATATCAAAGTTCATATCAGAAGGTTCATATCAAAGGGTTCATATGCCAAAGGTTCAAATCCCAAGGTTCATAGCAAAGGTCAAAGTCAAATCATAATAAGAGAACGAAGGCTCCTTATAAAAAGGGCAGAATATCTGTACCTTATTCCAAAGCAAAGCACAAACCAAAAGAATAAGATGCAAAGGATCATGTCCTCTCCTTCTTCACACCTAGAGGGGTAGAAAGAATTACAAACCTTTCCATTTTAAGTAACTTTCCATTTTTAGCAGGTTTCCATATTTAGTAAGTTTCCATAATTAGTAAGATTTCCATATTCTCATTTAGGTTAAGTTATTATTGAATCATAATATGGCTTTAGGGTGCATTTAAACAAGTCACAAAAGTTTAGGGTTACTTATGACAACTTTACATAAATTAGGGTTTTAAGTGTAATCATATCAAAGTTAAGGTTCAAATATGAAAATGTCCCAAGTAATCTGTTTTGAATCCATATTTATCAAGTTAATAAATTCAGCCCCTCAAGTTTCCCAAATTTGACACTTTACACCCTTAAGTTACATAATTTACATTTTAAACCTTATAATATCCATAATTACACATTAAGCCCTTAATTTATCAAAATTACACAATGGACACTTATTTTATCATATTATACGAATCTACCTTTAAGTATTCATAATTTACACATCAAGTCCCTCAAGTTATCAAAGTTACATATTCAACCCTTAATTTACATTTTCAATCTTTAATTATCAATAATTACATATTAAGCCATTAAATTACCAAAATAGCACATAACCCCCTGAATATAATTAATTACTCAAATCAATCTTAAGTTTCCAGAAATTACATATTTAGTCCCTCTATTTTAATTATTTTCAAAATCGATTTATACTTTATCAAATAAACATTTTAACCCTTTTAAATATAAACATTACACATGGGCCCTCCACTTATATTTTATTCGAAATGTTCACAGCCTAAAATAAGTTCTAGAAATAACCCTTAAGTTTCAAAAGTTACAAAACACCCCCTAACATTTTAAATCAAATCGTATAACACTTTTTATTAATAAAATCCTAACCCTAAAAATACCAATCATTCACCAATCATATCATCATTATTAATCATCATTTAATCACTCAAGAACAGCCCTAAAAGTCTAACCCTAGATCGATTTATATTTTATTTCTTTTTCTTCTTAATTTCCTTTAAATCGGTAAACTAATTAAATCCAAAAATAATTCGATTAGGCCCCAATAATTCAAAGTAATATTTTTCTCAGATTATTATGATCATGTAGAGTCCAAATAAAATAAATAAGAAGCCCCAAAAATTCGTATACAATTATTTTGGATTTATACCCGTTTTCCATGTTTAATTCGCAAATAATATGTAGATCATTCATGGTATGTTATAATCATTTTATTTGATGTTCTAAATACATATAGGATCTGAGAAAAATACCACAAAGAGATTTGAACGTGTAGAATGGGTTGGAGGATTTATCTTGTACGCGTATAGCCAAAAAGCCCAAAAATCACCACGGCTTCAAAAATGATCTAAAAATCTTGAAACCAATTTTCACGTGTCACATATGATGTGAGGAACACAATAAAAATAAGAAACGAATTTTTCCAAGATCGAATGAATCAAAATGGAATTTTTACCTTTCGGGTTAAATTAAACAAGAATTTTCGAAAACCCTTGAATCCGGCCACCACAATTCGAAGTATTATTTTTCTAGGACTCCTTGGATGATGATCTAACACAGAAAAATGGTCTAGGAATTTTAGAGTGTCGATTGGAGGCTATAGGGATTTATTTGTGTGTGTTATTTTACTCGGCAATTTAGGGTTATCAAGAAAGGTATGATTGATTTATAAAATAGGAAAACCGAGTCAATGGGGTGGGCTTGGACCAGAAATCTCGGCAAAATGGGTTGGCCAAATTAATGTGATTTATTTCCACATTTAAATGCATTTATTTTACTTTTATACAATTTAAATGTTAATAAAAATGTTATTCGGCCCTATGGGGGCATTTTGGTAATTTTATCTCTTGTATAAATGTTAAATGTAATTGTTAAAATTATTTGGGATCATAACTTATGCATTGTCAGAAGTTTGGAATTTATTTGATACTTTATAAGTTTTTAAATAATTTTTAAACTTGTAGGGGCAATTTGGTCTTTTAGCACATTTTAGATTTTTAGGGTTTTACAACTCTTCCCCTCTAAACGAAAAATTTCGTCCTCGAAATTTGCAAAGAATTAGAAGTGAAAGGATCGAAAACAAAATAGGGACGTACCAGATCAGAATACAAAATGTGGATAACTAGCTCGTATTGATTCCTCGGTCTCCCCGGTAGCCTCCCGCTCTGGGTGGTTCTTCCAAAGAATCTTTACGAACGGAGATGAAACGAAACAGAAGACACAACGGACAGCGAACGGAAATGTAAAAAGACTTGTTTCTCATGACTCTTCATTGCCGATCCAAAAGTAACTTTAGTTCCCAGAAATGACATATCATACGAAATTCAGATTGCAAGGATCATATTCAGACATGACGAATGGTTATCATATTCTCTCAGAAGAGGTACAAGGATACGCAAGATTGTGACGGATATGCCGTCCATAGCATTCGATTAGGCAAATCAGATGAGATCGTACAGAACATAGATTGTTGGTGATATCAAATGGCAGAAAATTTTACAGCAGATCTTAAGATTTCCGTCAGAAATATAGGGATCAACAAATGCGTGACAAGAATCGAACGTATCAAATCGTATATCGGCGAACAGATTAAGCGTATAGGTGGAATGAACCTAAATCTCACAGATGCAAAAATTCTCACATCCCCTATCAACATTATAAGGTTTCTAAAGTACTCCTCGAAATATCCTATGAACACAATGACGGTACATCATATGACGTAAGTATTATCACGTTCGCGAACCGTCATAATACCAGCATCATATGAGTATACCATCATGATGGTCATACTTTATCTCAAGTCGCGAACAGAACTACTTATCTTAACCACCTATCAGTCTTTCTACCTCCTAAGGTTGGTCCAAAACAAACATCACTACGGATTCTAAATCGGAGGAATTTGAACGTACAAATAGCGTAACGGAATGTGTACACCTCAAAATGAAACTCGTCGTCGAAACGTTAGGTCTTCCACAATTCATCATCCTTCTCATAACGAAACCATCATCCAAACAAATGCATAACGAACACAGAATGGAGTTTCTAATAGGGTAAAGCTCATTCAAAAGATCCTATCGAAAGGTAACGGAACTTAAGTGGTCTAAGAGGAAAATGAATTACGTCTTCAATATCTTCATCCTTTACAGCAATCAAATCTTCCAAATCCAAACGTTTACTACAAAATTTCATCCATTCTATTTCATGATCTCGAATCTTTTCAATTTCCAAGTAGTCGCTCTCTTGTCTAATCATACGATCATAGGGTGAAAAGGAAATCATAAACTTGAGTCTGGTTCCTCAAGTCTTCGACACTTCTTCTGGACACTTCGGTGTGGTAGCGTGAATCTCTGACGTGATCACCTTGCATTCCTCCATTTGCGAGTCTGCCTCAGCTCTCAATTCATCTTAGTACAACTAAAATGACTAGAGAAACAAGGTTGCGTGTCTCCTACAGGTCTCCTAGCATGATTCAAAATTCACCCACTCAAACTGCTGTGGACTTCCTGGTTTATGTGCTGAAAGCTCATCTTCTACGGTCTGGTCGCCTTGATGCCCAACTGAAATCTCCACGTGCTGCTTGAGGTATAATCGAGTCTCATCTCAGTCTGTCTTCTCCTCACATGCTTCTCTCTTGGTAACACCTGTCACGAACCTCTTCTGCACATCTTCTACAAGGTTTCTAACTCTGACAATGGTCTTCAGTCTTGGTCCTTTTCGTGGAAGCTCTTTAGTCATCGGATACCTGGTGGTGTTGTCTGCTACAATCTCTGATCGTCAAGTAAATCTATTCTTCTAGAACAAAGGGTCGGTTCACTTCATACTAAAATGGTCAACGTGTTCCTCGTTCGTCTCTGAGCACAAACATACTGTCATACTATGACAATTGTCCGAATACTTGCGAAAACATGAATCTTCTAGCCAATACAATTGACATCATTCAAAACTCATAGTGGTCACACGGGTACTAAAGTACTTCAGGAAATCTTCTTAGGGAAAAACTTCATATCACAAATCTTCCTCTTCACAAATCAAATTGTAAGGCTTCGCGGAACTTAAACTCAACAAATCGACTTCCTTCTCAGATGTTCTTGTGGTTGCTTCTTCCGTCTTTCAAACTCAAATGAGGTCGTCTGCTACGGAGTTTCAAAAATAGAACAAATCAAATATTGATACGCGGAAATGGAATAATGATTACGGTTACATTCACGATGGTCGGTGTGCCGCCGCACACTTCTCTCTCTCTTCTTCATAAACAAACAGGAGCATTCAAAGAGATTACTGAAGTAAACAAACTCATATTCCATCAGTTCCTACAATCTCTTAACTTCTTCAGGTCAATGCAAACTTTACTTCCCAACGGATCTCAAAAGGTTCATCAGAAGCACCAGAAATTCGTACAACAAACTTTCAAATGCCGGAGCTTCTAAGAGTGGATACTAACAGGCGTTAGGAGAAAATTGGAAATCAAAGAGATCGGAGTATGTGCTTCATAGCAACAATAATCTTAACAGATTCAAATGATTGAGAATATCATATCAAAATATGGTGAAGCAGATTGTTAAAGGTCGCATTTCAAATATTGTAGTCCATGATAGCTTTACAAAACCACCAATCCATAATCAAGAGACCTCAAAGTCAAGTACATCCAAAGGGGAACGGATTCTCAGAGCAAATGTGGTTGTCAAATCATACGGATAGTTCACATATCAAATCAAAGTGTGGGATGGGAGAGTATTAGAATATATCAAGGTCAAATATATCAAATTGAAGGTTAGAATTGTGAACAGTTCAAAAGATTGGAATCTTATAACATAGGAATGATAGGGTGTGCACCGATAGTAATACGAACATCGTTTAACTGTCAGAGTTGAGATGTATGGAATATCAGTCATTAGCATCAGCATGCTTAGATAACAATTCCGTACTAGACAAATGTCAACATCAAATCCTTCCCAAATGGAATTGGTTAACATACAAAGTTCATTCTTCAAATGACGGAAGGTAAGACTTCCTCGTCTTCTGAGATAAACGTTCTTATAAGGTGTGGCTAAAGGCAAAGGCAAGATTCAGAGTGATGCGGAAGCAAATACTCACATGGATGTCCTAGACTACCCATTCCTCACCGGTTATGACTTATATTCCTATGGGAAAATTCTACGCAACTTCGCAAAGGTTATCCTACGAGCGCCTACAGTGGAAACTTAGGGTCCTAACTTACACAGGCCAAGGGTAGATGTACTACAAGTCGTAAACCTGTCTCTGATACCATAATTGTAACACCCCAACCCGGCAAGGGTAGAAGTGTCACGAAAATGGTGACATATCAAAGGCAAGCATAACATACGACTTACATAATACAAATGGTTTAAAATATTACAAAGGAAAATATACCAAATCTACATAGTCATACATAAATGAATACTAAAACTAGGGTATCGTCTTCATAAGCTAATCTCTCATCCCAAAGCAAACCCAAGCTCCTGGCTTCCTACTAAAAACCTGCCGCAGGAAAAGAAATGCGGCTGAGCTTTAAAAGCCCAGTGAACAGATATATAATAAACGAAAACCAAAATCAAATGGAAATGAACAGACATATCATAATGAATGAGATATAGGAAAAGGAAATAAAGAGTAAGGTTTAGGACAGTCATCCACCACGAGCCCAAACAAATCAAATCATATCATATCGTAACCACAATCTTCAAATCATATAGAGGGGAGACCTCTCAGATAATCAGATAATATGAGGGGTGTCCTCATTCTTCAAATGGAGTAGCTAGCTCTCGAACTTTGTGAAAGACGTGGATTGCACCCATCATCAGTCACCAAATCAAATCATATCATAACGAACTGTCCACGAACACGGACACGAACCTAGGATGCATCCATTCGCCCCCCGAACAAATCATATTGGCCATAACAAATCATATAGTGTGCATGCATATCATAATCAAAAATGGGGACGGTGTAACCAAATCACTAGGGCTACACGCTAGTCATGCCAGTGGTGCATCACAGACATGCCATGTTACCTTCATGGCTAGGAAACGAACTTGGCTCGGGTATCAAACTGGGGTCAAAGGTCAATTATCAAAGCAAAGGTTCACATGGTCATGGTCCAAATATCAAAGTTCATATCAGAAGGTTCATATCAAAGTTCATATCAGAAGGTTCATATCAAAGGGTTCATATGCCAAAGGTTCAAATCCCAAGGTTCATAGCAAAGGTCAAAGTCAAATCATAATAAGAGAACGAAGGCTCCTTATAAAAAGGGCAGAATATCTGTACCTTATTCCAAAGCAAAGCACAAACCAAAAGAATAAGATGCAAAGGATCATGTCCTCTCCTTCTTCACACCTAGAGGGTAGAAAGAATTACAAACCTTTCCATTTTAAGTAACTTTCCATTTTTAGCAGGTTTCCATATTTAGTAAGTTTTCATAATTAGTAAGATTTCCATATTCTCATTTAGGTTAAGTTATTATTGAATCATAATATGGCTTTAGGGTGCATTTAAACAAGTCACAAAAGTTTAGGGTTACTTATGACAACTTTACATAAATTAGGGTTTTAAGTGTAATCATATCAAAGTTAAGGTTCAAATATGAAAATGTCCCAAGTAATCTGTTTTGAATCCATATTTATCAAGTTAACAAATTCAGCCCCTCAAGTTTCCCAAATTTGACACTTTACACCCTTAAGTTACATAATTTACATTTTAAACCTTATAATATCCATAATTACACATTAAGCCCTTAATTTATCAAAATTACACAATGGACACTTATTTTATCATATTATACGAATCTACCTTTAAGTATTCATAATTTACACATCAAGTCCCTCAAGTTATCAAAGTTACATATTTAACCCTTAATTTACATTTTCAATCTTTAATTATCAATAATTACATATTAAGCCATTAAATTACCAAAATAGCACATAACCCCCTGAATATAATTAATTACTCAAATCAATCTTAAGTTTCCAGAAATTACATATTTAGTCCCTCTAACCCTCTTAAATATAAAAATTACACATGGGGCCCTCAACTTATATTTTATTCGAAATGTTCACAGCCTAAAATAAGTTCTAGAAATAACCCTTAAGTTTCAAAAGTTACAAAACACCCCCTAACATTTTAAATCAAATCGTATAACACTTTTTATTAATAAAATCCTAACCCTAAAAATACCAATCATTCACCAATCATATCATCATTATTAATCATCATTTAATCACTCAAGAACAGCCCTAAAAGTATAACCCTAAATCGATTTACATTTTATTTCTTTTTCTCTTTTATTTTCTTTAAATCGGTAAACTAAATAAATCCAAAAATAATTCGATTAGGCCCCAATAATTCGAAGTAATATTTTTCTCAGATTATTATGATCATGTAGAGTCCAAATAAAATAAATAAGAAGCCCCAAAAATTTGTATACAATTATTTTGGATTTATACCCGTTTTCCATGTTTAATTCGCAAATAATATGTAGATCATTCATGGTATGTTATAATCATTTTATTTGATGTTCTAAATACATATAGGATCTGAGAAAAATACCACAAAGAGATTTGAACGTGTAGAATGGGTTGGAGGATTTATCTTGTACGCGTATAGCCAAAACGCCCAAAAATCACCACGGCTTCAAAAATGATCTAAAAATCTTGAAACCAATTTTCACGTGTCACATATGATGTGAGGAACACAATAAAAATAAGAAACAAATTTTTCCAAGATCGAATGAATCAAAATGGAATTTTTACCTTTCGGGTTGAATTAAACAAGAATTTTCGAAAACCCTTGAATCCGGCCACCACAATTCGAAGTATTATTTTTCTAGGACTCCTTGGATGATGATCTAACACAGAAAAATAGTCTAGGAATTTTAGAGTGTCGATTGGAGGCTATAGGGATTTATTTGTGTGTGTTATTTTACTCGGCAATTTAGGGTTATCAAGAAAGGTATGATTGATTTATAAAATAGGAAAACCGAGTCAATGGGGTGGGCTTGGACCAGAAATCTCGGCAAAATGGGTTGGCCAAATTAATGTGATTTATTTCCACATTTAAATGCATTTATTTTACTTTTATACAATTTAAATGTTAATAAAAATGTTATTCGGCCCTATGGGGGCATTTTGGTAATTTTATCTCTTGTATAAATGTTAAATGAAATTGTTAAAATTATTTGGGATCATAACTTATGCATTGTCAGAAGTTTGGAATTTATTTGATACTTTATAAGTTTTTAAATAATTTTTAAACTTGTAGGGGCAATTTGGTCTTTTAGCACATTTTAGATTTTTAGGGTTTTACACCTAATGTGTGCCTATGTGCAATAAATGGGAACTTAAGATAGCATGAACTTCTGGACTTGTTACAAACAAAATCTTAATAGACAAACCATAGTCCGCTTGATTTGACTTAGTTCACTTATAAATGTCATGTACATAAGTATAGATGACAAATATGAGATCACCATGCATGATTTAAAGAAATGTTTTTAGCATTATTCAACAATGTTTGAAAGTGGGTTTTTATGTAGATGTGAAAGTTATTTGAATAAAATAGATTGGGTTTTATTTCAAAAAATGTGTTTATGAAGAATAGGTAAGAAAAAAAATTCCCAATCTTTGACTTTGATCGAAACAGAATTATGGACATAGATTAAGAAGAAATGTGAGATAGTAAAACATGTTAATAGAAAAGTGAAATACTCCAAAAAAAAAAAAAAAAAAAAAATCATTTTTCCAAAATGTGAAGTTTCTTTATATTTTTTTTAAGATACTCGATTTTTGACAACAAATACCATTAATCCTAGATTAATAAAAATGGTTGTTTAAAAAAAGATCTCATGCTCAAGGGAATTGGTAAAGGCTATTGTCACATGCTACCCTTTTCTACAAATCCTATGGTCATAAGGAAGTGATGACGAACTTCTATATGTTTGATGCGAGAGTGTTGAATGGGGTATAACCTAACATCTATAGCTCCTTTGTTGTCGCACACTTATCTAATCTTGATGCCATAGTCTACGAGAGCTTGTTTCATCCATAGTTTTCTAACACGAGAAATCTAATCTTACTTCTATGTTAATGATTAATCCACTTAACTCATTTCACTTCATCACCATGAGTTTTCTAATAGTGGACATAGAAGATTTCCATTTTAAACGTTATAGCTTAAGAGGGCCAAAGGGAAAAGAACAAGTAATTTTAGGTTCTAAGTAGATTCATATAAGCTATTATGTGTATATATATATATATATATATATATATATATATATATAATATATATATATATATATATATATATATATATATATATATATATAGTGAGACTTTCTTGCGAGAACCATTTTATTTGCGAGAACTGAGAGAACCACCAAAAACATACATGCACGCCTTCAATAATTTTATTTTTGCACATATGTTCTAAAAACAACATATATGTTTTTAAAAAAACATAGTTGTTCTAAAGAATTTGATAAGAAATTGGAAATACAACATTTTTCTTTGAAGGTGTGCATGTATGTTCTTATAAGGCGTGCAACGACAATATTGCGGCCTTGTGTAAGGTTTTTGTGAAAAAAGAGGATGAGTTCATGATGATATTGAAGAACATAGGTGGATACTTACGATTATTGATGATTTGCATGTATTTTTATTTTATTTTAAAAGGCGTGCATGTATGTTTTTTGTGGTTCTCTCAGTTCTCGCAGATAAAATGGTTCTCGTAAGAAAGTCCCCCTATATATATATATATATATATATATATATATATATATATAACTAGGCATTATGAGCTAAATAGGCATGAAATAACTAGTCATTAATCTAAGCATATATTATAGCAATAAACTTAAAAGGAAAGCGTACCTTTTAGTCTTCAGTAGATTTTTCTTCAAACGCTTCAAGGGGTCATATTGACTTATGGAAGCCAACCATAGATGAGTTTCCGAATTATTCAATGAGTGACGATTTAGCCACTTGGTCCCCATTGTCCCATTTGTTCAAAATTATTTGAACCAAACATGGTTTGCATTTGCATGTATGATGAAAGTATTCCCCAAGGGTTGAAACTTGGTTGAAGTGAATAATTCCACATTGGGTGATTATTATTATTATTAGGAAAGTTTTGTCTACTTTGATTTCTTCTAGGTTGAGGGGTTTTAGACCGAGGATGAGGATTATTTGGTCTAATTGGAGGTGGAGTTTTAGATCTTAATTTCGGTTTAGAAAATCCGGTTTTGGCTTTCAATGATGGTTTATAAAAACTTTTTACTTCCTCATCACTCGCAATAGGTATTTTTCTATCTTTTATAAGTATATACTTAGGTTTCGACTCTAATGGTTTTTGTTTACTAGATTGATATTCAAACTTTACATTTTTATTTTCACTAGTTGAAACATTATTTGAGTTGAATCCTAGACCGGTTTTATCTCCTGAAGTTCCTTGAACACTTATTATTTTCTTAAGTGAGTTACTACTATTTTTAAACTTGTCAAGTTTGGAAATTTCATCTTTAAGTTTTTCGTTTTCATTTTTGACCTCTAGACATGTTTTACATTCTATAAAAACTTATTTTCCTTTTTCTAAATGTTGTAGTTTAATTTTTAATTCAAGTACTTCATTTCTAATCGATTATTAATATGTTTTAGTGATTTATTTTTATCTATGACTTTTTGACCTAATTTGCATAACCTATTATATTCATTATCTAGGTCTTTTTCGTCTAATGATTGATTTTTGTCACTAAAGTATTCGGTTTTGGAAAGTACCTCATTTGATGTCTTTGCCATAAGACATTTTTCGTCGTTTGCTTTGTCCGCTTCGTCTTTGTCGCTATCACTCCATGCTCTGCTAACAAAGGCGCTTTGGTAATCATAACCCGGTGGCTTTGGACATTCGCCAATGAGATGGTTTTGGCTTCCACATCTAAAACACTTTCTTTTCCCGTAGTTATCATTCCTATTTCTTTGAAGCGATCTTCTTTCATCTCGTGGTTGTCTTGTGAATCTTCCTCGTCTCTTGAAAAATTTCTTGAACTCTCTTATGGCCATTGCATATTCTTCATCTTCACTATCGTCACTCAAATCGTCATCATCACTAAGTTCCTTTTTGGATTTTAGCGCAAAAGATTTGATTTGATCTTTCTTGCTCTTGACCGTTTCTGAGTCTCTCTTTATAATTTCTTCGTGGACCTTTAAGTTGCCGATAAGTTCATCAAGCGATAGCGTCATCAAGTTCTTCGATTCTTCAATAGCCATGACCTTCGCGCGCCATTTTGGATGTAATGCCCTAAGAAATTTCCTTACACAATTTTTGCTAGAAAAAGTCTCATCAAGTGCTTTTAAACTTGTGATAATAGTGTTAAATTTAGCAAAAGCATTATCTATTGATTCCTCTTCCGGAATCGTAAATTGTTCATATTGTTGAACAAGAAGATCTATTTTATTATCTTTGACTTGACTATTACCTTGGTGAGTTATTATTAAGGAGTTCCAAATTTCTTTTGCGGTTTCACACATAAAGATCCTTTCGTATTCTTTACGTAGTAACGCATTATAAATAACCATTTTTGCCTCATTATTTTTAGCTAGTTTCTTTTTCAAATCATCATTTTGTTTTTCAAAAGGTACAATTTCATCTCTTTTAGTTAAAGGATTATTTTGAATAGGGGTAAAATCACCATAGGTAATAACATGCCAAAGATCAAGATCTTTTGATTTCACATAAGTTTCGAATCTATTTTTCCAATAAAGAAAACCATCACTTTTAAATAGCGGTGGTCTTTGCATAGATTGCCCTTCTAAATATTTTTCCGATTCCATAGATCAATTCAAGTTTTAAAATACAGTTTATTTTAAAAATCTTGTTTGACGTGACTCTTGATACCAATTGTGGAAAACTAGAAGGGGGGGGGGGTTGAATAGTTTTACGCCTTTTTAATTTTATTATGAAAGCTTTGTTTACTTTTAAAAAACTTAGATTCGAATTTATGTGAACTCAACTCTTGAACAATATGAACAAATATAAGTAAATCTAAATAAACAATGCAAGTAAAGTAATGAAATGAAAAGAAAGATAGAGATGGAAAGATCTAACTGCGAGACAAAAGATTTATAGTGGTTCGGCTACAAGGACACCTTCCTTGCCCTACTCCACTCCTCGAGCACCTAACTCGAGAGTTTTCTTCACTATGTCAACAAGCTCCCTTATGGCGGAGAAAACCTTACACAACTTTTGCTTACACCGGTTTAACGACACAAAGCTAGATGTCGGGTTCTAATCGTAGCTAGAACCAATCTCACAACTTCTACACAACTTCTTCACAACTTATTCACAACGGCTTCACGACTTCTTCACAACTTCTTCACGACTTCTTCACAACGGCTTCACGACTTCTTCACAACTTCTTCACACCGGCTTCACAACTACTTCACAACCTAGCACTACTTATGTACTCTTCTACTTCTTTACACCTTTACTACTTACACACCTTAACTTCTTCACAACTTCACTACTTACACACTAATCTAGCCTAAGCAATTATGCTCACACCTATCTAACAAATATACACAACTTATACAAAAATGAATGAATGATTATACTAACAACTTAGGTAGCAAGATGATATTAAGTTGCAATACTTCTTCTCTAGTTGTTGAAGGAGTATTCTTCTTTTGCACTTGAATGGTAGAAGCTTGGATCACTTAGAAACCAATGCTTAAGAATATATGATCAAAGAATTTAGAAAGGATTTGGAAGGATAAGAAGAGATTTAGAACAGAAGGTTTGGGGGTGCAAAAGGTGAGGAAAAAGTCCAAAGATGAACCAGTATTTATAGGCAAATCTGAGGAGCTAGAGGAGCGGGGCGGTCCCCTTAAATAGGTGGCCGGCCCCCTTAAAATTAAGTGGACCGCCTAGTAAAATTAAGGGGGCCGCCTATCTGAACGTTGCTCAGATTTGTCTTTTTGTGGGAAAGGTTTTTCTGGAACATTTTTGCCATTTTTGGTTGAAAATTTGAATTCATAAATTTATATTGGATTAAACATTTTTATTTAATACCAAAAATGATTTTCTAAAAGATATAAAATGTTTGTGTCATTTTATAAAAAATCAAGTGATTAAGAAAATGTTCCTTTGATCATATAATGCATTAGGCATTTGTTTATTCATAGCTTAAGTGATTGAGTTGTAGAAATGAATATTTACAACTAAATACTTGTTTATCTAATAAGTTTATGTTTAATGAGTTTACATTTTGTGATTATCAAAACATAGAGATATCAAGAAGTATTAATAATGTTTTTAGGCATTATTTATATCAACAAAGCCATACAAGTATACGAAGAGGGGAGACCTCTAAGTAATCATAAGTGTGAGAAGGAGTGTAAGGCACACACCACCTGGTCACCATACATATACATACATAAACCTAGGATGCATCCATACGCTCCCTAACAAAATATGAATGCCAGTACTAGACTGGTCACACGTATATAAAGTTGGCCAATAGTGTACACAAAATCATAACATAAGGGGGGAACGCCGTAGATCTATCACACCTCTACGGGAGTGTCATGTCTAAGGTGCCATCAAAGACATGGTCATGGTACCTCCACAACTAGTTAAGCTCAGGCACAGATCTATCATAGCATACAACAATAACAAACTAACATGGCAAGAGAAACAAGATCGTAACTCAAATAGCATGGCAAAACATAAGCATAGTATAGCAGAGACATTTAGATAAATGTCAGAATGAATCAATAAGAATGACAACCATACAATGAAAGTCACGAGTCAAATAAGGGAATCATATCAGGCATAGGATCTCAAAGGTTCATAATCAAGGTTCGAAATCAAATGGTTCATAGCAAGGTTCAATTCAAAGGTTTCTATCAAATGTTCATTTAAAGGAAT
Organism: Artemisia tridentata subsp. tridentata; assembly: GCA_021014915.2. NCBI lineage: Eukaryota > Viridiplantae > Streptophyta > Magnoliopsida > Asterales > Asteraceae > Artemisia > Artemisia tridentata. Next base: position 377,117,103 of record CP139508.1, read on the forward strand.
CTTTTAATAATGGTTTTCATAAAAATGATCTTTAGAACGGTTTTCATAAAGGTAGTCTTTAAAAGTAGTTTTCATAAAAGTTAGCAAGTTTCTATATGAAAATGGTAGCGCATCATGCTCATAACGTCGTTTTAAAATAGTTTTTCTCAAAACATTTCCATGATACAATTAAGAAAGGTTTTCACATCCAGTTACAATATTAAATGAACCTTCAAAGCATCAAGTGATTCGAATACTCATGTCATAGGGTTACGAATGAATTATGTCAAGTATCATATCACAAGGGTCATAATGAACGAATGTCAAATGGATCATCATAACAACGAAGCATATCAAACGAGTGAATCAAAGTACAGGGGATCATAGCAATGGCTTAAGGGGATCATATCAGAATAACGAATTAATAATCAAGATCGAGTCATGAGGATGAAAGCACCCTTACTGAAAAAGGGTAGAATATCTGTACCTTAGACCGCAAGTGAAAACACAATAGAAACCTAAGATCGGAAGCAGACTCCATCTTCAGCGAATCTGCACGAATTCATGGTCGTTCTATTAACAACTTATTTTAAGTCAGATTACTCATTTTAGCCAGCTTTCCATTTTTAGTAACTTTCCTTTTATAGCAGCTTTCCAAAAATAGTAACTTTCCAAAGATAGTAAGTTTCCGCTTTAAGTAAGTTAACCCATTTTAAGTAACTTCCTATTTTTAGCAGGTTCCCGAATTAGTAAGTTTCCATAATTAGTAGGTTTCCATAATTAATATCTTAGGGTTACTCTTATCTTAATTAGGGTTTATAATGAAAGTTTCATAAGTTTTAGGGTTTGCTATGCAAGTATAGTAAGTTTAGGGATTATAGTGCAATTATTGTAAGATTAGGGTACGAAATGTAAATATTATAAAGTTACATGGTCCACAAGTTTAGACCTTTTAGTTTAGAAAATGCTAAGTTCAACCCTTAAGTTTAATATTACACAATTAACCCTTTATTTGACCCTTTTTAACTTTTATCAGCTTTTACCCATAAACAGATCGCAACTTGTCGATTTCTCTACCACATCAGGACTCAAAGATAAATTCCACAAAAATTTACACAGGTACTTTCATGTCTTTAGAACTCACACGAATTTTTCCAAAATTTATTAATTAGTTTAACCTCATAAGAAAAATGTTCCAAGTCAGATTACCCAGAAAACGTATCTGCTGCAGTACCCAAAAGTATCCACTTGGTTTACCCACCAATACCTCCAGGAAAAATCTACAAAAATTCATGACACTACTACAAATATAGAAGTTACATACTGGATAATTTCATGACCTAACTCCTCATGGTTTGAAAATGAAAAATCGGCTAAGTGAACTGATTTTCGAAATCCCGAATTAAGTTTTGACACTTGAAATTGTAAAATCAGAAAAGATATCTTCCCGAACTCTAAAAATTACGAGGCCTACATATTCAGAAAGCTATTTTCCTGAACTTGGATTTTAGACCCAAGAATCACTCAAAAATACGTTGGTATCATCAAGATAGACCCAGTTCAATTCGACCTAATATTCCTGGACAGTAACTAGGGTTTCAAAATTTTATGTTTTTCATTCCCACGACTCATCTATCGATACAAAGCAATTATGTATGATAGAAAACAAACATAGGTCGACTCATATATGGTTTTAACATGTACATAACAACTCGAATCCAGAATGCCTTACATGGGTCGATTACACAAGGTTTTTCAAGATTGTTATTTTATGTGAACTTGTTATGATTTTATGTGAGTTAATGGTTGTATAACATACAAGGTTCTATTTCATTTGATTCATATATGATTCGTGAAACTTATTAAACATATACATAACAGATTTAAAGAGAGGAATTGAACAAGGATTGATACAAATACCCTTGATGCGTGAATACGAGAAGAGAACAACCAAGGGTCGAATTATCAACAAGGTTTCCAGCCGCAAACCCTAGCAAGAAAACCCTTCGATAAGCTTTTGAAACCCACGATCACACTACCACTTGGGGCTGCTGAAACACCACGACCAAGCCACCAAGAAGAGGCCTCACGAATCTCCTTTGCTGCCTTGTTTATGATCGAACAGGAGGGGAACAAGCAGTAGCAGCCGAAACTTTTGTTTTGAAGCTTTTAGGGTTTTCAAAAGGGGTGAATAATTTCGGTATTAAAGAAGAAAAAGGAACTGTGTGTAGATTAGGTGTCAACAAGGAAAGAATCGAAAATCATGGGATTTGATAGGAGGATTACCAAAGTTATCTCAATCATGTACTAGGACCATATTCAAGACCATATTCTTTGTGTACAAACATATAGGATCGGCTAGGACTAAAAGAAACGTGTAATAATATTTTAATTGTGTACAACATGGGTTTTAATATTCGTATTACGTTTACATGTTCAAATATTAACGTGTTAGATACTTAGGTTAAAATCAGATTGCAATGTCTTTATTAATTTAAACGTACTTTATAAATTCGAGTTCAAGGGTATTTTGGGTATTTTTACGTGTTCAGAAATTTTGGGTTTTACAACTCTTCCCCTCTAAAAAAAATTTTCGTCCTCAAAGATTGAAGTGAAACGAAACGGAACACAATGGGCAGCGAACAGAAATGTGAAAGACTTGTTTCTCACGACTCTATCTTGTTGATCAAAATAGCTTCGGCTTCCTCAGAAAGACATACCTTACTGAATCCAGATCAAAGAATGATATACCCAACGTAACAGATGATAATCGTATTCTCTCGGGAGAGATACAGGGAATACGTAGGATTTTGACGGATATGCCGTCCATAGAATTTGATTAGACAATTCAGATGAGAACGTACAGAAAACAGATTGTTTGATATCATCAAACGGCAGAGGGCTTTACAACAAAACCTAAGATTCTTATCGGAAATATAGAGGTCAGCAAACGCGTATCGAGAATCCAAACGTATCGAATCGTATAACGGTGAAAGCAGATTAAGCGTATAGGTGGAACGAACCTAAAGTCTCACTAACGTAAAAATTCTCAAACAGCTTATCAAAATTCTAAGGCTCCTAAGGCACTCCTCGAAATATCCTATGATCACAATAAGTGCATGTTATATGATGTAAGTATTATCACGTTGATCAGGCGTCATAATACTAGCATCATATAAATATGCCCTCATGATGGTCATACTTTATCTCAAGTCTTGAACAAAGCAACCTATCTTAATCCACCTAGCCCTTCTATAGTCTCATAGATCATCAAAATCAAACAACATAACTAAGAGGGGAAACGAAACTACTTGTAAGAGTAACGGAAATCCTAGAATGTCTATCGGAATTAAGGTACGTCGTCAATAGCGTCAATCCATCATCACTCACCAAAATCAACTCAGCCAATATAAGTGGTTGCTTCAGAATCCGCCCATTCCTAAACATAAATCTCGAGGTTCCTTCCATAATTCGTCAAAATTCGCATAACAAAACCATCATCCAACAAACGCAGAATGAACACAGAACGGAATTACTAATAGAGAACCTAAATCATTTAAGGGATCTTATCATCAGGTAACGGAAATTTAAGTAGGTTGAGAGGAAGTGAATTACGTCATCGATAGCTTCATCCTTCACAGAATTAACTCTTCCAAACCCAAACGTTTGCTTCAAAATTCATCCATTCAATATACATGATTTCAAATCTCTTCCATTTCCAAGTAGTCTGTCTACGTCTGTCCATATGATCATAGGGTGGAAAGGAATTATAAACTTGAGTCTGGTCCCTCAAGCCTTCGGCTCCTCTTCTAGACACTGTGGTGTGGTAACGTGAATTTCTTCTTATATGCTTCTTTCATGGTAACGCCTGTCACAAACATCTTCTACTACCCTTCTACAAGGTTTCTAACTCTGACAACGGTCTTCAATCTTGGTCCTTTCTGTGGAAAACTCTGTCATCGCAAGATACCTGGTAGTGCTATCTGCAACAATCTCCGAATGCCAATCAAACCTATTCTTCCAGAGCACAGGGGTCATTCTACTTAATACGAAAATGATCTACATATTCCTCTTTCGTCTCTGAGCACAAACACACTGTCATATTATGACAATTGTCCAAAGACTCACGAAAACATGATTATATTAGCCAATATAATTGGCATCCATTAAGACTCATAATGATCATAACGAGTACGAAGGCCGCTTCAGGGATCGTCTTCATAGCTACTTCACATCACCCATCTTCCTCTTCATGAATAAAACTGAAATGCTTCACGGGGGTTACTCCCTGTTAGGTTATTTCTTCTGTCCTTCAAACCTAAATGAGACCATCTGATGCGGAGTTTTCAAAGATAGGCCAAATCGATCATTGATACGCGGAAATGGATAATGATTTCGGATAGTGATATGGTTAAGTTCACGATAGTCGATACGCCGCCGCATACTTCCCTCTTTCTTCTTCATAAACCAACAGGAGAATCCTAGGGTAAACACTAGGGTGAAGAAAATCATATTCCATCAGCTCCTTCAATCTCTCAACTTCTATGGTATCGTGGTTTCATCAACTGAGATCAGTTCAATGCTAACTCTACTTCCCAAGCAGGGGAATTCCCAAGAGGTTCATCAGAAAACACCAGAAAATTTTGTACAACACTATACTTCCAATGCCAGATCTTTCTAAGGTGGATACTAATAGGTGTCAGGAGAATTTGACAATCAAATGAAATCGGAGTATGTGCTTCCATAGCAACAATAATCTTAACAAATTTAAGTGGTTGAGAGTCATCAAAGCTAAAGTAGAACTAAGTAGATTGTTTAAAGTTCACATATCGGATATGGTAGTCCATGGTAGCTTTACAAAAGCTATCCGATCCACAACCAAAAGACCTCAAAATCAAACATATCAAAAGTAAATGGATTCGTAGAACGAATACGGTCGTCAAGCCAGACTAGTAGTTCATATATCAAGGTCAAGTACATGGTTCATCATAGTGTTGTGATAGATAAACAAACAATTCAAGGTGTTGGAATTTTGTTTAGCTTTTTAGCATAAGTGGCAGGTAGGGTGTGCATCATCGGTAATACGAACATCGTATAACTGTCAAAAGCGAGATGTATGGAATAACAGTTGTCAGCATCATCATGCTCAGTTAACAAATCCATATTGAGATAATATTTTCGTCATATCCTTCCCGGGAACTGGTTGGTAGACAAGGTTCATCATTAAAAGGGAGGGAACAAAACTTCCTATATCCGTGGTTAATAGTTACCAGAGTTCTCATAGGAGTAGTAATGGATTATGCAGAGTTGAGTAGTATCGGATGATACATTTATATCCAGTACGGGTAATGAATTCATAGAATGTGTCAAACACATTAAGGTTAAATGACCTTCGGGATGGTCGGAAAGGTATCAAACTGTTTATCAAACAGATCGGAAGTGGAGATCAAAATCAGGAAGTGAAACTTAAATGGTGCAAGGTATCCATGTAGTTCTCGAGGAATTCCAAACTTACTTGGTTACTAAGCTTAAGTTGCAAAACTTTCTAGCTTCTGAAACAAATGTTCTTATAAGGCTTAGCTAAAGGCAAAGGCACGAATCAGAATGATGCGGAAGCAATGCTACTTACATAGATGTCCTAGTCTACCCATTCCTCACCGGTAATAACTTAAGTTCCTATGGGGAAATCCTAAAGCGAATTTTCAAAGGTTGTCTTATGAGCGCCTACAGTGGAAACTTAATGGTCCAAACTTCACAGGTCAAGGGTAAATGTATTACAAGTCGCAACCTGTCTCTGATACCATAATTGTAACACCCCAACCCGATAAGGGTAGAAGTATTACGTTATGGTGACATATCAAAGCAAACATAAGCATAAGACTTAAATAATACAAATGAACTTCAAAGGTTACAAAGGGAAAGTCTGAACTACAAGGTTACAAATGAGAATTTCAATAAATACTAAGTCTAAAATATAACCACTTCTAGCCATCTCTAATCCAGAATAGCTATCAAGGTGTAGTCTTCTAAGTCCAAAGTACTCTCCACTCATAACCCAGCTTCCATCTAAAACCTGCCGCATGGAAAGAAATGCGGCTGAGCTTAAAAAGCCCAGTGAACAGATATAGATAACATAACATAACGGTAAATAAGCATAAGCAACGAAGGAATAAGCATACAAAACGAAAGCATAAACATGAAAGTCATACGAATTCAAAGGAGAACTAAGAATCAAGAATGTATGAGAACTGAATAATAATGAATCGAGAGAAATAATGAAATAATGGAAAAGTTCATATAAGGATGTGCCACAGGAACTCCATACATAATCCGTCAAATCATACTAAAGCCATACAAGTATACGAAGAGGGGAGACCTCTAAGTAATCATAAGTGTGAGAAGGAGTGTAAGGCACACACCACCTGGTCACCATACATATACATACATAAACCTAGGATGCATCCATACGCTCCCTAACAAAATATGAATGCCAGTACTAGACTGGTCACACGTATATAAAGTTGGCCAATAGTGTACACAAAATCATAACATAAGGGGGGAACGCCGTAGATCTATCACACCTCTACGGGAGTGTCATGTCTAAGGTGCCATCAAAGACATGGTCATGGTACCTCCACAACTAGTTAAGCTCAGGCACAGATCTATCATAGCATACAACAATAACAAACTAGCATGGCAAGAGAAACAAGATCGTAACTCAAATAGCATGGCAAAACATAAGCATAGTATAGCAGAGACATTTAGATAAATGTCAGAATGAATCAATAAGAATGACAATCATACAATGAAAGTCACGAGTCAAATAAGGGAATCATATCAGGCATAGGATCTCAAAGGTTCGAAATCAAATGGTTCATAGCAAGGTTCAATTCAAAGGTTTCTATCAAATGTTCATTTAAAGGAATCTTTTAATAATGGTTTTCATAAAAATGATCTTTAGAACGGTTTTCATAAAGGTAGTCTTTAAAAGTAGTTTTCATAAAAGTTAGCAAGTTTCTATATGAAAATGGTAGCGCATCATGCTCATAACGTCGTTTTAAAATAGTTTTTCTCAAAACATTTCCATGATACAATTAAGAAAGGTTTTCACATCCAGTTACAATATCAAATGAACCTTCAAAGCATCAAGTGATTCGAATACTCATGTCATAGGGTTACGAATGAATTATGTCAAGTATCATATCACAAGGGTCATAATGAACGAATGTCAAATGGATCATCATAACAACGAAGCATATCAAACGAGTGAATCAAAGTACAGGGGATCATAGCAATGGCTTAAGGGGATCATATCAGAATAACGAATTAATAATCAAGATCGAGTCATGAGGATGAAAGCACCCTTACTGAAAAAGGGTAGAATATCTGTACCTTAGATCGCAAGTGAAAACACAATAGAAACCTAAGATCGGAAGCAGACTCCATCTTCAGCGAATCTACACGAATTCATGGTCGTTCTATTAACAACTTATTTTAAGTCAGATTACTCATTTTAGTCGGCTTTCCATTTTTAGTAACTTTCCTTTTATAGCAGCTTTCCAAAAATAGTAACTTTCCAAAGATAGTAAGTTTCCGCTTTAAGTAAGTTAACCCATTTTAAGTAACTTCCTATTTTTAGCAGGTTCCCGAATTAGTAAGTTTCCATAATTAGTAGGTTTCCATAATTAATATCTTAGGGTTACTCTTATCTTAATTAGGGTTTATAATGAAAGTTTCATAAGTTTTAGGGTTTGCTATGCAAGTATAGTAAGTTTAGGGATTATAGTGCAATTATTGTAAGATTAGGGTATGAAATGTAAATATTACAAAGTTACATGGTTCACAAGTTTAGACCTTTTAGTTTAGAAAATGCTAAGTTCAACCCTTAAGTTTAATATTACACAATTAACCCTTTATTTAACCCTTTTTAACTTTTATCAGCTTTTACCCATAAACAGATCGCAACTTGTCGATTTCTCTACTACATTAGGACTCAAAGATAAATTCCACAAAAATTTACACAGGTACTTTCATGTCTTTAGAACTCACACGAATTTTTCCAAAATTTATTAATTAGTTTAACCTCACAAGAAAAATGTTCCAAGTCAGACTACCCAAAAAACGTATCTGCTGCAGTACCCAAAAGTATCCACTTGGTCTACGCACCAATACCTCCAGGAAAAATCTACAAAAATTCATGACACTACTAAAAATATAGAAGTTACATACTGGAGAATTTCATGACCTAACTCCTCATGGTTTGAAAATGAAAAATCGGCCAAGTGGACTGATTTTCGAAATCCCGAATTCAGTTTTGACACTTGAACTTGTAAAATCAGAAAAGATATCTTCCCGAACTCTAAAAATTACGAGGCCTACATATTCCGAAAGCTATTTTCCTGAACTTGATTTTAGACCCAGGAATCACTCAAAAATACGTTGGTATCATCAAGATTGACCCAGTTCAATTCGACCTAATATTCCTGGACAGTAACTAGGGTTTCAAAATTTTATGTTTTTCATTCCCACGACTCATCTATCGATACAAAGCAATTATGTATGATACAAAACAAACATAGGTCGACTCATATATGGTTTTAACATGTACATAACAACTCGAATCCAGAATGCCTTACATGGGTCGATTACACAAGGTTTTTCAAGATTGTTATTTTATGTGAACTTGTTATGATTTCATGTGAGTTAATGGTTGTATAACATACAAGGTTCTATTTCATTTGATTCATATATGATTCGTGAAACTTATTAAACATATACATAATAGATTTAAAGAGAGGAATCAAAAAAGGATAGATACAAATACCCTTGATGCGTGAATACGAGAAGAGAACAACCAAGGGTCGAATTATCAACAAGGTTTCCAGCCGCAAACCTTAGCAAGAAAACCCTTTGATAAGCTTTTGAAACCCACGATCACACTACCACTTGGGGCTGCTGAAACACCACGACCAAGCCACCAAGAAGAGGCCTCATGAATCTCCTTTGCTGCCTTGTTTCTGATCGAACATGAGGGGAACAAGCAGTAGCAGCCGAAACTTTTGTTTTGAAGCTTTTAGGGTTTTCAAAAGGGGTGAATAATTTCGGTATTAAAGAAGAAAAAGGAACCGTGTGTAGATTGTAAGTCAACAAGGAAAGAATCAAAAATCATGGGATTTGATAGGAGGATTACCAAAGTGATCTCAATCTTGTACTAGGACCATATTCAAGACCATATTCTTTGTGTACAAACATATAGGATCGGCTAGGACTAAAAGAAACGTGTAACAATATTTTAATTGTGTACAACATGGGTTTTAATATTCGTATTACGTTTACATGTTCAAATATTAACTTGTTAGATACTTAGGTTAAAATCAGAGTGCAATGTCTTAATTAATTTAAACGTACTTTATAAATTCGAGTTCAAGGGTATTTTGGGTATTTTTACGTGTTCAGAAATTTTGGGTTTTACAACAATAGAGAAGATACTTGATCCTTAATCAAGCCTTACACCATAAGGACTTGATCATATCTTATACAACCCGAAAGAGCTCAATAATTCCTGTCATTCTTAAGGAGATACCAAGAAGTGTTGGTGATACTTGTGAGAAGAGGCGGAGAATTCCCTTGTTCGATTGGAGGCGTTAAGGAGTGCTATAACTCTTTATATTTCTTACTCATTGTAGTCTTGCTTTGGGTAACTTTCTTTTACTTAATTATGTAGTAATTTGTGATACTGTTTTGGAAATTATGTAGACTTTCGTGTGAATGTTGAATGATTAGTCGGTTAGAAAAAGTAATTGTTCTCATAAGTTTGTTTAAATATAATTCGTGTTCTAAAACTTGTTAATTTAACATTGTTGGATTTAAAGGCCGAAAGGATTTCTAATATTGTTTAATTCCAAGAAATTGGTGCACAAATGGATTGGTACTTGATAATTGACAACTATTAAGTATTCAAGTTTTTAAATGAATTCGAGAATATTTAATCACGAGATTGGGTCGAAAGGACTCGTATGAACTAATGTTACTAATCATCTTTTTCATACATTTGATAACACAAAGGGCTAGCGTAATAGGATGATGTATTGGCCGAAAGGACTCACCCGTGAAACTAGTAAAAACATGGATTTTCTTGATATTACCCATTGACTAGAAAACCTTGTGAAAATTGGTATGTGCCTTCTACATATATGTTTCACCCAAACATATTCAACATTTTATCGCGATTGGTTATTATTCCTAAACAAGTATTTGTTCGTTTGATTGATTGAATTCGGAACCATTGTTTGTTTGTTTATTTACGGTGCTTTAGAGTGTGACAATCTTTAGTACTATTTCTTGTGCTACATAAATTGCTAAGCTTAAACTACGTAGTCTCGTGGGACGATCCCTATTTACCACAAACCATATTACACACGGACTGGTATACTTGCTCGTATGCGTTTTCTTTATAATCGGTAAAAAGGTGTTTATAAATTTAAAATTTGAGTGAAACTTAGGATATAATATATACAACCGGTTCACGTGCATCAAGTTTTTGGCGCCGCTGTCGAGGACTTAGATTAGTTTAGTTTAGATTAGATTAGTTGTAAATAGTAGCATATAATTTGTTTTTGTTTTTGCAAGTATTTTAGTGTTAATTTCATTTTAGTTCATGTGATTGATTGATTTTGTTTGAATTATGATTTGTTAAGTGTTTTGATTGATATGTTCTAGTTTCATTTGTTAATCTCATTTTTATTCTATTTTATGTTGATTGGTTTTAGTATAAAGTTTGTCTTAAAAAAAAATTTCCTGAAAAAGTGCAGCAACCGCCATTCAGCCTTGAACCGCGGCGGCTGGCAACTTTCTGTGACCACCAAAAACCACCAACCGCTGGTTCGAATTTGAGCCGCGCCGGTTGAGTGACTTCTGTGACCATGAACCGGACCAAACCGCCGGTTTGGTTTGTGAACCGCCAAAAACTGTTTCCTAAAAAAAAAAAAAAAAAAAAAATTGGAAAAATTTGCTGCGAACCGCCGGTTCAGTTTTGAACCACGGCGGCTCGCACTTTCTGTGAACATCGAATCCACCCAAACCGATGGTTTGGGGGGTGAACCGCGAAATGCTGTCATTTTTCTAAAAAAAAAAATTATTTTTTGTTTATTTGCTTTTATTTATTTAAGTTTTAATTTATTTAGTTTATTTAATAAGTTTTATATGTTTACTTATGTTTTCTTATTAGAATAGTTTAGTTTTTATTAACTAACCTCTAACGTTTGTTTTGGATTTCTTGTTTATGAATGTTTTAGTTTATTTTTAGTTATGGATTCGCCAAGTGAAGTTTCAGCTTATTTGGACAATTTGGAAACGGAATTAAGGGATGTTGGAGATGTTTTGGCAAGAATGGAGAAAATGGTTGATGTGGGGAAAGTAGAGTTGCAAGCTAAAGGAAAAGATGTTGAACTTATGGAATGTGAACCGGAAATGCCACGGGTGATCACTTTCACTCGAGCTAAGTTAAGGGAATATGATGAACCTAGTATGAGGTATTCCACGCCTTGTGGAATCGAAGGTTTTGGAGCTTGGGATGCGGAGTGCAATATTGGACAAAGTGAAAGCTATGTGACTTATGAATTTTATGAGAAATTTGGAGATGGAAAGTATGAAGTGGACAAGTACAATAGAAGGATAGCAAGGGATGTTAAGATTGACATCCATGGTTACACTTTTACTATGGAGTTGATTGTTGATGAATATGAAGACACTACAGACCCTTCCGTTGTGTTTGGAAGGAATTTCTTGGTAGCAACTAAGTGTACTCTTGATTTTGGTTTAGGAGAGATGCAACTTAAGATTGGGGAATTGCAAGATGATAAGGATGTTGATTGGTTGATTGAAAAAATGGAAGAGGCTTGTGAAAATGAAGATGGTACTTTAGGGAGCACGGAAATAGCCAAGATGGGAAAAGCTTCTCGTCTAAAACAAAAATTCCCACCATTCAAAGGTCTTATACCTGCACCATCATCACTACCACACCCTACTACACTACTCAAGGGAGAAAGTTCTTCCAACCCAACACCACCCAAAGAAACCATTGATGAAGCCAAATGTGTGGAAGAAATCACCACAAAATTCAAGGAATTACTTAATGAGAAACCCATACTCCATGTTTTGGAGCACTATGCTCATTATAGGAAACTACTTGATGAAATTTCGGTTGAAATGATGAAGCTTGACAAGAAAAGTGTGATTGAGGAAGAGGAAGAAGAGAAAGTTATGGAAAAAGGTTTGCCTAAGAAGAAGGAGGATCCGGGAAACTATCTTATCCCGCTCAAAGTTAATGGAACCACATCACTAAACGCCTTAGCCGATACCGGGGCAAGTGTGAGTATCATGCCATATAAACTTTATAAGCTTTTGGAGTTAGGAAGAGCTTGTCCTTCTAAGGATGTTTTGTTGACGGCGGACAATACCATGGCTAAAGCCTATGGAAAAGTTAAGAACGTAAGGCTACAAATATGTTTCCAAACCTACTTGTGTGACTTCTTGATCTTACAGGTGCCTATTGATAAGGAGATGCCTATGTTGGTTGGTCGTCCATTTTTGAGTACATGTGGAGCCGTAATTGATAATGGTAAAGGGAAGATGGAGATAGATGATGGAGTTGCTAGGAGAATTTATCATGCTAAGAAAAGGAAAAAGATTCTAGCGGATGAGGAATCGGACGAGGAAGATTGGTTGAACATGTTTGATATTGTCCATGATAGTGAAGGAAACCCGAAATATGGAATAACCGCACCGTCTTTTGAACATATTAAGGATGATATGGAACGTGCCTTGGCTATGGAAAACTATTTCAATCCTTTCAAAAACATAATTGTATATAAAAAGATGGTTGAATTTCTTGGTTCTTTGCCAATCCAACTCAAGAATATTGAGTGGACATCCGATGGCTATAGTAAGTATCAAAAAGTTGAGGGAGACAAGGTTTGGCATACTAAGATTGAGATCACTAGCCCAAGTGGACGTCGTTTCATTCGTGCTTTTAAGACAAGGGAAACCGATAGGATACTTTCGGGAAAGTTCAATTCGGAAGATATTCTAATGTAATGATCTGCCTTCCAAGTGGACGTTATTTCACTCTTGTTTTGTGTGATATGGTAATGTAATGATCTGCCTTCCACCAACGTCTTTAATCCCGGTGTCTTTATATCTTTTCCACCATGCCCATACTTCTTTTGACTTTGATCTTTGTACTTCAACTAATTCTCATTCTTTAGCTTCGATCTTTGACTTTTGAACGTTTGCATTGCTTTGATCTTTATGAGAATTTCCTTCGTGATGTTAGCATGAGCATGATGGAAATGGTGGTGGTAGAACTCCTAGTCTTCATAAGTACCTGCAAGTAAATAGTTAGCAATAAATCATCCGGCACTTACAGGTTCGGACTGCGAGATCGTTAACAACATAGTGTGAAAACTTTCTCTAATCCTTGCCAAGGCCGTTCCTAAATCGGATGCCCCCAAGAGAGCTAACTCATATACACCAAAGTGTATCAACGATTCAGGGTGAGTCGCTGAAGTATACTGAAGTATCAATCCACAACTGTAGACCGTTTGAAACCACCTCGAACACTAAGCGTAACCCACAAGGGATTGCCAAAGTGACCCGCTGTTAGGGCTGTTTGATGTTGACCCTGGCAGGAATTTCCACTCAATCACTGAGAATCACAATTGTGAATTCCCTCATGAATGTTCTTGGCAGATTGCTAAGATCTGCGTAGGACTCTTGTTATTTACAACTGGTGTCCTTATTGTTGAACAACCAGTGTAGAAATATTAAGTGTTCCTAAGAGATCTTTTGATGTATCTCGCGGCTCTAGACTCGATTTAGTGTTTTTTGGTTTAAGTCGTCAGAGGCATGGAGCAGAGTGCCTCCTTTTCAATATCAACTCATCTCGGAGTGAGAGGTCGATAGATTATGAAGGGTTCTCCGTGAGAAATAAAACAAGTATCTTTTGAGAGACACTTGAGTGGCTAGAAGGTTTAGTGCAGTACGTCACTGGGTCCATGACGGCTTAGTCTTCAATACCGGTGTCACCATAGTAACATCCAGTAGCATATGAATTGAACCCGGTTTCTGCCCTAAGGTTGAACATATGGAGGGCTATTTCTTTTCACCCTTTCATTTACTTTTCTTTTTAATTCTTCAACCCCTTCTTTCTCCTTTCATTTCTTTACTCCTTTTTTCAATCATACCTAAGGACTTTCTAGTTCTAAACTATTGGTATTGTCCATGGGTAGATCCCTCCGGTTCTGGCGGATCATAGGACGTATTTCCTATCCTTAGTCACCTTATAACTCCATGACTATCCTATATTGCCATAAACCAATCATTTGAAAAATCTCTCAAAGTGTTTATGATTATAAAAACATATTTTGTTAACACTTTGAGAGTTTTGCTTTTTCAGAGATACTCCCCCTTCACATGTGCTCATAAGTTTTTAAGATAAATTTGCACATGTCGGGTGGAGTTAGAACTTTTGAATTGATTGATTTTCAGTGAATATGACCGTTGTGAGACACGTTTACATCACTAGTTAGACTAGCTTGAAATTATTACCCGTCCTGGTCATATTCAAAGAAAATTTCTCGAAATTGATATACTCTACTCTGACAAGTCCTATTCGAGACACGCTTACATCACTGGATAAACCAGATTGAAACTATTACCCTTCCAGGACAAGTCTTTTCGATTAATGACAATTAATTTTTGTCAATTCTTGGGTAAAATCTGAGTCTAGCTCATGCGAGATTTCATACTTTTTGTTACCATATTTTAATCACACTACTATTCTCCCCCTCAAAAATAGCATATTCATGTTGTTTTTGGAAAACTTTTGATTAAAATATGCTTTTTGAGGTTTATGGGAAGAATTTCAATAAGAAATTTTGTGTTGAACAAAGATTAGTTTCAAGTACTCCCCCGCAACAAGTGAAATCACTTTTTAAGGTTTTAAACACGAGAGGGAATACTTGTTCTTTTGAGCAGAATTTTGAAAAACTTATCAAAATTTTGATTAATTCTACTCAAAAGTAAGAAGCTTTCGCTCCTTATTTTAGGATTGAGGCACTGAAGCGTACCTCAGGGTCCTTTCTTTACAAGTATGGGTTGTGCACTGTAATATGTACACAAAACATTGTCATGCTAATCAATTTTGAATGATGACAAACAATTGAAAATAATACCAGTGATTTACTTCGGACGACGAAATGTGAGAATATTAGGATCCTTAGCTCTTCCGCCCACACAGCTTTCCAATCTTCACATCTGAACCCGATGCTTGAGCCTATAGTCAATCCGTGCCAAGAACTTGACCGCCTGCTTCACATAATTTTATCTCCAAGTCATGTGTCTCAACCAACCCTGCTTCCGCCCTTGTGTATGGTTTTCTAGAATATGATCAAGCTCAGACCTGACTTGTATCAAAGTTTCATCACTAAACTTGTGAATGACTTTGTAGCCCATAAACTTTGGTCTTCCAGATCTAACATACACTGCTCCAAATGGTCTTTAGCTGAAAGAATATGGCTGCATTTCTGCGATACCCGAAGGTCTAAGATCAGGTTTGATGAGGTTCAACTTCTTCTGATAACTTTCAACACCGAGGTAAACATCTTCGACTCTTTTCTTTATAACTATTCTTCGGATGTAAAGAAGGATAAAGTTGATGATGTCGTATTGAAGGCTACCAGGGAGATGCTCAAGTTTTCCTTGTATCTTGAGCAGGTACATATCTTCAATGTCATTTAGATTCAAATGAGGATAATCTGCTTCATTGAATGAGTACTCCTTATCATCTTGTCTTCGAACCGTGATCTTAGTCAGAAAGTTGTATCCATATTTTGACTCTGTTTCAGTACTTTTGTGGAAAGAATCTTGTCTTTGTAGTTTACCTTATGTTTTGAGGTAAACGTTAGCTTCCATTTGTAGAACCATTTGCGCATCTCAGGCCAGTGAAAGACTCCTAGAACAGCTTCATCATTGTATTATGCAATAGAGGAGCTGAACAAGTCGCCAATCCGTTCTTCACGTCCTTCTTGCACATGAGTAGCGGCCTTGAACTTGGTGAGAGATGTACCATACCATTTTTCTGGATTAGTGTTCCCATATATCAGATACTTCAAGTCATTGTTGAAGAAATATTCTTTAGGTATCTTGGGATTATGAGCTTGATCAATGAGGGGTAAGGGTTGTGAGTAGTCACGAAACTGGAATGTGTCAGTTTCATGAGAAGATCTTGCGACATCCCAGCTAACATTCTCAGATAAGGCTCTTGTAACTTGTTCCAGGTTGTATTTGAATTCCAGTTGAGAAGTTATCGAAGTCTTGAATTGTGAGAAACCTGCTTTGCGGATGTTGACAATGTCAGACAGTTGTAGTTTCTGGATCTTCATCACTTTCTTGAGTTTCTTTATGAAGTCTACAACTGAGCCTTCTGCAGGAACTTCGTCTTCTGGAATATCAGGGTATGCATCCACCATTTCTTTAAACCATTCAAACTTTTCAGCATCTGGATTAATCCATTCAGGAGCAGGTTTTAGTGGTGCATCCGTAGGTGGTTCAGGAACAGCTTCAACTTTGTTGTATGAGATGTCATCGTGAGGTTCAGCATCATCAAATGTTCCAGTATCTTGAGGAACTAGTTCTTCTTCGCCACTCTGCTGAATGTTGGATGATGGCAGTGTAGCTGTAGGTCCAGTCATTCTTGTACGTTTTTCACTCAGCTTTGCTTGGTCGTCTTTGTCAGAATCATCATGACGACGTTTGCTAGACTTGACCTTCTTGCAAGGCTCATCCTTCTTTTTAGCTTTCTTCATGGATTTGATCAAAGCTTTGCAAAGATCGCTCTCCCCTGGATCATTAATGATGGCCTCAAGCAATTGTCCTTTGAGATCTGCGACGGAAGGCTTTGATGGCTTTGTTTATATTATGAGCGGTGTTGTTTGAATATGATGAGCTACAATTCCATCAAGCTTTCTCTTTACATATTCCTTCAACAGAGTTGGAAGTGATTCCTGAAGGTGTCTGTCAATCTCTTTTGGTAAATTGTTGTTGAGGTAGTCTTCCATTGCTAGAGACACATCATATGTCTTGAGCTCATTGATGTCATCTTGCTGCGTCTTTACTTGAGCTTGCAACGCGCTGAGTTGTTCCTTGAGAGCCCGGAGTTCACTTTTTTTCTGGTTGTTGGGGTATAAGTATTGGTGAGGGAGGCTTGGTTTTGGAAGTTTGATCCACATATGATGGTATAACAGGTGGAGTAAGTATACGGTCATCATCTTGATCATCATCATCTTGGTTATCGTCATCCTCATCACTATCACTGTTGGGAATTTCGGAAATAAGATATTTCTTGTTGCTGCCGATGAAGTGAAAAGTGTACCGCTTTTAAGGGGTCATTTAAGCCCTAAATCGTATTTATTTGATCAAATATTGCCCTAAATCGTTCCTTTTGTCATTTTAGGTACTTTTGAGGAGAAATCTGGAAAAGGAGGCATTTTGGACGTTTTTGGAGCATAAAAGTGAAGAAAACGGCAAAGTCTCAAAAATCGGCTGAAAGTTACCTTTGACGGCGTCAAGATTTACTCTAGACGGCGTCATGCCTTGGCAAGAAAAAGTGGACGTGAAATTTACTCATGATAAGCCAGAGAAAATAGCATGTAAATTCTGACGGCGTCACGCTTTAACTTGATCAAGGGCGTCACGGCTTAAATCATAAGGGGACGGCGTCACGTTCAAGGTTAGACGGCGTCAAGCCTTGATAAGCCAGAATGGATTTTTGAAGAGCTAAAGAGGGACGGCGTCAAGAAGGTCATCCGGGAACCCTAGAAGCGGCGAGGTGACGGCGTCACAATCCATAAGGTGACGCCGTCAGATCCAAAAGTCTATATATAGTTTTCTAATTTTTTGTCATTAAGGGAGAGCTTAGTGTGTGGAATTTTGGGAGAAAACCCTAAGACGATTTTAGCTTCTTTTTCAAGGCTTTTTGCCTTGAGATCTTCCATGTTACATTGAAGATAAGTTATCAATTAATCATTCAGTATGTCTATGTGTTGTTTGATTTTATCTTATTCTTGTCTTTTGATTAACATGTTAGGCTAAATTTATCTTGTGTTTGCTTAGATCTAATGAAACCTAGCTATTGATTATTGGTTATTAGTGTGTTGTTAGTTGTATTGGATGATTGTTTATCTATGTTAGGCTTAAGAAAACTGGCTAACTTCCTATTCGGTAACTTGCTTGAACGTCTTAAGAAACATGAACCAAATGCGTACTAAAGGTTTTTATGGTTGTATTTAATGCACAAGCGAATTCTAGTGATCCCATGTTAGGAGCTTCCTAGCCGGCTCGACATAGGAGTGAAGTAGGAGCTTGTAGAGTTGGGGAAGTAAGTACGCCACCCCACGAATGGTATTAAGGAATACACCCGTCATCCACGCGACTAATACACACTAATTAACCGGTAAAAGATAGTTAGGGAGTAAGGAAATCTAAGTAAACACATTTCTCTACACATAAGTTTCTCACCAACATTTTCATTTTCTGTTATTTTACTTTATTTGCATTTGTAGTTATTTGGGTTAGTTGACTAGCAACTAATTCCGCCCACTCCTTCAAAACCGAGATTTTACTTGCTTTCATAAAAATTATAAAAACATAAAAAGAATCTTCCTCAACCCTTAGACCTAATTAGAGTAGTTTTTCACGCCTAACGAACACTATTCCCTGTGGAGAACGATCAATCCCCCGTACTTACCACTACACTATACTACATCGGTCAGGTACACTGCCTGGTGGGGTTGTAAGCCTCTTGAGATCCCTCGAGAGGTAAAACCGGTTGTAAGGTTGCAAAACCCACGCATCAAGTTTTTGGCGCCGCTGCCGGGGAATAGTTATTGTTTAGGTTGAATTTTTATTTCTATTAGGTCTACTCACTAGATTCCTTTCTAGTGAGATTTTTGTTTTATTTTTCTAGGTTTTCTTTAGTCTATCTATTTTCTTCGTGTCTTTGTTCGTAACCATACCATCTGACATCATGGAAGATGGTAATATCCTTAACCCCCACAACCCACCACCACAACAACCACCACCACCTCCTAGAGCCCGTACTTTAGGAGAGTATTCCCGTCCTAGCCACCATGGCTATCGAAACACCATTGAGCTCACTCAAGGGGCCAATATCACACCCTTGCGATCTGACACCATCCGGTTGGTGCAAAGCGGATGCGCATTCCATGGACTTCGTTCTGAAGATCCTAATCAACACCTCAAGGACTTTCTTAAAATCGTTGATTCTATAGACCTTGATGTTGCCACTCGAGAGACGACCCGATTGCGTCTCTTCCAATTCTCTTTGCGGGACCAAGCTAGTCAGTGGCTAGAACGTCAACCCACAGGATCCATTACCTCTTGGGATGATCTCACTACTCGTTTCCTTGCTCAGTTTTTCCCACCGGGAAGAACTACCAAGCTAAGGAATGATATCTTGATGTTCCAACAACGTCAAGGCGAAACTCTCTACGAGGCATGGACTCGATTCAAGGACTTACTCCAAAAAGTCCCTCACCATGGCATAGAACTTTGGCTCCAAGTCCAAATCTTCTATGACCATATCAATCTCTCCACGAGGCAAACCATTGACCAATCGGCCGGTGGCAAGCTACGTGATCTAAGTGCGGAACAATCATGGGCTCTCCTAGAGGATCTTGCTCTTTATGACAACGAAAGTTGGAGTGATCCCCGTGATTTGAATAAAACGGTCAAGGCAATATCTTTGCCTTCGAACAATTCAAGCACTTCCGACCGTAGGATCATAGAACTTGAAGACCAAGTCAAGTTTCTCATGAAATCCTACGAGGCTCCTAAACCTTCAAGCCAAGTGAACAAAATCACTTCTTCGTGTAAATTATGTAGTGGTCCCCACGACACTCATGATTGCATGGAACTTCCCAAACAGGCTTTCAAAGAATTCGCATCCTCGCGAATCGATAAGGCGGGAGATAAGTGGCTCGCCACTAATTATGGGCCCAAAAATTCCGAAGATGGGTATGAGGCATGGAAGAATAAGCCAAATTTTAGTTGGAACCAAACTCGTAGCGTATCATTCAATGACTCTACCCCGCTCACCTGGTCTGAACATTATCCTCAGCGACACACGCATAAACAACAAAATCGCGAGGAATCACTGCAAAAATTCATTCTCTCTCAAGAAACACAGCTCTCCAAACTTGAGAATCAATTCAGACAACAGCAAGTTGATATGAACAACAAGGTCGATAACCTGTTAAAGGTTATCAATGATCGCCTTGCTGGCAGGTCAACTTGTGAGTTGGCACAAGTTAATGAGATCAAATCTGTTACGGTGACCCACCAAACACCCCCTCCTGTAAAAATCAAGCACCCTAGTAAACTCTTCAAATACATATCACCAAACGAAAAAAAACAGGAGATACTCATACCCCTTCGAAACCTCTCCACTTCGTGAACACCATTACAACAATACCTGTTCCTAAACCAAATTTGGACCAACAAACAGCCAAGAATGTGGACAATGAAATGGAGGGTGAAGTTCCCGAAAAGAAACCCGAGGCGCCCGACGACTATCTAGACTCACCAAAGAACTCGAGTACAATAAAGGTGAGTGATGAGGAGGGCTCGGAAGAGAAATCCGAAAGGCCTCATGGGCTCCCAGGACTGCTAGACCGCCCCCTGGTAGAGGAACTTGAGAGGGGCACAGCAAGGTCGCCTATGGGATTCGGAGAGAGAATAGAGGATGGCGCCCCTAGGGTCTTTAAGATATCTTGCACCACTAGGAAAAAGTTTATAAAAGATGCCTACATAAACCCCAACTCTTCTATGAGCGCAATATCCCT
Organism: Artemisia tridentata subsp. tridentata; assembly: GCA_021014915.2. Taxonomy (NCBI): domain Eukaryota; kingdom Viridiplantae; phylum Streptophyta; class Magnoliopsida; order Asterales; family Asteraceae; genus Artemisia; species Artemisia tridentata. The sequence goes on from CP139508.1 coordinate 377,138,003, forward strand.
CTCTCTATACAACGAAGCCTTCACTGAACAAGTCAAATATGAAGGGTCTAATATCATCGGGGTAATAAGGAGGGTACCAATTGTGATAGAAAAGTTCCTCTTTCATATCGAGTTAACTGTAATTAATAACATGAACTCTATCATCAGCCCATCCTTAACTGGCCTTGTTCTAGGCAAACCATTCATAAAAGCAACAGGAGTGATACTCGATGAGGATGATAGGAGTGCATTATTTACCGATGGTGTCAGGAAAGTGATTTTTCGGGATGGCTGTGAAGAAGTGTATGAGTATCAACCATCAGCAAGTGGCAACACATGGGGGTTACACGGTAGAAGGCCTGGCCGAATTAAGCGACATGATCCAAATAATCTCAAAATACCTTGCATGATTGGTCACAAGCATTTTTATAATGTTTACATTGACACATGTTTACCCAAAAATGTGATGTCCTTGTTTCATTATAACAACATTTGCAGATGGGGGATGATTCATAAAGGGAAGGACGACATCGGCATAGATGATGATATACAGGTGTTTGTAGGAAATATGACATTCACTATAAGCTTCGCAATCGTCGATAATATCGAAGAGTACATCGATCCCTGGTTATCACAAGTTGTTTTTGGGGCACCTTTTTGCCAGGCCACAAGCTTGGTTGTGGACGAGCTCAATGGGATCATGACTTTCACCGATGGGATTAGGGAAATCTCATACCAAACACCTTACAAGATGAGAGAATTCAAGGAGATTGATTATAAAGGGCTCGATGGGTTAAGTTCCCAACTCGTGTTATGTGATGATGATTTGAGAAGGGGATGTAAGGACACTTTTGACCTGTCAAGCGGATTCTTTAAGCACGATAAGGAACTTAGTTCTAAATACCGAAACAATCCTTTTGATCACGTGGACCCGAAATACCTTCACTATGAAAGTGATTCTGATAGAGGATCAAAGGAGAATGGCCTAGGAACCGTGACCGATGATGGAGTCACGTAATGTACGTGACTTTGAGTCTAGCTACAAGACTCGTTAATAAAGAAAAGCGCTTCTTGGGAGGCAACCCAAGCTTTATTTGTTTTATTTGCTTTGTGTGTTTATTTATTTGTTTGTTTGATTTTATTTTCCGTATGTGTGTTTAATTTTTATTAGTATTGATTCATGTTCAAAAGTAATTTGTGAAAATGCTTTATGTTGTTTTTAACTTCGTCTTAACTACATATAAAGGTATTTTGCAAAAGATAAGTGTAAGGGAAATCTAAATCGGTTTATTAGAACACAAATGAACATGAATCGTAATAATAATAAATTAACATACATATTAGTATTTGTTTGAGTCAAATGCTTGTATCGAGTCATAATGATGTTTTGCAGGATTTCCAGGAAGTAAGGTAAAGGTTTTTCCAGAAATTTTCCGGAAACTTAAAATGAAAATTTTTGTCAGGTCATTTCTGACGGCGTCAGATTTAATTTTCAGAAATTTTTGAAAGTTTTGTTTTTAAAAAGTTTTTATTAAAATCTCCAACTTATAATCTCCAGGAATCTGCAAAATTATCATTCCACAAGCATTATATCCTTATATATAGATTTTTTCCCGCCGATGTTATGCAGGTTTTCGTGTTTGTTTTCTCAGGTTTAACAGGTTATTTTGGACAAGGAAATGTTTTGAATCAAGCTTATGGCGATGCATTAGTCATGGAGCTTCAACATTACTTTGGAGGAAGATCTAACCGTGTAATTTCATTATCCACCGAGCGAATCAGGGGAGTATTTGATTTCATTCTTTTACCTTATTTACTTTTACATCTTGTTATTTGAACATTGGGGACAATGTTTGTCACAACCCGTAATTTCAGGTCACTTTCCTAACCTCGACAAATCACCATTCATGTCCATCATTCATCATTCATTCAGCGTAACCGGTTTGGTTTAGCTGCAAAAATTATGCATCATCAGTAGGATCATTGCATACGGACTAGTAATAGTCTGCATATCATCATATTTACATTTTCATACTATTCCACTCGTAGGTTTATCAAATTAATATTTTTGTTACATTTGACGTTTTACGTATAATTACTTTTAATTAAAACGTTAACGCGCGATCAATAAATGTGACTAACACGTCCGACAATCCCCACGATGGTCCCGATATATTTTTATACTCATTTTAATGTCAAGAAAATTATAAAATTCATTTACCCGGTATTTTGCGAATTTATTTAATTTATATCGTACATTTAATATAATTACGACGGTTTTTCGTAAAAACTAAACGATAATTACCCGAACACCCAATATTTGTACCCAACATATTTTTGTAATTTTTATGACTTCGTCAAGTCCCGACTAACTCCGTTAAATTTTATTTCTAGCAAACGCGGTACCCGGTTACACCTAAAACTAATTTAATCACACTTAAACATATGTAATCATCACATGGTTTAATCAAAAGAGGCCCCCCCCCTTGTTCCTTTGTGCGCCGCCCATGAGCACCCCAAAACACATCAAAAGTGGTAAACTTCCTATCTCATTTAATGCACATCATATCTTGTCTAATATATATACTTAACTTCCATAATTCACTTCATTTTACATAATATCTCAAGTAAACTCTCTCATCTCTATATGTGTGTGTGTGTGTTTCGGCAAAACAAGAACAAGAGGAAGAAAACATCAAACTTTCAAGATCAATCCATAATCAAGTCCATCTAGTATTCCTTTAAGGGTTTTGAAATACAAACTCAAAGGTTTCTTAGGTTTTCATCATCTTTTTATCACTAATCTTTCAAGTAAGTTATCAAAACTCATTTTCATAATTTTACCAAGTTAATATAATGTTCATATCATTTTCATGCAAGATCTATATGTATATGTTAGTTATACCACTCTTTAAAATATTTTTACAAGTTATGAGCCCTAGAAGTGTTTTATACTTAGATCCTTGTTAGATCTACATGGATGATGATGTTTAGGACCCTTGACACCTTAAAAAGATATATGGTAAGTTTTAGAAAGATTGGTTGTTGTTTGTGACATTTTTGGACAAGTTACTAACTAGAAAATCAAGTCTTAACAAGTAAATAAAACATTCTGTCCTTAAAAGTGAAACGTGGGAAAATCAGTAGGTGTGAGATAATTTTTGGCCAAATATTTAGAAAATACATTCCGAGACGAAGCCGTGGCCGAAAACGGGGATAAAAACGAGTTAATAACGAAGGAGATATGATTTTTCAAAGTTTAACGACGAAAACTAATTTTCAGAAAATAACATGCTGTTACGCGACTTTCGACGGACAAACTGAGGCGTTTAACGCGACCTAGATGACCCGAGCTACTGAAAATATATTAGTACATGTTTATACGAAACCACGGATATAAAGAACGTCGAAAACGAGCTAATAACGAACAAGATACCCGCGTTTAAACATCGATAATGTACCTTTCATTTTGACAGCTTTTTAACTAGAAAATGTTTACGTACTAGAAACTATATTTTTCACATAACGACTATGGAGAACCGTAATTCTTACCCGTTGGAACACGTACGATCAAAGACTTATTAACACGACTATCATATTACATTTCATGTTTTCAAAACGCCGATACTAACACGAACGTTTTATACACTTTATTACATGACTAGTTTTGACGAAACAAGTTAACATATTTATATCAAGTTTTGGAAGAACTTTACATATTAACAATAATTATTATTTTCAAAGTACGAGTGGTATAGGTTACATATACATGTACATGCACTACATTGCCTCATAATCTAAGTAGATTATGCTCATTCATGATAGGTAGCGGCTAGTGTACGCGCCTTGTTGTTCCCGTTCATCACATACTCATAGCATTGTTGTACCATCACTTGAGGTGAGTTTTCATAGCCCCGTTTTTCAATTTATTATTTCATTTCAAATCCCACGGGGGAGAATACATTGCAACCATTTTTATATGCGAGCCCTAGTATTAAATTCCTGGTACATAGATTAAGTTACCTTGTTGCCATATGAAAGTCCCCTATATCATGAACCGTTAATTTACCTGTAAGCGAGAGTGAGTGGATAGATCTATCGAGGGTGACGCCTCCATCCGTGTTGGCTTTGACCAACAACCGATAGCGGATGCATTTCATGTCTTTTTATTAGAGTGCCTGGCAAAACACTCTGAGGGGCACCACAGATTCAGTCATAGTTTCGGGGTCATGAGCTTAAGTCTATTGTACGCCATTTTTATGTGACTTATGTCATACACTTTATACTTGTGGCTATCGTATACCTTCATTTTATTAAACCTATGATCTCTCACCAACTTTATGTTGACCGTTTTTAGCAATGTATTTTCAGGTAATTAGCTAGCGTGTGGACATGCATTTGGCTATTTTGGAGTCGCGGGGTCGACTTGCATCCCTTATTTTCATGCACTTATGTAAACGTTTGATCTACTATGGTTTTGTTATATAAACTTGCAACATCATTTGGGACCTATGTTTTGTAAACTCTGATTTTATTTATGATCAAACGTGTATTTTCAAACGGCACTTTAGGTCGTTCAATATATCCATTGTATGAGACGCCATGAAAGTCACACCAAGGTATTCATATCCGCTGCCATTAACAGGTAAATTCAGGGTGTGACAGATTGGTACCAGAGCAATGGTTATAGCGAACTAGGCTGTCCTCATACCCTAGACTATAACTACCCCAACGGTAGCGTCTCATCATTTCATCATAAGTGCATATTTATTATTTATGAGTTTCATTACATGAGTTATTCATTTTATTTTGCATTTGTTTCCCCAGAGATATGTCTTCTAACTCCCGCCCAATTATCATACTTTCCGATGTGGACATTGAGGACGCTATGTCTGCCACTATACCCATGGTTACACCTGTTCAGCCTGCACCACTTTCACCACCTTTGGCACAGGATACCGAGGCTTTCTACGAGGATGAGGTTGCTCCTACTCCTCAGATTTCACCCATTGCACCACCTCTTGTTACCCGTCCTCTGACAGACTCATCATCCCATACTTCATCAGTTCCAGCCGAACCTGTTCTTATGTTTCCTCGTCGCAAGACGATCATTGGTGCTCGTAAGAGCGTACGTCGTGTTACCACTACATTCAGGACACCAGACATTCCTACACTACCACCATCATCAGATTTACCCACTACTACACCTGCTACTACTCCTTCACCTGCTCTATCTTTGCCGCCTAAAAAGCGTGCAAGATGCACTACCCCAGCCTTACCCACTACTCAGATTTCAGATTTACCACCACCTGCACATTACCACATTGGAGAGAGCTCGCGGGCTGCTGCCGCGAGGGTACCCACTGCTCTTACCTTGGATGCCCAACTGACTGATCAGCAGGGGCAGTTAGCTAGATTGAGTTACCGAGTAGATGAGATCCTTGTGCCTCGACTAGATGTGGTTGAGGAGGATGTAGAGGATTTGGTTCAGGGTAGAGTTTCTATTGATGTGTCTTACCATGGGCTGGAGACACGTCAGCTAGCGCATCAGGAGTTGATAGACCAGTTGAGGGATGAGTTACCAGAGATTCGGGACAGAGCCGAACAGACTCAGGAGGAGCTACGCCGCCAGGCTATTGAGTTGGCATCAGTTAGAGCTGCTTTGACTGCATCACATAGCAGAGAGACCGATCTTCAGTTGCGAGTGGAGCAGCTGGAGAAGGTTGCTATTTCCATGTCCAAAGTGGTCAAACTTTGGAAGCGTGGACCAGGTGGACCAGGTGGAGCACCAGGGAGTGCTTAGTGTTAGATTTTATCATGTAGCTTGTACTGTTATTATCCTAGTCCCGGGGTGTGGGACATAGTTATGAACTTGTTGTCTTTTGGTTGTAGTACAAACAAAATGTATCAAGTATGACTCTACTATGTAGGATTTGGTTGTGCTATTATGATATCGGTCCACGTAGGCCGAAATTTTCATGTATGATATTCATGTGTTGTGATTATTCTATGAAATTTCATGTTGTGGTTGCTCTCATCGTGATTTCATTGTATTTATACATGTCGTGGTTGTATTTATACATGTTGTGTTTATATTTATACTCGTTGTGGAAAAATATATACAGGTTGTGGTTGTATACATTTTGTGCGATAATCATTTCTAGTATGATTGTTGTTGATGTATTCTGTTGTGATGTACCAGAATTATGGCACCTAGGAAAACAAGATCCAAGGCCGCTGCAACGGCTACCCCAGATATGACTCAAGCTGCTATCAGGAAGCTCGTTAGGGATAGTATAGCCGAAGCTCTAGAGATTGAAAGAGCCGCTGTTGCCGCAAAAGCTGCCGAAGATGCTTCTCAGCTAGAGACATCGGGAGAAGCTAACAACGGGACTAATGGAAAGAAATGTACGTACAAGGATTTCAAGAGTGGAGATCCTACTTTGTATAAGGGTACTGAAGGGGCTACTGCCATGGTTCGATGGTTCGAACATACCGAATCCGTGTTTATCTTATGCAACTGTCCGGATGATTCCAAGGTAAAGTTTGCCGTTAGTACACTCCGTGATCAAGCCTTATCATGGTGGAACTCTTACGCGAAGCCCATAGGGATGGAGAATGCTTACAAGATCACGTGGGATGAATTCAAGAAGCTAGTGACTAAGAAGTTTTGCCCACGAACTGAAGTGAAGAAGTTAGAGATAGAGTTTTATGATCTGGTAACCGTGGGGAATGATATCGAGACTTATATTAGGAGGTACCAAGAGCTAGCCGCTCTATGCCCATCTATGGTGCCTGATAATGAAAAGTTGGTTGAGAATTTCATTGGTGGCTTGCCCGAAAACATCCGTGGTGATGTGATTTCTTTTGATCCGCAAACTCTTGATGAGGCAATCAGGATGTCTCAAAAGCTCATAGCTCAAGTTCTGAAGAAAGTGACACCCGCCAACAACAACAACAACAATAACTCCAACCGAAACCGTAACAACAACAATAACACCAACAATTACCGGAACAACAACAACTACTCCAATAACCGAAACAACACCAACCATAACAACAACAACAAAAGGAAATGGGATAACAACCAAGGTAACAACGCCAACCAACCACCACCCAAGAGGCAAGAGACTGCAAAAGCCTATGCTGCAGGTCCGACAGAAAAGAAAGGTTACTCCGGTACTCTACCAAAGTGTAACAAGTGCCAAACGCATCATAACCCGGGAGATTGCCCTAGGCCTTGTCGAAATTGTGGGAAAGTTGGTCATCAAGCTAATGGATGTAGGTCTGCTCCTGGGGGAAACAATCAGAATCCACCGCCAACGTGTTATGGTTGTGGAGAAGTGGGACACTTTAGGAACAATTGCCCGAAGGTAAGGAATCAAGGCGGAATAGCTCGAGGGAGAGCTTACGTCATGGGTGGAGATGATGTCCGCGAAGACCCGAAGGTTGTCACGGGTACGTTCCTTGTCAATAATTGTTATGCTTCTATTTTATTTGATTCGGGAGCCGATAGAAGTTTCGTTTCACTTACGTTTGCACCTTTACTCAATATTACACCAACCGCACTAGACATTTCATTTCAAGTTGAACTAGCTAATGGGTCTTTAGTTAGCACCAATACAGTTCTCCGTAATTGCACCATCAATTTCCTTAATCATCCATTCAACATAGATCTTATGCCTGTAGAACTTGGTAGTTTTGACATTGTCATCGGCATGGATTGGTTGTCCCGTCACCGTGCAAAAATTATTTGTGATGAGAAGGTTGTTCATCTTCCTTATGATGGGGAGACATTAGTTGTTCGTGGAGAGCGAAGCGGAACTAGACTTAGTATCATATCATGCATCAAGACCGCGAAGTACATCAAGAAGGGTTGTTATGCATTTTTGGCTCACATTACTGAGAAGAAGTCGGATGAGAAACGACTTGGGGATGTACCAATTGTTAAGGACTTTCCCGAGGTTTTTCCAGAAGAATTACCTGGACTACCACCTACGCGTCAAGTTGAGTTTCAGATCGACTTAGTGCCAGGAGCCGCACCTGTTGCAAGAGCACCGTATCGTTTAGCGCCTTCCGAAATGCAAGAGTTGTCGAACCAATTACAAGAATTACTGGACAAGGGATTCATTAGACCGAGTTCCTCGCCTTGGGGAGCACCGGTTTTGTTTGTGAAGAAGAAAGATGGATCTTTCAGGATGTGCATTGACTACCGAGAACTGAACAAGTTGACGGTGAAGAATCGTTATCCACTCCCTAGGATTGACGATTTGTTCGACCAGTTGCAAGGTTCTAGTTATTACTCCAAGATTGATTTGAGATCCGGTTACCATCAGCTTAGAGTTCGGGAGGAGGATATCCCGAAGACTGCATTTAGAACACGTTATGGACACTATGAGTTTCAAGTGATGCCGTTCGGATTAACTAACGCACCTGCGGTATTCATGGACCTCATGAATAGGGTGTGTAGGCCGTATCTTGATAAGTTTGTGATTGTATTCATCGACGACATCTTAATTTATTCCAAGAGTAAGCAAGAGCATGAAGAACACCTCAGAACGATTCTAGAACTGCTCAAGAAGGAGCAATTGTATGCCAAATTTTCTAAGTGTGATTTTTGGATACGAAGGGTTCAATTTCTTGGTCATGTCATTGATCGCCAAGGACTACAAGTTGATCCAGCAAAGATTGAGGCAGTTAAAGATTGGGCTACGCCCAAGTCTCCGACAGAAATTCGCCAATTTTTAGGACTTGCCGGATATTACAGGAGGTTCATTGAAGGGTTTTCTAAGATAGCTAAGCCGCTGACCAAGTTGACACAGAAGAATCAGAAGTACGAATGGGGAGATAAGCAAGAGTCCGCATTTCAGTTGTTGAAACAGAAGCTTTGTAGCGCGCCGATTTTAGCACTACCAGAAGGAATTGAAAATTTTGTGGTATATTGCGATGCGTCACACAAAGGGCTTGGAGCCGTGTTAATGCAGAACGAGAAAGTGATTGCTTATGCGTCACGTCAGCTTAAGAAACACGAGAAGAATTACACTACACACGATTTGGAATTGGGTGCTGTAGTTTTCGCACTCAAGATTTGGAGGCACTATCTTTATGGCACCAAGTGTGTGGTATATACCGATCACAAGAGCTTACAGCATATACTTGATCAGAAGGAACTCAATATGAGGCAACGTCGTTGGCTAGAGTTGCTTAGTGACTACGATTGTGAGATCCAATATCACCCGGGAAAAGCTAATGTTGTAGCTGACGCTCTTAGCAGGAAAGAACGACCCAAACCTTTGAAGGTCAGGTCATTGGGAATGACAATTATTTCACCTTTACCATCAAAGATCTTAGAGGCTCAGATTGAAGCACTCAAAGAAGAAAACCGACCACACGAGAAGATTTATGGTATGCCCGAGAACAAGAATGGTTTTGTAAAGAGGTCCGATGGAGTGTTATGCTTCAAGGACAGAAGTTGGATACCCCTTTATGGTGGAGTACGAGAGTTGATTATGCATGAGTCGCACAAGTCGAAGTACTCTATTCATCCAGGTTCTGATAAGATGTATCAGGATCTCAAGCAACTTTATTGGTGGCCCGATATGAAAGCAGAGATAGCGAGGTATGTTAGCAAATGTCTTACGTGTGCTAAAGTGAAAGCCGAGAATCAGAAACCGTCAGGGTTACTTCAACAGCCAGAGATTCCTCAATGGAAATGGGAGCGTATTACAATGGACTTTGTTACTAAACTTCCTAAGACTTCAGGTGGATTCGACGCTATTTGGGTCATAGTAGATCGTCTCACCAAATCAGCCCATTTCATACCGATTAGAGAGACTTATTCCATGGACCAACTCGCTAGACTTTATGTCAAGGAAATAGTCTCAAAGCACGGTGCACCAGTCTCCATCATTTCCGACAGAGATAGTCGTTTTACTTCAAATTTCTGGAAGTCACTACAAAATGCATTCAACACCAAATTAGACATGAGCACTGCTTACCATCCTCAGACTGATGGTCAGAGTGAAAGAACGATTCAGACACTAGAAGACATGCTTAGAGCGTGCGTGATTGATTTTGGACATGGTTGGGCTAACCATTTGCCATTAATCGAGTTTTCTTATAATAACAGTTATCATTCGAGCATAAAGGCCGCACCATTTGAGGCATTGTACGGTCGTAAATGCCGGTCCCCAGTGTGTTGGGCCGAAGTTGGTGAAGTACAATTAACCGGTCCAGAGATGGTACGAGATACAACCGAGAAGATTGTTAAAATTCGAGAAAGGCTCGAAACAGCTAGAAGTCGACAGAAAAGCTATGCAGATGTTCGACGCAAACCATTGGAATTTCAAGTTGGAGATAAAGTCATGTTGAAGGTTTCGCCTTGGAAGGGCGTGATCCGATTTGGGAAACGCGGGAAGCTGAACCCGAGATACATTGGGCCATTCAAGATTCTGGAAAAGATTGGTCCGGTAGCCTACAAGCTTGAACTTCCGCCAGAACTCAGCAACGTTCATAACACATTTCATGTTTCAAACCTCAAGAAGTGTCTTTCCGACGAGTCGTCCGTTATTCCACTTGAAGAAATTCAACTAGATGACAAGCTTAATTTTGTGGAAGAACCGGTAGAAATCATGGACCGTGAGGTCAAGCAATTGAAGCAGAGTCGAATTCCTATCGTGAAGGTTCGCTGGAATTCTCGAAGAGGACCCGAGTTTACTTGGGAACGAGAAGACCAAATGCGACGCAAGTATCCACACCTTTTTCCCGAGCCTGCTTCTGAAACCAACAACAATTGAATTCAGGGACTGAATTCCCTTTTGGAGGGGCGACTGTCACAACCCGTAATTTCAGGTCACTTTCCTAACCTCGACAAATCACCATTCATGTCCATCATTCATCATTCATTTCAGCGTAACCGGTTTGGTTTAGCTGCAAAAATTATGCATCATCAGTAGGATCATTGCATACGGACTAGTAATAGTCTGCATATCATCATATTTACATTTTCATACTATTCCACTCGTAGGTTTATCAAATTAATATTTTTGTTACATTTGACGTTTTACGTATAATTACTTTTAATTAAAACGTTAACGCGCGATCAATAAATGTGACTAACACGTCCGACAATCCCCACGATGGTCCCGATATATTTTTATACTCATTTTAATGTCAAGAAAATTATAAAATTCATTTACCCGGTATTTTGCGAATTTATTTAATTTATATCGTACATTTAATATAATTACGACGGTTTTCGTAAAAACTAAACGATAATTACCCGAACACCCAATATTTGTACCCAACATATTTTTGTAATTTTTATGACTTCGTCAAGTCCCGACTAACTCCGTTAAATTTTATTTCTAGCAAACGCGGTACCCGGTTACACCTAAAACTAATTTAATCACACTTAAACATATGTAATCATCACATGGTTTAATCAAAAGAGGCCCCCCCCCCCCTTGTTCCTTTGTGCGCCGCCCATGAGCACCCCAAAACACATCAAAAGTGGTAAACTTCCTATCTCATTTAATGCACATCATATCTTGTCTAATATATATACTTAACTTCCATAATTCACTTCATTTTACATAATATCTCAAGTAAACTCTCTCATCTCTATATGTGTGTGTGTGTGTTCGGCAAAACAAGAACAAGAGGAAGAAAACATCAAACTTTCAAGATCAATCCATAATCAAGTCCATCTAGTATTCCTTTAAGGGTTTTGAAATACAAACTCAAAGGTTTCTTAGGTTTTCATCATCTTTTTATCACTAATCTTTCAAGTAAGTTATCAAAACTCATTTTCATAATTTTACCAAGTTAATATAATGTTCATATCATTTTTATGCAAGATCTATATGTATATGTTAGTTATACCACTCTTTAAAATCTTTTTACAAGTTATGAGCCCTAGAAGTGTTTTATACTTAGATCCTTGTTAGATCTACATGGATGATGATGTTTAGGACCCTTGACACCTTAAAAAGATATATGGTAAGTTTTAGAAAGATTGGTTGTTGTTTGTGACATTTTTGGACAAGTTACTAACTAGAAAATCAAGTCTTAACAAGTAAATAAAACATTCTGTCCTTAAAAGTGAAACGTGGGAAAATCAGTAGGTGTGAGATAATTTTTGGCCAAATATTTAGAAAATACATTCCGAGACGAAGCCGTGGCCGAAAACGGGGATAAAAACGAGTTAATAACGAAGAGAATATGATTTTTCAAAGTTTAACGACGAAAACTAATTTTCAGAAAATAACATGCTGTTACGCGACTTTCGACGGACAAACTGAGGCGTTTAACGCGACCTAGATGACCCGAGCTACTGAAAATATATTAGTACATGTTTATACGAAACCACGGATATAAAGAACGTCGAAAACGAGCTAATAACGAACAAGATACCCGCGTTTAAACATCGATAATGTACCTTTCATTTTGACAGCTTTTTAACTAGAAAATGTTTACGTACTAGAAACTATATTTTTCACATAACGACTATGGAGAACCGTAATTCTTACCCGTTGGAACACGTACGATCAAAGACTTATTAACACGACTATCATATTACATTTCATGTTTTCAAAACGCCGATACTAACACGAACGTTTTATACACTTTATTACATGACTAGTTTTGACGAAACAAGTTAACATATTTATATCAAGTTTTGGAAGAACTTTACATATTAACAATAATTATTATTTTCAAAGTACGAGTGGTATAGGTTACATATACATGTACATGCACTACATTGCCTCATAATCTAAGTAGATTATGCTCATTCATGATAGGTAGCGGCTAGTGTACGCGCCTTGTTGTTCCCGTTCATCACATACTCATAGCATTGTTGTACCATCACTTGAGGTGAGTTTTCATAGCCCCGTTTTTCAATTTATTATTTCATTTCAAATCCCACGGGGGAGAATACATTGCAACCATTTTTATATGCGAGCCCTAGTATCAAATTCCTGGTACATAGATTAAGTTACCTTGTTGCCATATGAAAGTCCCCTATATCATGAACCGTTAATTTACCTGTAAGCGAGAGTGAGTGGATAGATCTATCGAGGGTGACGCCTCCATCCGTGTTGGCTTTGACCAACAACCGATAGCGGATGCATTTCATGTCTTTTTATTAGAGTGCCTGGCAAAACACTCTGAGGGGCACCACAGATTCAGTCATAGTTTCGGGGTCATGAGCTTAAGTCTATTGTACGCCATTTTTATGTGACTTATGTCATACACTTTATACTTGTGGCTATCGTATACCTTCATTTTATTAAACCTATGATCTCTCACCAACTTTATGTTGACCGTTTTTAGCAATGTATTTTCAGGTAATTAGCTAGCGTGTGGACATGCATTTGGCTATTTTGGAGTCGCGGGGTCGACTTGCATCCCTTATTTTCATGCACTTATGTAAACGTTTGATCTACTATGGTTTTTTTATATAAACTTGCAACATCATTTGGGACCTATGTTTTGTAAACTCTGATTTTATTTATGATCAAACGTGTATTTTCAAACGGCACTTTAGGTCGTTCAATATATCCATTGTATGAGACGCCATGAAAGTCACACCAAGGTATTCATATCCGCTGCCATTAACAGGTAAATTCAGGGTGTGACAATGTTCATCTTAAGTGTAAGGGGGGGGGGTAAAAGTACGATTTTAGAGAATGCCATTGCGCTTGATTTTTGTTTGTTTAATAATAGATGTGTAATAAAACTGAGATAAATACTTGTTAAGGTAATTTTAGTGCCAAATTTAAAATTTTTTACAACACTTAGGAGTGAAACTTTGATCTTAATGAGCGTCTCACGGATAGGAGTTATATGACTAGCACAAAAAACCGTACCACAAAAAAATTTTCCACCCCAAATATGTGAGGTTCGCCCCTAGAATTGGTAGGAAAAGCATTTATGCTATGATGTGTGTACCGGTAGCACTTAGATTCTAGAACTTGCGTTAGGACCATTCCAAGGCCACAAGTGAGACTACATTCGTGTAGTTAGATTTACTACATGATAAGAGGCATTAAGATTAACCCATTGTTTTACACCTGTGTTTTTGTTATAATTACTTTGGCTACATTGGTCAAGTAATTCTCCCACACCCTTTGCGTTGTACTCATTTTTAGTACACGATACCCCTAGTACACCCCTCAGAGCCTATCTTTTCGTTTCGACCTTTAAGCATTTTACTTAAAGGAAGAATTTGTTACACCCCACTTAAATGTACACCCAAATCGGCTTAGCCTACCTTGTATGCACTCATTTTTAGTGCATTATTGTGACAACATTTGTTTAAACCCAAGTTAATTATCTAGTTGATTACATGGTTGCTAAGTCGAGTCATATCCTTGTACATATTGTTTTGGGACGATTGAGACTCATGGGTAAAGTACTAGTGTAATGGAGTAATGGGGGAGAACATCATTATTACCCCCATATGTGCTAAATGTTTTAAAAGTACTCCAAGTTTTTCAATTATCTTAATTCGAGTCATTAGATTAGTATTTGTAAAGTTATGTAAAAGTTCAAGTGTAAGGGGAATGCAATACCCCTATGATGTATTATTTTGGATGGTAGGGCAAGAGTGTATGCAAAAAAAAAAAAAAAAAAAAAAAAAAAAAAAAAAAAAATCAAGAAAAATACAAAAAAATGAGAAAAAGAAAAATAGAAAAAACATACGGACTACCATCCCGTTTCATTTTATTTTTATTTTATGTTTTTGTTATTTTGTTTTTAGCTTAAGATCGAGTCTAGTCTTGGCTTAGCAACATTGTATAGTACATGTAATTGATCAAGATCTTTAACTAGCCACCAGTAAAATATCCCTTATCCAACCAAACCGTGTTTTCCTTTTCCCTACACCTAACGTTATAACCCATTTAAAAGCCCTCTTTGATAGTTTATCTTAGGTGCTTACGCCTAGTGGAGGAGGTTTTCGATCCTTTCCCAAGCCTATGGTAACCTATTTGCTATGACAGGTAGTGAGAGATATTATCCATTTTCATTTATGAGATTTATTTTGATGACACTTGAGAGATGTGAGTATCTAAACACTACTTGTGAGGTGCTAGTATGTAATCTCCGTGCTTATTATGATTGAAGTGGAACGATTATTTGTTGTAATTACTTTTATGTTTGCATTAAATGACCCCTAACTTGTATTTTGATTAGAATAAAAGCGCATTTGCTTGAGGACAAGCAAATCTCAAGTGTAAGGGTATTTGATGAAGCGAAAAGTGTACCGCTTTTAAGGGGTCATTTAAGCCCTAAATCGTATTTATTTGATCAAATATTGCCCTAAATCGTTCCTTTTGTCATTTTAGGTACTTTTGAGGAGAAATCTGGAAAAGGAGGCATTTTGGACGTTTTTGGAGCATAAAAGTGAAGAAAACGGCAAAGTCTCAAAAATCGGCTGAAAGTTACCTTTGACGGCGTCAAGATTTACTCTAGACGGCGTCATGCCTTGGCAAGAAAAAGTGGACGTGAAATTTACTCATGATAAGCCAGTGAAAATAGCATGTAAATTCTGACGGCGTCACGCTTTAACTTGATCAAGGGCGTCACGGCTTAAATCATAAGGGGACGGCGTCACGTTCAAGGTTAGACGGCGTCAAGCCTTGATAAGCCAGAATGGATTTTTGAAGAGCTAAAGAGGGACGGCGTCAAGAAGGTCATCCGGGAACCCTAGAAGCGGCGAGGTGACGGCGTCACAATCCATAAGGTGACGCCGTCAGATCCAAAAGTCTATATATAGTTTTCTAATTTTTTGTCATTAAGGGAGAGCTTAGTGTGTGGAATTTTGGGAGAAAACCCTAAGACGATTTTAGCTTCTTTTTCAAGGCTTTTTGCCTTGAGATCTTTCATGTTACATTGAAGATAAGTTATCAATTAATCATTCAATATGTCTATGTGTTGTTTGATTTTATCTTATTCTTGTCTTTTGATTAACATGTTAGGCTAAATTTATCTTGTGTTTGCTTAGATCTAATGAAACCTAGCTATTGATTATTGGTTATTAGTGTGTTGTTAGTTGTATTGGATGATTGTTTATCTATGTTAGGCTTAAGAAAACTGGCTAACTTCCTATTCGGTAACTTGCTTGAACGTCTTAAGAAACATGAACCAAATGCGTACTAAAGGTTTTTATGGTTGTATTTAATGCACAAGCGAATTCTAGTGATCCCATGTTAGGAGCTTCCTAGCCGGCTTGACATAGGAGTGAAGTAGGAGCTTGTAGAGTTGGGGAAGTAAGTACGCCACCCCACGAATGGTATTAAGGAATACACCCGTCATCCACGCGACTAATACACACTAATTAACCGGTAAAAGATAGTTAGGGAGTAAGGAAATCTAAGTAAACACATTTCTCTACACATAAGTTTCTCACCAACATTTTCATTTTCTGTTATTTTACTTTATTTGCATTTGTAGTTATTTGGGTTAGTTGACTAGCAACTAATTCCGCCCACTCCTTCAAAACCGAGATTTTACTTGCTTTCATAAAAATTATAAAAACATAAAAAGAATCTTCCTCAACCCTTAGACCTAATTAGAGTAGTTTTTCACGCCTAACGAACACTATTCCCTGTGGAGAACGATCAATCCCCCGTACTTACCACTACACTATACTACATCGGTCAGGTACACTGCCTGGTGGGGTTGTAAGCCTCTTGAGATCCCTCGAGAGGTAAAACCTGTTGTAAGGTTGCAAAACCCACGCATCACTGCCGATAGTGAAAGTTGGTTCCTGCCGATAGTGTTAGTTCCTACTGAACCTCATTGCTGCTGATAGTGATATCTTGTTTCTGCTGATAGTGTTTGTTGCTGCGGATATTATTGTTAGTTATCCGTTTGTTTAGTATGTTTGTTAGAGTTATTTTTAGAAGAGATCATGTTTATCTCTTTTGATGCGTGGTTTTGCGACCTTACAACAGGTTTTACCTCTCGAGGGATCTCAAGAGGCTTGCAATCCCCACCAGGCAGTGTACCTAACCGATGTAGTATAGTGAAGTGGCAAGTACCGGGGGATTGATCGTTCTCTAGGGGAATAGTGTCGTTAGGATTGAAAAACTACTCTAATAGGTCTAAGGGTGAGGGAAGATTCTTTTTGTATTTTTATATTTTTATGAAAGCAAGTAAAATCTCGGGTTTGAAGGAGTGGGCGGAATTAGTTGCTAGTCAACTAACCCAAATAACTACAAATGCAAATAAAATAAAATAACAGAAAATGAAAAGGTTGTGGAACTTATATGGAGAGAAATGTGTTTACTTAGATTTCCTTACTCCCTAGCTATCTTTTACCGGTTGATTAGTGTGTATTAATTGCGTGGATGACGGGTGTATTCCTTAATACCAATCGTGGGGTGGCGTACGTACTTCCCCAACTCTATAAGCTCCTACTTCACCCTTATGTCGAGCCGGCTAAGAAACTCCTAACATGGGATCATTAGAATTCGCTCATGCATTAAATACAACCATAAAAACCTTAGTACGCATTGGTTCATGTTTCTTAAGACGTTCAAGCAAGTTACCATATAGGAGGTTAGCCAGTTTTCTTAAGCCTAACATCGATAAACAATCATCCAATACAATTAATAACACACTAATAACCAATAATCAATAGTTAGGTTTCATTAGATCTAAGCAAACACAAGATAAATCTAGCCTAGCATGTTAATTAAAAGACAAGAACAAGATATAATCAAACAACACATAGACATATTGAATGATTAATTGATTACTTATCTTCAATTAAACATGGGAGTCCAAGGGTATAAAACCCTTAAAAATGGCAGAAAATTCGTCTTAGGGTTTCTCCTCACAAAGTTGCACACCAATGACTAAAAATTATGAAAGTATATATAGGAAAACAGATCTGACGGCGTCACCCTTTGGGTCGTGACGCCGTCACCTCGCCGCGGTTAGGGTTTCTTGATGGTCTTCCTGACGCCGTCCCTCTTTAATCCTCCAAAATCCACTCTGGCGCGTCAAGGGTTGACGCCGTCACAATTGTGCTTGACGCCGTCTCTCTTTAACTTAAACCGTGACGGCCTTGATCACCTTAAAGGGTGACGCCGTCAGACTTCCATTGTAAAACTTTCTGGCGCGTCACGTGTATTTGTCATATCCACCTCTTTTGCCAAGCCGTGACGCCGTCAGGAGCAATCCTTGACGCCGTCACGTGTACTTTTCCAGCAGCTTTGGAGACTTTGTCGTTTTCTTCACTTTTATGCTCCAAAAACGTCCAAAATGCTTCCTTTTCCAGATTTCTTCTCCAAAGTACCTAAAATGACAAAAGGAACGATTTAGGGCAATATTTGATCAAATAAATACGATTTAGGGCTTAAATGACCCCCTAAAAGCGGTACACTTTTCGCTTCATCAAATACCCTTACACTTGAGATTTGCTTGTCCTCAAGCAAATGCGCTTTTATTCTAATCAAAATACAAGTTAGGGGTCATTTAACGCTAATATAAAAGTAATTACAACAAATAGTCGTTCCACTTTAATCATAATAAGCACGGAGATTACAAACTAGCACCTCACAAGTAGTGTTTAGATACTCACATCTCTCAGGTGTCATAAAAGTATATCTCATAAATGAAAATGGATAATATCTTTCACTACCTGTCATAGCAAATAGATTACCATAGGCTTGGGAAAGGGTCAAAAACCTCCTCCACTAGGCGTAAGCACCTAAGATAAACTATCAAAAAAGGCTTTTAAACGGGTTATAACGTTAGGTGTAGGGATATGATAAACACGGTTTTGTTGGATAAAGGATATTTTACTGGTGGCGAGTTAAAGATCTTGATTAATTACATGTACAATATGGCGTTGCTAAGCCAAGACTAGACTCGACTTAAGCTAAAAAAACAAAATAACAAAAACATAAAATAAACATAAAATGAAACGGGATGGTAGTCCGTATGTTTTTTTTCTACTTTTCTTTTTCTCTTTTTTTTTTTTTTTTTTTTTTGATTTTTTTCGATTTTTTTATTTTTTTTTTTTTTTTTTTTTTTTTTATACACTCTTGCCCTACCATCCAAAATAATACATCGTAGGGGCGTTGCATTCCCCTTACACTTGAACTTTTACATAACTTCACAAATAACTATTCTAATGACTCGAATTAAGATAATCGAAACACTTGGAGTACTTTTAAAATATTTAGCACATATGGGGGTAATAATGTTGTTCTTCCCCATTACTCCATTACACTAGTACTTTACCCATGAGTCCCAATCGTCCCAAAACAATATGTACAAGGATATGACTCGACTTAGCAACCATGTAATCAATTAGATAATTAACTAAGGGTTTAAACAAATGTTGTCACAATAATGCACTAAAGATGAGTGCATACAAGGTAGGCTAAGGCGATTTGGGTGTACATTTAAGTGGGGTGTAACAAATTCTTCCTTTAAGTAAAATGCTTAAAGTTAGAAACGAAAAGATAGGCTCTGAGGGGTGTACTAGGGGTATCGTGTACTAAAAATGAGTACAACGCAAAGGGTGTGGGAGAATTACTTGACCAATGTAGCCAATGTAACACCCCGTGCCCGCTTAGACCAAAATTTAAAACTTTATACGCGGAAACGCTTGACTTTCATAGACATTCTGCTACTCCTTTGACCATTTATAAAAATCAATAGAAAACCAGCCCTTGAGACTATTTTTAAATGAAAGTAAATTCAATTAGCTTCAAAACGATAGGTGGCACGACCCGTGACGACTTACGGATCAAAAGATATGACCTTTCGAAAACTGCCAAACCTGGACTGTTGGAGATGCGCCGCATCTCCAAAGGTAGACGCGCCGTATCACCTGATACGCCGTATCTCACAAAGTAGATGCGCCGTATCTAGCCCAAAATCTGCACAGAACAGACCCTACTGTCCCAATTTTCAGTTTCACGAAGCCCGCTCAGAAACCCGACCTCCCGGACTCGAAACTTGACGAAACTTTCCAGAATCCTTTAGTATGTCCATAAGATCATTTTCATATAAAAACATCTCTCGTTTGACCACCCGGAATAGTACTTCCAAAATCACGGGTTTTACACTAAAAAACCCGTTTTGACCCATTTCATGACAAATACCACATACGACTTCCGTTTTACACCAAACTTTCCAGAAATCATTCATTTAACATATCAAACATGTTCCGATAACACTTGACCCGTTTACGACCCAAAATGGGTACTTTTACACATAAACCAAACGCCCCTTTAAACATTAACCATAACCACATAAACTACACTTTGACTTATCAAATGACCACCAAATTGTCATACAACTCTTGACATACACTTTGCCATACGGCTACACTCTAACAACCCATAAAAGACTAACGGGGGTACAAACTTACACATGAGCTCGGTATTCTACCTAAGCTCCTAATCACATACTACCTTAACTTGCATATCCAATCCTTAATCCACATATATCCAAGCCATCCAATCTCACAAGAACCTACAAAAAGGTTAGACAACTAAACTATAAGCGATAACGCTTAGTAAGTAAAACGACTATAACATACAATTATACTTCAATCCACATGATGCATCATATATATAAAACACTTACTTGACGGGCTTACAACTCAAAACTCATCTAGCACATAACATCATCATATAACATATCAACAAATCATCACATAAGCCACATCCATGGCATCACATAATCATATTCCATAGTCCATACCACTTGTCATGCAACATACATAACACATATGTTAGAAATCCATATAACACATGTTATTATCATTTTACTTACCTCACACCAAGCTAAACAATAACAAGGACATCATCATCATCACAATGATCCATCATCATCATCGATCGGTCAAACCTCAACTTATGATGATCATTACTAGGGGAAGACCATAACATCAAGACTTGATCATCTTCTTCATCTTAGACCATCATCCAACTTTCCCTCTCTTTTCTTCTCTCTAAAATATCCGGCCTTCTCACTCTCTCTCCATAATGAGAGAATTATCTAGATAAAACTAGATATAACTAGTTAGGTAGTGACTTTGGGTAATTGGCAAGAATGGCCCCTCAAGTCTCTTTCTTCTTATTTTGGCCACAACTAACTTATAACACATATTTAATACTTGGCAACTTAGGCCCCTTTAGTTACACATCATATTTTACATAACCACTTTAGTCATATATTGACTATCGGGTTTGACTAAAACACAACATTTGTTGACTAGCCAATCACGTAAGGCCTTTATACATTTTCATCTAGGGTGGGGTCCCAATACCCGGGAAACGGGTCTAACAATTCTACCCTCCTTATTTAGATTTCGTCCCCGAAATCTCTCGTCTAAAACTATCCAAAACTACATCTATGACATAAACATGTCCTCATCCTCATGCTCCCTAAGCCAATTCTTGCAACGATCTAGATGATCACGCAAATTTCTAACTCACTATACATAATCGTAACTCATATTCCACTAAAAACACGCTACTCATCGCAAACTTTTCTAAGATTTCCCACAATGACTAAATGTCATCCGGGAGCATCTACTACTTTGACTCTATATAAGTCAAGCTTCATCACTGTAAACACGGCATTCAACAATGCACTACTCATAACATAACATCATAAATCCGGCAAATCTCACATTCCACATAATATCAGATACGCCTCTATACTAAAAACCGGCAACTTATCTCAAAATATACAAGGTACCATACAAACGGCACCTTCAAAATCCAACACACACAACATTTAAGCAAACTTCTTATCAAATTATGAAAATACTCACTATTTAACTTCTCAACTTAATGTACAATTCATTTTAGACGTCTATTTTAAAGTTTCACACCTTATCTTAATGCCACTATAAGTTTTATTCGTGATTATCTTTCTTATGACGTCTAACCGGTTTTAGTTTTCACTATCTCATATCACTATTCGTACTCATGTCATATCGGCTACACATAAGCCCACTCTTTTGTAACTCTTCATTTACATAAAAAGGCGTCCCGATCTATGTAAATCAAGAAATACAAACTCATGGTTCGGTGATTTACAATTTCTTCATTCAAATGAAAAGGCGTCCCAATCCATTTAAATCAAGAAACCATAAACCATCCTACTTATACGCTTCCGACCTAACACTCGTACATACTTTACTTTCTATATTTACTAGCCTTGGATCCAATCTCACTAACTTTCAACCATGCCATAAGGCAAGCTAACCACCATGCCGTAAAGGCAAGCTTACATCCATGCCACAAAGGCAAGCTTACAACCATGCCACATAGGCAAGCTAACATCATGCCATAGAAGGCAACTTAACTTCGTGCCATAAAGACACCTTAACATCGTGTCATAAAGACACCTTAACATCGTGTCATAAAGACACCTTAACATCATGCCAAGGATATAGGCAAACCATGCCGGTGAAGGCAAGCTAACAATCATGCCATAAAAGGCAAGCTAGGCCATCCCCAAAGGATGCCAGAACTAGAGCATTGGATCCAAGCTATATCTGTCTTATCATATCTACTCATTTTATCTTTCATGCACTTTTATAATTAGGCACACACTGTCATTTATTAAATTTTCATTGCCTTACGCAATCTCAACATTCACTATCACTCTTTCTATCATCTAGACAAGTTTCTATATAACACTTGTCAATTTATTATATTTACATTTTCACAATGCAACTTATCATTCACCCGTCAACCCCAAGTTGACTCGTACACTAACTATGTGCCATTTTTATTTAGACAAGTTCTATATATAAGTAATTGCTTGTCTATTCCAATTTACACATCTCCACGTGTTCTTTCAACACACTCTTACTAATACCCGTCAACCCCTTGTTGACCATATTCTCTCAACTTACACTATCACTTCATTTAGTCTATCCAACTCACACACATAAACCTTACATAGGTTTATTCTATAACACTTTCGCAAATCTCATCATACACATTTCAATATATAGATTAGCATGATTATATACTTGTTTTACAATTCTTTCTAGCATGCTTCAAGTCACTTATGACTTCTAGCACAATCGGCATCTCATTCATCACTTCTATTCTTTTATTACTAACACGTTTTAATTATCATGTTTTATATGCACATGATCTCATCACGTCTTAACTATACTCTTTAACTTTCTCATTTTAGTTACTCATGTAAAGATTTCATGCCTTCAAGCATATATTCGTTATTATAACAATTATGTCTTTCTTATCATCAAGCTACAAACATATTTCATTCTTCACTTCTTACTTATCTAAATCTTTTTAAGAATTTATGCTTTTCAAATAATTAACACGCTTCTTAACTCTTCTCACATATCAATATTTTCTTTTTAGCTTTACTGACCACAACTAGGTCACACATAACACGCATTCTAATGCATCTATCTCAACTCATACACTAACTATACAATCGTGCTCTCAAGCACATCACATAAAGCTTAACCATACAATAAATTTACCAAAGGCTTATCATCGCATAAACGGCAACACTTAACATCATATATGCAATCATATCATAACGTTTAACACTTATCCGACAAGTGTTAAAACATTCATAACATAAATCAAAGCATAAAGTCTATGGCTCATATATCACATTGCATAAACCATCCATGTCTAAGCATCATCACATAAACTAGCAATAACTACCAATCTACCTTATAACTAAGGCGTTATGAAACTATCATTCACTTACTAATCCCGTCTCTAATACCTCTTAGCCTTGCTACCCGCAATCCATCACTATAACTCTATCATACAATCACATAATTGCAAAACAATCACCGACACCAACCGAGGTGCACGGCTATCTAATCATATAAACATTTCGAGTCCTCTACGAACTTACATCACATAATCACAATATCAACACCGGCACAAACCGAGGTGCACGGTTATCTAATCATATAAACATTTCAAGTCCCCATGGACTTATATCTCATACACATCAACCCTATCACAAGCATACATCACCTATTATCAATAGGCTCAACTAACATAAGACATAACCCATCTAACACTTAGCAAATAAGTTTCCGCGCAACTAACACTTACGTCCAGGGCTTCTACGAGTGGTTTAAGACTAGGCAACCCTAAGTGGAAACCTAATTCACTTAAACCGAAGCTCTGATACCAATTTGTAACACCCCGTGCCCGCTTAGACCAAAATTTAAAACTTTATACGCGGAAACGCTTGACTTTCATAGACATTCTGCTACTCCTTTGACCATTTATAAAAATCAATAGAAAACCAGCCCTTGAGACTATTTTTAAATGAAAGTACATTCAATTAGCTTCAAAACGATAGGTGGCACGACCCGTGACGACTTACGGATCAAAAGATATGACCTTTCGAAAACTGCCAAACCTGGACTGTTGGAGATGCGCCGCATCTCCAAAGGTAGATGCGCCGTATCACCTGATACGCCGTATCTCACAAAGTAGATGCGCCGTATCTAGCCCAAAATCTGCACAGAACAGACCCTACTGTCCCAATTTTCAGTTTCACGAAGCCCGCTCAGAAACCCGACCTCCCGGACTCGAAACTTGACGAAACTTTCCAGAATCCTTTAGTATGTCCATAAGATCATTTTCATATAAAAACATCTCTCGTTTGACCACCCGGAATAGTACTTCCAAAATCACGGGTTTTACACTAAAAACCCCGTTTTGACCCATTTCATGACAAATACCACATACGACTTCCGTTTTACACCAAACTTTCCAGAAATCATTCATTTAACATATCAAACATGTTCCGATAACACTTGACCCGTTTACGACCCAAAATGGGTACTTTTACACATAAACCAAACGCCCCTTTAAACATTAACCATAACCACATAAACTACACTTTGACTTATCAAATGACCACCAAATTGTCATACAACTCTTGACATACACTTTGCCATACGGCTACACTCTAACAACCCATAAAAGACTAACGGGGGTACAAACTTACACATGAGCTCGGTATTCTACCTAAGCTCCTAATCACATACTACCTTAACTTGCATATCCAATCCTTAATCCACATATATCCAAGCCATCCAATCTCACAAGAACCTACAAAAAGGTTAGACAACTAAACTATAAGCGATAACGCTTAGTAAGTAAAACGACTATAACATACAATTATACTTCAATCCACATGATGCATCATATATATAAAACACTTACTTGACGGGCTTACAACTCAAAACTCATCTAGCACATAACATCATCATATAACATATCAACAAATCATCACATAAGCCACATCCATGGCATCACATAATCATATTCCATAGTCCATACCACTTGTCATGCAACATACATAACACATATGTTAGAAATCCATATAACACATGTTATTATCATTTTACTTACCTCACACCAAGCTAAACAATAACAAGGACATCATCATCATCACAATGATCCATCATCATCATCGATCGGTCAAACCTCAACTTATGATGATCATTACTAGGGGAAGACCATAACATCAAGACTTGATCATCTTCTTCATCTTAGACCATCATCCAACTTTCCCTCTCTTTTCTTCTCTCTAAAATATCCGGCCTTCTCACTCTCTCTCCATAATGAGAGAATTATCTAGATAAAACTAGATATAATTAGTTAGGTAGTGACTTTGGGTAATTGGCAAGAATGGCCCCTCAAGTCTCTTTCTTCTTATTTTGGCCACAACTAACTTATAACACATATTTAATACTTGGCAACTTAGGCCCCTTTAGTTACACATCATATTTTACATAACCACTTTAGTCATATATTGACTATCGGGTTTGACTAAAACACAACATTTGTTGACTAGCCAATCACGTAAGGCCTTTATACATTTTCATCTAGGGTGGGGTCCCAATACCCGGGAAACGGGTCTAACAGGGAGAATCACTTGACCAATGTAGCCAATGTAATTATAACAAAAATACAGGTGTAAAACAATGGGTTAATCCTAATGCCTCTTATCATGTAGTAAATCTAACTACACGAATGTAGTCTCACTTGTGGCCTCGGAATGGTCCTAACGCAAGTTCTAGAATCTAAGTGCTACCGGTACACACATCATAGCATAAATGCTTTTCCTACCAATTCTAGGGGCTAACCTCACATATTTGGGGGTGCAAATTTTTTTTTGTGGTACGGTTTTTGTGCTAGTCATATAACTTCCTATCCATGAGACGCTCATTAAGATCAAAGTTTCACTCCTATATGTTGTAAAAAATTTTAAATTTGGCACTAAAATTTCCCTAACAAGTATTTATCTCAGTTTTATTACACATCTACCATTAAACAAACGAAAAATCAAGCGTAATTGCATTCTCTAAAGTATCGTACTTTACCCCCCTTACACTTAAGATGAACATTGTCCCTAATGTTCAAATAACAAGATGTAAAAGTAAATAAGGTAAAAGAATGAAATCAAATACTCCCCTGATTTATTTGGTGGATAAAGAGGTAACATGGTTAGATCTTCTTCCAAGAGAAAGTAGAAGCTCCAAGACTAATGCATTGCCAAAAGCTAGATTCCACATACATCTCCTTGTCCAAAATAACCTGTTAAACCTGAGAAAACAAACACGAAAACCTGCATAACATCGGCGGGATAAATCTATATAAGGATATAATGCTTGTGGAATGATTATTTTGCAGATTCCTGGAGTTTATAAGTTAGAGATTTAATAAAAACTTTTTATGAAAAAAAAACTTTCAAAAATTTCAGAAAATTAAAACCTGACGCCGTCAGGTTGTAAGGCCTGACGCCGTCAGAAATGATCTGACAGAATTCTCATGTTAAGTTTCCGGAAAATTTCTGGAAAAACCCAATCCTTATTTCCTGGAATTCCTGCAAAACACCATTATGACTCGATACAAGCATTTGACTCAAACAATTACTAATATGTATGTTAATTTAATATTGTTATGATTCATGTTCAATCTTGTTCTTGTAAACAAATTTGGATTCCCTTACACTTATCTTTTGCAAAATACCTTTATATGTAGTTAAGACGAAGTTAAAAACAAGATAAAGCATTTTCACAATTTAGTTTTGAACATGAATCAATAATAATAAAAATTAACATACATACGGAAGCAAATAAAATCAAACAAACAAATAAATAAACACACAAAGCAAATAAAGCTTGGGTTGCCTCCCAAGAAGCGCTTTTCTTTATTAACGAGTCTTGTAGCTAGACTCAAAGTCGGGCTTATCTAGTGTCGCTTATGCTCACGTATCCGAGTGTGAGCCATCTAATTGTTGCCTCATCCTTCTTGTATTCATCATTCAGCTCCAGACATCCATGATAATATCTCTTATTTTTCTCATGTGGATATTTGAGCCCCTTTTTCTTATCATTCTCACTTAACAAGTCAATAAGCAGAAGTCTATTGCAAGATTCAATGGAGAAATTCTTAACCCTAGGATGTGATCGGGGCATTTGGTAAACAAAATCTTCATCCCCATCCGAGAATTTAATTAACCCGTCCACAAGTTTCTCGTCAAGGTTGGTCAACCTTTTGAAGGGTTCTCCAAAAATGACTTGGGTTAATTTGTTATCAATAAATTCTCCTAAGTTCTCCATAACCATAAAATCCACCAAATACACAAAACTTCCCACGAATACGTGTAGTGGCTTAATCCTAGCAACAATGTTATCTCCTTGATATTCTAGCTCATCTACCATGATTTTATTATAATTAGCGCGAGAGATAATGTTCATAGGCAAAGATGAGTTAAGATAAGCATGAAAACTATGATAACCAATTTTACATGGAAATTGCATGTTAAAGAGGCTATCCTTTTCGATCTTAGTCCTAGGGTCAACATACTTAAAGGGATCAATTTCCTCTTTTCCCCATTCCTCGTTAACTACTTCTCCATTACCAGCATCCTCATCGGAGCCTGAGTCGTAAAATGGACTAACATAGTCATTCTCACGGTCAGACTCCTCCATCTAAGAATTGTTACCAAAGTGGTGGTCGGGTGAAAGGTTGTTGTTTTCTACGATGGGGGCGGGAACGGGTAGTTGGAAGTTTGCACGGCGAAAAATACGAATAACAGGGATCAAGCGATCACTATTACTCATGAGGTAGGTGGAAGGTGTCACAAACAAAAGTACAAAGAAATAAGATAGACTAAAGAAAACCTAGAAAAATAAAATAAAAATCTCACTAGAAAGGAATCTAGTGAGTAGACCTAATAAAATAAAAATTCAACCTAAACAATAACTATTCCCCGGCAGCGGCGCCAAAAACTTGATGCGTGGTTTTGCGACCTTACAACAAGTTTTACCTCTCGAGGGATCTCAAGAGGCTTGCAATCCCCACCAGGCAGTGTACCTGACCAATGTAGTATAGTGAAGTGGCAAGTACCGGGGGATTGATCATTCTCTAGGGGAATAGTGTCGTTAGGATTGAAAAACTACTCTAATAGGTCTAAGGGTGAGGGAAGATTCTTTTTGTATTTTTATATTTTTATGAAAGCAAGTAAAATCTCAGGTTTGAAGGAGTGGGCGGAATTAGTTGCTAGTCAACTAACCCAAATAACTACAAATGAAAATAAAATAAAATAACAGAAAATGAAAAGGTTGTGGAACTTATATGGAGAGAAATGTGTTTACTTAGATTTCCTTACTCCCTAGCTATCTTTTACCGGTTGATTAGTGTGTATTAATTGCGTGGATGACGGGTGTATTCCTTAATACCAATCGTGGGGTGGCGTACGTACTTCCCCAACTCTATAAACTCCTACTTCACTCCTATGTCGAGCCGGCTAAGAAGCTCCTAACATGGAATCATTAGAATTCGCTCATGCATTAAATACAACCATAAAAACCTTAGTACGCATTGGTTAATGTTTCTTAAGACGTTCAAGCAAGTTACCGTATAGGAGGTTAGCCAGTTTTCTTAAGCCTAACATCGATAAACAATCATCCAATACAATTAATAACACACTAATAACCAATAATCAATAGTTAGGTTTCATTAGATCTAAGCAAACACAAGATAAATCTAGCCTAGAATGTTAATTAAAAGACAAGAACAAGATATAATCAAACAACACATAGACATATTGAATGATTAATTGATTACTTATCTTCAATTAAACATGGGAGTCCAAGGGTATAAAACCCTTAAAAATGGCAGAAAATTCGTCTTAGGGTTTCTCCTCACAAAGTTGCACACCAATGACTAAAAATTATGAAAGTATATATAGGAGAACAGATCTGACGGCGTCACCCTTTGGGTCGTGATGCCGTCACCTCGCCGCGGTTAGGGTTTCTTGATGGTCTTCCTGACGCCGTCCCTCTTTAATCCTCCAAAATCCACTCTGGCGCGTCAAGGGTTGACGCCGTCACAATTGTGCTTGACGCCGTCTCTCTTTAACTTAAACCGTGACGGCCTTGATCACCTTAAAGGGTGACGCCGTCAGACTTCCATTGTAAAACTTTCTGGCGCGTCACGTGTATTTGTCATATCCACCTCTTTTGCCAAGCCGTGACGCCGTCAGGAGCAATCCTTGACGCCGTCACGTGTACTTTTCCAGCAGCTTTGGAGACTTTGTCGTTTTCTTCACTTTTATGCTCCAAAAACGTCCAAAATGCTTCCTTTTCCAGATTTCTTCTCCAAAGTACCTAAAATGACAAAAGGAATGATTTAGGGCAATATTTGATCAAATAAATACGATTTAGGGCTTAAATGACCCTCTAAAAGCGGTACACTTTTCGCTTCATCATCTTTACACGTTTTCTTGTATGACGGGTTAGGGTTAGGGTTTCTTATCATTATAAAAGAAACATCCCCGTCTATGAGTTTGATATAGCTTTTACAACTTAACAATCATCAATAATAATATTCTTTAGTTCATTATACGATCCATAGAGGATCATTGCATTAGTTCTTTTCTTTTCTTGTTCATACTCAGAGATTCTCTTGTAGTGTGCTTGTGATTACATAGGCATCCTACCGATCCATATAGGCTCAAAGATCTAGCCGGTGTGTTAGATTCAACAAGTGGTATCAGAGCCTCGTGAGGATCTCTGATCAAGAAGCAAAAGTTCTCAAAACAATCTCTCTAAACCCTTTCACAATGGGCGATGAAAACCCTGAATTCGCTGCCATTAACAATGAAGAACCTGAACCCACAAAAGTTCAACAACAAATTGTTACAACCACTGTGTCCAACAGTAATGCTAAGTTCCCATATCTTAAGAAGGAAGAGTATGAAGTCTGGGCTATGAAGATGGAGTACTGGATCTCCAACAGTGATCATCATCTTTGGAATGTTATCCTCACTGGGAATAGCAAGAAGAGAATTGAAAGAGATAAGAATGGGGGTATCATTATTATCGCTCCTACATCAGCTGAGGAGCAGCTGGTTGTGCAAAGGGAAACTAAAGCAAGAACTCTCTTGCTTCAGGCTCTCCCAGAGGATCACATGGGTGATTTTCATCACCTGGACGATGCTAGAGAAATCTGGCTTGCTGTAAAAGCTAGATTCGGTGGGAATGAGGAGTCCAAAAAGATGAGGAAATCAATGCTTAAGCAGGAATTTCAGGAGTTTAAGATCTCTGAGGAAGAAGGTATTCACAAAGGGTATGATCGATTTCACAAGATCCTCAGCCAACTTAATCAGTTGCAGGCTCGACCAGACAATGAAGACTGCAACACAAAGTTTCTGAGGGCTTTACCTTCATCCTGGTCTCAAGTTTCCATAACTCTGAAAGCCAAGGGAGGATTGGACTACCTAAGCTTTGACGATCTGTACAACAAGCTCAAGACCCTAGAGATTGACATCAAAGGGGTTTCTACTTATTCATCTCATACACCTACTTATACTGCATTTGTTAGTGCTTCCAGTACTAACAAGGTCTCTCATGGTGATAGCCTAAACCCCTCATCTTCATCTGTTTCCTATTCTCCTGCAACACCAAGATCTCAATCAAGGAGTGACAATGTTGTTGAGGAAATTCTTCATTCATTTGTTGCTGAAAGTACTCCACAACAGCAATTTATGTATGATGACTTTGATCAAATTGATCAATTTGATTTGGAGGAGATGGACATCAAGTGGCAGCTGGCTATGTTGTCATTAAAGGTTAACAGGTTTGAGCAGCAGTCTGGGAGGAAGCTCAATCTCAATGGAAGGGAAGGTGCAAGGTTTGACAGAAGGAAGGTGAAGTGCTTCAAATGTGGTCAGATAGGTCACTTTGCCAGAGAATGCCAAGACAAGAAAGTTGATGATAGATCAAGGTATTCGGCATTCAGAATGAAAGAATTGGAGCCAGAGGAAGATAAAGCCCTAGTGTCTGTGGATTCAATGCTGGATTGGGAACAACATGAGGTGACTGGAGCTTCACGGATTTATGGGATGATTGCTGGAAATGGAGCTGAGACACATGTGGCTGGAGAATTTGGAATGATGGGCTATCCATCTCAGGTACTCAAGTGTCCTTTTGATTGTGAAATTAAATATACTAAATTGCAAAAGGATAGTGAAAATAAATACACTGAGTTAAAAAGGGAATTTGATGAAATGGAGCCTGAATATAATAAATTGTTTGTTGAAATTCAAGCTTATAAAAAGGCACTTAAAACTGTGGAAAAACAAAAGGCTTGGCATGAAGCTAATCAGCTAGCATATGAACAAAAGATAAGGGTTTTGGAAAGAGACTTAGAGAACTCCAATAACTGTCTAAAACATTCTGAAAGAGAATATGCTAAGTTGAAATTAGAAAATCAGGATTTAAAGGCTAAACTGGATAGTGAAGTGGCTAGGATAAATTCATGGCAACAATCAGAAAAATATCTTGTTAACTATGGTAATCAGTCTGGTTGGCGTAAGAAAGGGTTGGGATATGATGTTGGGGATTATAACCCTAGAATATTTGACCCTACCCCTAAGGAAGTTAATTATCAAGTGCTTGTTAAGTTTGTTAAGGAAGGAGGGATGAATGCAGTTCCTCCACCTATAAGAGGTTTTTTAAGCCTGTCCCTATCCACTCAGCCCTTGACCTTGACTTTGATGATTCACAAATGACTTATGGCAAAAAGGCAAAGAACTTGCCTGATCTTGATTGTGACTCTAATGAATTTGTCTCTTGTTCTTACAGTGACAAATCTGAAGAAATCAAGACTGATGATTATGCCACATGTGGATCAAGTGAGAAGTCGGCATCAATAAAATCAGAAGATTTGTCTTCAAAAGTGGCTTCTGATGAATCCCAAAGAGCTGAAGATGTTTCTTTTGATAATGTTAAAAACAATAATGTTTCTTGTTTTGGTTTTGGTTCAAACAGTTTTGGTTGTGATTCTAATTTGGTTAAGGATAATTTTGATTCATGTGTTGGTTTGAATTCTTCTGATTGCAATAAGAAAGATAATGTTAAGAAAAAGTCCCCTAGAAAGAAATCTTGCTTTGTGTGTCGTAGTTATGATCATCTTATTAAAGATTGTGACTATTATGAAAAACAGATGGGTAAATATGCTTGTCAAAATAGGTCTGTGTGGAACAATGTCAATGAAATTCCCCCATATATTCCACAAGCAGCAAGAATAAACTCTTGTAGAGCTTCTATTGCTGCTGGCAAGTCCATTCCTGCTGGTTGGAGAAGCAATGTTACTAGACCTTACTACAGACCTACCAGCACTTACTTTCAAAATGATATGTGGCCTGTTTATTTAGACACCTTACACATGGGTGGGGCAAGATGGGGAACTGCTGTTAAGTCCTCAGCAGGTTGTTCTTGGAGAAACAATAACAAATATATGAGAATGGGGTCCAAGAACAATGGTGGATCTCATCAATCTCCATGGTTTAATTTTTATTGATCCACAAGGCAGACCCAAGTCAGTAATGACTTGGGCCTCCCATGTATCTAACATTGTTGTATGTATTTTTGTTCTGTAGGACATTCCTTTTAAGAGTAAAGATGTAGGTATTGTTGATAGTGGTTGTTCAAGGAGTATGACAGGAAATTTGGAAAGGTTGCATAACTTTGTGCCCTTTTATGGAGGAACTGTGACATTTGGAGGAGGTGATGGAAAGATTACAGGGAAAGGAACCATTAAGACTCCTAAACTGGACTTTGAGAATGTTCTCTATGTGAAGGAACTCAAGAACTTCAATTTGTTCTCTGTCTCACAAATATGTGATAAGAAGAATGGAGTTCTCTTCACTGAGACTGACTGTCTTGTGCTCTCCAAGGACTTCAAGATGCCTGATGATAGTGAGATAGTGCTCAAAGTTCCAAGGACTCACAACCTGTATTGTTTCAATTTGAATGATGTTAAGCCTGAGGGTAAACTTGCTTGTATGGTGGCAAAAGCTTCTGTGGATGAAGCAAACAAATGGCACATGTGAACTTCAAGACTATCAACAAGCTGGCAAAGAATGGCTTAGTGCATGGACTCCCTTTCAAGACCTTCACAAATGAACACAATTGTGTTGCCTGCAATAAAGGAAAGCAACACAGGGCATCATACAAGGCCATTACTGCTGTGAGCACCATCTCTGAGCCTCTGCAACTGCTTCATATGGATCTTTTTGGTCCAACTTCTATCAGAAGTAGAGACCATAAGTATTTTTGTCTGGTGATTACTGATGAGTTTAGCAGGTTTTCTTGGACTTTCTTTTTAGGTACTAAAAATGAAACCTATTCTGTGCTTAGGGATTTTATTACCTTAATTGAAAATCAGCTAAATAGAAAGGTTAAGGCTATAAGGTGTGATAATGGAACTGAGTTTAAGAACTCTAATTTAATTGAATTTTGTGGGAATAAGGGGATTAAAAGAGATTATAGCAGTGCCAGAACCCCACAACAAAATGGGGTTGCAGAAAGGAAAAATAGGACCCTTATAGAAGCAGCTAGATCTATGCTAGCTGACTCTAAGTTGCCTACCATGTTTTCGACTGAAGCAGTAAGCACTGCTTGCTATGTACTGAATAGGGTATCTATTACTAATCCCTACAACAAAACTCCTTATGAGCTCTTGTCTGGAAAGGTTCCCAACATTAGTTACCTTAAGCCTTTTGGATGTCATGTAACTATCTTGAATACTAGTGATCACCTAGGTAAATTTGAAGAGAAGGCAGATGAGGGGTTCATTGTTGGATATTCTGCTCATAGTAAGGCCTATAGGGTTTATAACTTGTCTGCTAAGAGGGTAGAAGAAACACTCAATTTAAGGTTTCTAGAAGACAAACCTAATTTACAAGGTGCAGGTCATGACTGGTATTTTGACCTAGATTATTTGACTGACTCATTGGGTTATTCTAGATATAAAGCTAATCAATCTGTAGGTACACATGTTTATTCATCTAACAATGCAGGTACCTCAGATGATGAGTCTGATTCAGAGTGTGATGAACAACCAATAGTTGTTCCTTCTTTTCCCTCTAACCACTTTTCAGGTACATAACTCAAAGATTCTTCTGATAAGACTGAAGATAATTCAAGTTTTGCAGAAGACCTTGCTAGGCTTCAAAGACAAGAATATCAAGCCAAGAGAGCTGCTGAAAAGTTTGGTTCTGGGTTTTCACAAGAAACAGTGGAGCTATTGAGAAATGCTGAAGCTGAAGTTAGAAGACAAATGGCTTCTGCTGGTGGTATTCCTATTCCTGCTGATGTCAATTCTGCTGGTAGTACACCTGTTACTGCTGATACATCTGCTGTTCCTGCCGATGTCACCAATCCTGCTGCTTCTTTGTCTACTCCATCTGCTGATTTGTTGGGATACAGTGAGCCTCCAACTAGATTCCCAAGTCCATCTGATCTTGGAAATTCACTCTCTTCAGCAGCTAAGCTGA
The DNA here is from genome assembly GCA_021014915.2 of Artemisia tridentata subsp. tridentata. Lineage (NCBI taxonomy): Eukaryota > Viridiplantae > Streptophyta > Magnoliopsida > Asterales > Asteraceae > Artemisia > Artemisia tridentata. Next base: position 377,172,842 of record CP139508.1, read on the forward strand.
ATGATCCTCATCATCAATCAAGATCTGGAATTTTCACTCACTCTTCTTATGATGGTGAAGCAAATCCCTCTATTACTAATCAAGCCACAACCTATGAGGTAGATCCTGTTGTTACCAAGAGGATTAACACTGTACATCCTCAATCTTTGATTCTTGGTGATCTCAATTCTCCTGTTCAAACAAGAAGAAGGTTAAATCAATCCAAGTTTGGAGAATCTGCTTTTCTCAGTTACATTCAGGAATAGTTAAGGAGCAATCAAACTGACTATCTTCATTGTCTCTATGCTTGCTTTCTATCTCAAATTGAACCAAGTAGTGTAGCTCAAGCCCTTGATAATTCTGATTGGGTTGAGGCTATGCAAGAGGAAATGCAGCAGTTCAAGAATCAGAAAGTATGGGTATTAGTACCATTGCCTGAAGGAAAACATGCAATTGGAACTAAATGGATTCTCAAGAATAAACGGGATGCTAGGGGAATTGTGGTTCGAAATAAAGCTAGATTGGTAGCTCAAGGACATAGACAAGAGGAGGGTATCGACTATGATGAGGTGTTTGCACCAGTAGCAAGAGTTGAAGCTATTCGACTGTTTTTGGCTTTTGCTTCATTTATGGGGTTTATGGTTTATCAGATGGATGTGAAGAGTGCATTTCTGTATGGGAGTATTGAAGAGGAAGTGTATGTTACTCAACCACAGGGATTTGTAGATCCACAACATCCTGATTTGGTTTATAAAGTGGTGAAAGCACTCTATGGACTTCATCAAGCACCAAGAGCATGGTATGCCAGGTTTTCTGCTTTTCTACTTAAACATGGTTACAGAAGAGGAACGATAGATAAAACACTTTTCATTAGGAAGAATTTTAAAGATATCATCTTGGTACAAGTGTATGTAGATGATATTATTTTTGGTTCCACTAATGAAGCCTGGTGTAAGGATTTTGAGGAATTAATGAAAAGTGAATTTGAAATGAGTGCTATGGGGCAGATGACATTCTTCTTGGGCTTACAGGTTCAACAAAGACCAGATGGTATCTTCATAAACCAAGAAAAGTATGTTTATGACATACTTAAGAAGTTTGACTTGGAAAGTGTGAGGACTGCTACAACACCTTTTGAAGCTCCAAAGCCTAAATCCAATAATGAACCTGATGATGCTGTAAATGTTCACTTATACAGGTCTATGATAGGTTCTTTGATGTATTTGACAGCTTCAAGGCCTGATATCATGTTTGCAGTCTGTGCTTGTGCTAGACATCAGGTTACACCTTTGACTTCCCATTTAAATGTTGTTAAGAGAATCTTCAAGTATTTAAAAGAATAGCCTAAGCTGGGACTTTGGTACCCAAAGGATTCTTCTTTTGTGCTGGAAGCTTATAGTGACAGTGACTATACTGGAGCAAACTTTGATAGAAAATCTACTACTGGGGGTTGCTAGTTTTTGGGAAGAAGGTTGGTTTCTTGGCAATGCAAGAAGCAGACTATTGTGGCTACATCTTCTACTGAGGCAGAGTATGTTGCTGCTGCTATTTGCTGTGGACAGGTTCTTTGGTTGCAAAATCAATTGTTAGATTATGGGTTCAACTTCATGAATACTAAAATTTTCATTGACAACCAAAGTACCATCTGTATTGTTAAATATCCAGTGTTTCATCAAAGAACAAAGCACATAGAGATTAGGCATCATTTCATAAGGGATGCTTATGAGAAGCATCTCATTCAGGTGCTTAAGATCGACTCTAATGAGAATGTGGCTGACCTGTTGACTAAAGCATTTGATGGTCCAAGGTTCAACTATCTGGTGGTTCATATTGGAATGCTCAATCCTTAGGTGCTGAGATTAAGGGGAGGTTTAAGCCTAAGGGGAGGCTTCTTCTTGTTGTTGTATATATTTCTTATCTTTTCTTATTTTCTTTCTTTTTCTTTTGGTTTGTTTCTTGGTTCTTTTAGTTTTAAAAAATAAAAATAAAAAAATAAAAAATAAAAAAAATAAAATTTTCTTGTATATTTTGTGTGCTAATAAGTTGGTTTTGAGCAACACCTTGCAGGTACAGTGTTGGTGTTTACACCTACACAACAAATGGTATTCAACTCACCATGTCTTGCAGACAAGAAAGAGTTGACTCACCATGAGGGTACGGCTCTGGTGTGATAATCAAATCCGTTGATAGCTGTAATAGCTTGCTCAAAGCTATAGGGTACTTCAACTCACCCATGGTTCATTCCTGAGAGTTGAAATGGTTCTCAATTCACCATGGATGTAACCCTGTATGGGATCCAAAGAATTGGCTAGTCCTGAGCAAACGGCTACAGGTAAAGACAACTCAAATCCGTTTACAGTTGCTGGTTTACTCAAAATCAGATGGTTATCAATGTACCATGGTCTTACACACCTAAACATTGGCTACTCCAGTAGTGATGGCTATTGGTAAAGAGACATCAAATCCATTAATTTTCAATGATTCACCTCTCACAGGAGTTAACACACCTGGATGTGATGAGAATAGTATGAAACTTAAGTGATTTGATGTACATATTGTCATAGTAGCAGTCAAGATCCAGAACAAATACATAACATGGTGACCAGCTTATTCTTTTAAAGACAATTTCCTATTGCTGCTAAACTATCGCAATTGCTGCTGGAAGTTTCAAGTGTTCCTGCTGGTTACTTACTGATGCTGCTGCTGGAATAATCCTCTCCCTATGAACTTCAAAGTACTTTCTGAGTAGAGTGAACGCTTAGGGAATCTTGTCGGAAATAAGCTATTTCCTCAAGATTAGGGGAGGATTGTTGGGAATTTCGGAAATAAGATATTTCTTGTTGCTGCCGATAGTGAAAGTTGGTTCCTGCCGATAGTGTTAGTTCCTGCTGAAGCTCATTACTGCGGATAGTGATATCTTGTTTCTGCTGATAGTGTTTGTTGCTGCGGATATTATTGTTAGTTATCCGTATGTTTAGTATGTTTGTTAGAGTTATTTTTAGAAGAGATCATGTTTATCTCTTTACACGTTTTCTTGTATGACGGGTTAGGGTTAGGGTTTCTTATCATTATAAAAGAAACATCCCCGTCTATGAGTTTGATATAGCTTTTACAACTTAACAATCATCAATAATAATATTCTTTAGTTCATTATACGATCCATAGAGGATCATTGCATTAGTTCTTTTCTTTTCTTGTTCATACTCAGAGATTCTCTTGTAGTGTGCTTGTGATTACATAGGCATCCTACCGATCCATATAGGCTCAAAGATCTAGCAGGTGTGTTAGATTCAACAATCATTGTCTTTGTCGTCATCACTTTCATCATCTTTTTCCTTATCTTCATCATCTTCCTTCTTTTCTTCATTTGTTTTTTCAGTATCAGATTCTGAGGGTGAGTGAATAAGTTGGTCTGATTCTTCAGATTCACCCTTAGATTCACTCGTTGAAGCACTTTCTGATTTAGACAATGTAGCTTCTGTTTCATCATCAGACTTAGACAAGGTTTCTTCTTCACTAATCTTTAATCCGGACTCTTCACCTTTCTTCTTTTTCTCGAGTTTCTCAAGATCAGCCATATACTTTGCTTTGTTTTCTTGTAGGGCTTTCTTGAGTTGTGCAATTTCCTCTTCTTTAGTCTTTGGTGGTTGTAGGGTGTCATTGGGTTTGTCTTGAAGCATTAGTGATTTGCATTTTCCTTTTCCCAGACCTTCATCATGTATTTCTTTCTTTATTTTCATGATCCTTTTCCTCTCTTCCCTCAAGTTCGGTTCATCTTCTTCTTCTTCTTCTTCTTCTGTAGATTCATCTCTGAGCATTGGGTTTCTCTTAGTAGCTCGAGAAACCTTCTTTGTTCTTGTAGTTCCGGCTTTAATTCCTCTACCTCTTCCTCTTGTATTAGTTGTTCCCTTTACTGTTATCCCCACTGATCCAGCTTTCTCTGCTTCATCATACCTTTCATAGGCTTCAGGTGTGACCGAATCTGAACACACTCCTTGTGTTAGATAGATACTTTGAATAATGTTAACTAGCACAGGGAATTTACTAGCAAACACTTAGAAGATTTTGTACGTATGTATGAAACAGTAACTATGAATGAAACAAGTTACTTCAACGATTCAATATTATTGATTAATAATACGAGTACTCTTGCTAGTACTAGGGTTTACAACCTTGAATCTTAACAAAACGATACGTACATAAACTTTAACCTAGGAGATCCTTTTATATACCAAGGATTCCTGTACAAGTAAACTATAACTCTAATCCTATAAGATATACACAATATCTTTTCCATATTTATCTATTACACGTTTACAAAAATCATAAGCAATACTAACTATAATATGAGCAGTACTAACTGACTTAGTACTGTCAGTGTTGTCTTCAATCTCTTCAGCAGTACCAACTTATATACTAACAGTTCCAACTGTTAACCTTAATTCCCAACAATCCTCCCCTAAACTTATGATTTCTGTGCAAATCACTAAGTTTCTTCAAATTAAGCTTCATCTCCTATGATGGTATGATGGGGGGATTCTTCCAAACATTTATTATGTCAGTCTCTTGTTTCTTGCTTTTCTTCTGCACCCAGACTTCCATCTTTAAGAATAAGCACTGCTTGAGCTCTCACAACCAAATCTGAATCAATCAAATATTGTAGCTGCTCATTGAATTGTTCTTGATCAACCTCAGCATTGGAATCTATCTTTTCTAATCTTGTTTTCTCCATAAACTCAATTACATCTTCAAAATCATCCTGAGCCATCTTCTTAGCTAACTATGCATCAAGATCTATCTGAGCTTGTTCATCAGCTTCATCATCTTGTTGAAGTTTCTTTGCAACTTCTGCATCATAATCTATTTGTGCTTGAGTTTGGGGTTTTATTTTCTTGTGTTTTTCAGCTTCTTGTTCAGCTTCTTCAGGAGTCATTGGTTTCTTTCCCTTTGCTGCTCTCTTTCTTTCAAACTCTGTGTCAGCAGTACCTGGAAGTGAACTAGCAGTTTGTAAGGTTTCTTCATTCTCAGCAGTTTCTGTGCCTGATCTTCAACATCCATATCAGCAACCTCACTAGTACCCATACCAAACATTTCACTAGTACCTTCATCATGCCTCCCCTGAGTTTCTGATCTCTCCCCCTTACTTTCCTTGTCTTTTCCTGATTTCCTCCCCTGTTTGGGAGAATCACCACCATCATCATCTGAATCCTCTGAATAATCATCATCTGAGGAATCTTCATCCAGTATAGCTCTAGCCCTTTTCCTCTTGAGATGATTTTCCAGCTTCTTCACCCTAAGAGTCAATCTTGTGTAGACTTTGGCAAAATTTTCTTTATGACTTTTAAGATCCTCTTCCAAAGATTCTACCTTAGCAGTTAACTTGGTACATAAATCCATCAATTCATTTTGTCTAGAACTACCCTCATCACTTCTAGCTGTGTTACCTGCTAGGAGAGGTGAATCATGGGGCAAGGATCCAGTTGCCACTCTAGTTAGACTAGGTGTGGTCCTTCTCCTATAAGTGGTGAGAATTGGGGTTGTTTGGGTTATCTCAGGAACTTGAATGGATGTGTGATGGGGATCAGTTGGGTTGACTGACCCTTCACCCAATTCAATTTGAAGCATCTCAGGAAACAAAGGTATTTCTACCCCTTTGAAAAGTCTACTAGCCATAGCCATATTTTGAAAAACTTTAGATTGCAGGCTAGGAGTAGGAAAAGTTTCTTTGTGTTTCTTTAGCAAATTCTTTTTCTTATTCAGAAAGGTTTGAATAAATCTTGGGTACATAAGAAACTTTGTTTTGCTGTTTACATTTGCAACCATACTCTCAAATATGAACTTTGAAAAATTAAAAACCTTATTTTTTGATAGACATATGAGAGCAATAGCAATATTGCTACTGAATTGCTCCCATGCTGTCTTTTTGGGGCTTAAACAATGTAAGAGAGTATGTATAAAAAATCTCCATTGTGGGGGAGAAACATCCCTTTTGAAAAGTAAGTTTTTGGTTGGATGTATCATACCCCATTTTGGCAAGTTCTTGCCAAATCTCAGTGTTCAGCATAGTGTTAATACCATCTGAATCTTCCAACTTAAGATGTCTCCTAAGTGAAGATTCGGTAAGAACAAAAGATATGCCATCCACTTTAGAATGGATTTCTAAGTCTCCATCTTCACTAGTCAAGACAGTTGCAGTCTGCCAGAACTGTGTGATGTGAGAGACATATAAAGTAGGAGATACAATTAAAGCATACCTTATGTGAGAGTGGTTTAGAAAATCCACAATCTCATAAAATCTTGGTCCATCTCCTTCCTCTGTTTTCTCTAGAAAAGCGACCTGATTGTGAGTCTTGACAAAATCCAAATCAGCCATAATTTTCTTAGTAAAATTGATTTAACTGCTGTGAATAGTGAGAATTGAGGTTAAAAAGTAGAAGATGAAAGTGAAATTGAGATTTTATTGAGAGAATTAGGGTTTCAATTGACCGACGTAAAGAATAAGTTAACTTTTATTTTTGGAAACGATTATAATAAAATAAAAGTTAAAATATCTAGATGAGGATCCCTTGGAAATCGTAAATCAATCAGTAAAAATCGCAACAAATGTCCAACGGCTAGTTTTTACTCCAAAATTAATTACTGACACAACAGTCACAACGGCTAGTTCAATAGTATAAACATTACACTAGCAGTACTGATGTGTCGTAAGTGAGTACAAGTTTTAAATTTATAAAGGTCGAATTACAGAATCTAGGAACAACACATACGAGCAAGTGAACTCGTCTGTTATAGCAAGATTATGATGGTAAGTCGGGATCGTTCGCAGGGATTTGTGTAGTGAATCGAATTGTAAGCTACTAGAAGTAAATTCCTTAACAAGTAATGAAAAATTGAATAATTCAAATGATTAAAACTACACTTGCAAAGACTAGTATACTACTCTTTGATAAGCATGATTGTGATAACTTTGGACAACATGTTGGTTATGATAATTAGTTTGGTGAACTAATCTATTGTCTCTACAAATTAAACCTTCGTCAAGATTTTAGTTCATAAAAACAAGCATTACGTTTAACCACTCAATTCAAGATCAATTCAAGGTTCATAAGTTGGTGTACCTTAAACACAAAAATCTACTTTTGATTTATCAAATAGCTTAGGAAATGGTCAATACAAAAGGTAACCGATCATAGACAAAAGGTCACAATCGATAGTAAACTATTAATCTTTCGACCCTTGAAATGGTTTATCATCAATCCTATTTTTGATAGACAAAAGCATTCTCATTACAACCACAATTAACTTTCTTTGTTTAATCAAGAATAATGGGTAAAAACAATAATTCATAGACAAATGATTATAACTAGTTGAATAACAATAGTTCTTTCGACCCTTAAGATAATTAGCAACTAGTTAAACTTGATTCAACAAATGTCACTACGAAACTTAATCACGATTGGATCTTAGAATCAACTTGAAATTGAATTAAGACATGTCATCACAATCATATGCAAATCAATAAGTAATACACATCATCTAAGCAAGTGCACAAAGGCACTAGCCACTTATAGCAAACATGAACATAATCTCAGAACTTTGAACATTAGAAACCATAATTGAAAGTCTTACAATGATTGGAAATAGATTACAAATGATAAGGTAATGATACCCAAAGTATTGGTGTTGACTTCTTGATGTTTTGACCTCCAAATAATGACTTCTTGATCCTCCAAAGTTTCCTGGACTTCTAAGGACGAATTTGAGAGTATTTTGATGAGTGGTTGATGATTACAAGTTTATTGATTAAGAAAGGCACACTTAATACTCCACAAATGAACCTATTAATACTCCTCCCAAGGGTCTTGGCTCATTAATGCTTCTCTTGTCCTCCAAGTAGTTTAGAAGAGCCTGGAATCGTTATTAGAAGGCCTTAGAACAAGATATATGAAGAGACAAAACTTAATGATGAAGTTTTGGTAACTCAGCAGGCTTCCAACCGATCGGTAATATGGCCAACCGATCGGTTGGTCTCCGGAATTGCCTCCATCTGATTCGGTTGCGGGCGGCGACTGATCGGATGGATGGTTGCTGTTTGGGACTTTTTGGACTTTTGTCGTTTTGGCTTGTTTCTTACTTTTTGGTCTTTGGTTCTTCATCCTAACTTGATCTTTTCTACATCTTTGAAGCTTATCAACATGAATACTTGGACCTTCATTCTTTGAAATGCCTTTTTGATTGGGTCTTGGCATAAGAATCTTCGCACTTTCATAAATATTTCCTTCTTTCTCATTTTTCTCATCTTTTTCCTGTTTTTGGTCACATATACTTTGCAAACACACTTTGGTACGATTTAGTAACAAAAGTATATAAATATAACCAAATAACATACATAAAAACATGAATAACGCTACTAAAAACATGCACAATTTGAGCGTTATCATATTCCCCCACACTTAAACTTTGCTTGCCCTCAAGCAAATCTAGCAATAAAAACAATTATCCACATGGTACACAAATATGTTTAAAAAGATGTGATGCAAATCTATCAAGTACGGGTACAAGTTAGATTCATCATTTTAAGCTTTTATGGTTGAAGCATCGAGATGTTTGACAATACCCAAATGATTTTCTTGCTTGATATACATTACTAAACACCTCACGAAAGGAAATGAAATATAATTCACTCAAAACACTCATTTGTATGGTTGGTGGAGTATATAAGAGAAATCACACTCATTTGCTCAGTCATGATTTAAATATTACCATAGGCTTGTACAAGAAACAAAACTACACCGAAATGGCGTAAGCACCAAGTATAGATATCAAAGAGGGCTTTTATTCGGGTTTAAGGTTTCAAGGGTTAAGCAAGACTGATGTGCAACTACCTTATGCAAAACATAATAGATCGCTAACAACGAATTCTTGCATCACCAAATAACGGATGGTCACTAGGGTATATCTTAGATCGCTGACGCGCTATTCTCATAACGGATGGTCACTAAAATACACACTAGATCGCTAGCAATGTTATCTAATTCCTCAAGAAATCGGATGGTCACTACATGTCTATACACTTGATAATTTCACAAAGTCAAAAGGGTAGGGATAAGGCATGGGATATATTTTAGAAAAGGTTGATACAAACTAGTCAAAGTCTACTGCCCAGATGTTACTAGCTATTTCGAACCGCTATCATGCATTCTTGAAAAACTCCATACTTGATTGCACTATACATTATTGCATAGCTCATTGGCTATTTTTGTCACCTTATTGTTGCGATGACTTATTCTCTTTTCTTATCTCTTTTTTCTTTTTTCTTTTTTTTTTGAACAGGAACTTGTCATCTTATAGTTGCGATGATTTCATTTGGATAACTACTTTTGGAGTTTGCAACTTTCTTCGTACTTTCATGATTTCCCACATAACATCCATCTTGCCAAATAGCTAGCAACCAACCAAGACTTGACTAAAGGTAAGGCTAGGCTAAAGTGTAAAATCTTTTTGTATTTTTCTGAATTTTATCAAAAGAAAAATATAGGCTCAGAGGGTGTAACTAGGGGTATCTAGCGTTAAAGATAAACGCTAACAAAATGGTTCATTCTGGTGGTTAACTAGTCAATGCAACTGTAGAAGTAAAGTGACTTATGGATGATGGATCTTTTAGGATAAAGAAGGTTGTGTTGTAGTTTAGATCTCTAAGTAGAAGATGTGAAGAAAAGACCTTATTCAAAGAATTAAGTTCTTACTCGAAGTTCCTTGCTCGAAGAATGGTTACTCGAAAATTCAATTTCTTACTCAAAGACTAAAGTATGAAGAAGTATATGGCCCCTTACTCGAAGAAATTAAATACTTATAAGTTCTGATTTCCTCACTCGGAAAGTATAAATAGAACTTTGTTACTCGAAGAACTTGCTTGCTCGAAGAAATCTTACTCGAAGAATCCTTACTCGAAGAGTAGAATTTCACAAAGTATATAATCCCTTAGTAGAAGGATTATAAAAGAAGAAGTTCTGATTTCCTAACTCAAAAAGTATAAACAGAACTTAATTGTAATCGTTACTCGAAGAAGCTTGCTCGAAGAAATCTTCTAACTTGAAGACATGCTTGAAGAAAGAACTTTTAACTCGAAGTCTTGCTAGAAGAAAACACTTCTAACTCGAAGTCTTGCTCGAAGAACAAAAGCTTACTCGATGGATTAAGTTGAAGAAACCCTTCTAACTCGAAGAACTTCAACTGTTACTCGAAGAAAGCATCCTAAGTCGAAGGAATGCGAGACAAAAAAACTTCAAATTTTCTACCAAATCTAATCTAAAACAACCTAATCTACCCCTTGGCGATTGATACCACTTGTTAGGTCACAAATCTATTTACACAAGTCACGGATCTAGAGAGAGAAACTTAGAGAGAGAGAGAATGGATGGAACATGCATAAGAATAATAAACTTTGAATTAACATGAACCAACACCCTTGTCATTATGAGAAGGGGTATTTATAGTGTTTACATAATGATGGGGCGTTGCCCTAATAATAGAAGTAAATAAAAGGCCACGGCCCATGGGCCTTCTACATAGGCCGAACCTTAAAACAAACATAAAGGCCTAAATAGTAAAGCAACCTATTACATAAACTATGACCAATACTTGATAATATGAAATGTGTTCCCAACACAGTTTTATTCACTGGAAACTGAAATGAGGATGCGACTAAAATGGGATACAAATTATGGCAACCACAAGGGCGTTAACGGAAAGTCTTTAGCCTCTGTTGGTCATGGTAACTCCTATATAAATAATGCTCTTAAAATTGTGTAAACACAGCTTTAGCAAACACGCAATTCAAGAAGGCTAAAAAGGCAAGTATTATGTACTCAAGTAACATATAAAGTTAGCATCAGTACAGTGGAATTGGAAAATGTGACGACCACCTTTGAACGATATAAAAGATGGTGGTAACCGGTAGGGGCTTTGTCATGTTGTCGGATTCTGGGTTGCATGTTACAGGAATACCGTCTGTTAGTCTACAGTATTCAACATTTCAGAAATGTGTAATGGTGTAACCCTTTGAGCATAACTACTTTTCTGGTTATGGCTTTGTGACATTCAAAGTTAATGTGTATTAGGTATAGGTTTATATGTTTGAGGGGAACATATGTTATGTTAGTCAGGGTAACGGAAATAGTTTTTTTTCGACTTATGTGTTTACAGGGTTATTGAATACATGGAATTATATTACAGGATGGAAAGGAGGTAACCAGTTTGTTGTTAAATGCAAGATACATACCAAGTGCATCATTACCTGTAATTTAGAACGTTCTGTGCTCTATGGTCTTTGCATCAGCAGAACTATTTTCTCCTGAGAACAACATCCTCGTGCTTACATTATCCGAACTTTGAAGCCTTCATCTGATGCGTATCGAAGTTAAACATTAGGACCTGTAATATCTTTGCAGATATAAAAAAATGTACTTGTATCATAGTACAATTTTGGGCCAGTAAATCGCTCAAACTTATATTAACTCAATCTTAAACCTCCATATCAATAAATCTTCGTCATATACACTACAATTAAGTTAGCAATTTTTGTTAATCTATTCTATACTACATTATAATGCATTTAGGACTATTCTATGATTAGCAAGGCTTAAAAATTCAGACTCAAACTTGATAATTCTAGCATTAATTGCAGAAGTGGTAGACAAAACCAGGCAGCATACAGTTTGTTATCCGGCAGACATTTCATCTCTACTATCTCTTCTCTACTTATAAAGCATGAACAACATTTGATTGCCACAATATTTAGCTACCGGGTACCCGCCGTCGCATTGCGCGGGTACCGTTCTAGTAATATATTATAGTTCTTTAACCATTGAATGAAACATACCAAGAGATGAAAAGAAATCAAATAAATTCAACTCTTAACCTTTGCGACAACTATTTTATTTTTTGGTATTTATTTTGTTTCTACCCGTTCACTAAGAATGGTTAAGAATGGTAGCAACAAATCACCTGAAGTGCTTTTGAATGTTGACCGTTGTTGCTTTTCTTCTCGGCTGCTCAAATAGCTTGGAAGCTGATAAACCTGTAGAAAAAAAAGAATTTCAGACTCTAATAAGACTTTAGGATATCCAAATATAACAAACTACTCAGAAAGTCAGAATTGTTGTTATAAAAAGCAAAAATCAGCTTTCAGAATCTTCATTTTTGTAAGTGGAAGTCTTTTGGGTAACTTGCAAGAATATATGGTGTAGTATTTACGACATGTGCAGCTAGAAGGATTGGGTTCACCGAGACTCATTCATTGTCAGAAAAGAAAGGTGTAAAAAATGAACGACAAAAAAAAAAGAACAGTAGTGACAAAACAAATAACGGGAACAAAAAAACACACACCTTTGATGTGAATAGAGATGGACTGTGCAGATCGGGTATGCAAATTGTGGTTCATCCCAACGCTGTTCGCAACATCAGTATCTGTACAATGCTTTTTGGTCTTGGAAGGTGCTACGCCTGCAAGTTATCACAAAGTATCATCATAAGTTAAACACTACTATAAAATTTATGTATATCCCAAATCAATTTGAAATTGCTATAAGCTATTATAAAAAAAAAAAAAAGTCTCGAACAACCCAAGTATCATGCCAAGATATCATACCACAATCTTTGCAAGTTTCATGCCAAGATATCAGACATGTTCAAATCAAAATAAACCTAATACATCGCCTTTCTGTCAGTTTCAGCAACTCTTTGGGATGGTTTCTCACCTCGTTTGTCGCAAACACTCCTTGTTTTTGAAGTGACCTGATCCAAATGCACACTATTTTCGCATAAGCATTATCTAAACACACTATATAACACAAATTTCCACCTTGACTGTAGTCGTTATGTATTTCACAGGATCTGCGATGCATACCTGTGAGATTTTATTTGTGTTCAGGACCTGGCTCTGTGAACGCACCATAAGCTTGCCCACATAAAGTTTGTAATGCACCTCCCATTCCCATCTAGTTAACAAAAAGTAATCAATTTTAGAAAACTGGCCAGTTAAAAGTATTTAATATAATGACTACCAAGAATATGTTTATGTTAACATACTACATAACTTTGATCCCAAGTTCCTACTACTCTTCAATGGGCAGCTTATTTCAAAGAGCTTATTTTAACATACAACTAAAATTACCAAAAAACATATTTTGTTTGTCCTATATCATGTTCAATAAGCAAATCCCAACGGGGCATAAAATAAATAGGGCAAATGGTCAAAAAAATCAACAAACTTGCCACATTTTTCTTTTGTAGCCACTAAACTTTTGGCATAACCTACTTAATGCAGCGTTTCACCCATCTCCACAAATTAATACCCCATTATACAATAATCAAGAAACCATTCCCAAACACCCTTAAAGATTTCTAAACCATAATAATCACAAAACAAAACCAATTTTAATACAACAAAACCCTTAAAAGTACTTACCAATTGCATCCTGTTCAACAATTGCAACTGCCTATTAACCAACAACCGGCGCCATATCCACACCCCAAATTCAGGCACGTGCAAAATTGCATCACCGTATTCTAAACCCAATATTCAGCCACCTGAAAAATCGCATCACATGAAACCATATTTTGCAGGTTGCTTATAACATGAAAATGACACAAATTGCTACACAACCTGTTTTGACATCAACAGCAAATCAGCCATCTTTACCACCATGTCCTACACCAGTATACAAAATCCTCAAATCTACAAAATTTAAACAAATCGGTGATAATGATTCTAGAACACAATTAATTAAAATCACTTACATGCAATCTTATTGTGTTGGTTCGTCTTTCCACTTCAACTCGGTTTTTTTTTTCTTCCACTGCCTCATGATTTTCCACTAATTCATTAGTTTTCACCACCTCATACTGCCACAATTTACCACAACAAAAACTCTAAATTTGAAAACCCCTAAAAAAAAATACAAATAAATCCAAAAAAAAAAAAAAAACACCCTAGCTAAGTGTATGATCTAGAAAACACTTTAAACCATAAGAAATAGGCAATATGTGGCTGAGAAAAAATAGTACATGTACCTGATAACAAATGGGTAAAATAAAACCACAAACCATACTTCCTCTCACAAAAAAAACTGTTCCCCCATTATAAAATTGCTATACTGTAGATGCTACTGTTATTGCACTCACAAAAAACACTATAGATCTTTCGGTGTCGGATCGGGTTAGATACGCCGGTCGGTTTTTTTTTTTTTTGTTAGCCGGAGCGCCGTTTAATCAGAGAGAGACTGAGAGAGAGAAGTGAGATAATGTGGATCCGAGGCAGCTTAATTTTTTCGGGTTTGGGCTTACCTAAAAAAAGGGTCCCCTAAAGATCTATGGTGAATAGTACTTGATATTTATACTTTAGTTATAATGGATCAAATTAAATAAAACTCAATTCACATAAAAGATGAGGCCCATCACAAAAAGCCCGATATAAACAGCTAAGGTGAGTTTGAGTCAATAATCTTTGTTCTGAAACTTCGAAAAGAAATAGTCAATATTCTATAAGAAAAATGATTTGTACGGCTAAGTAATTGACCTAAAAATAAACCTCCAAACGTGATTGGTGAATATGAGGAGAGAAAAATGATGTATTTCAAAAATTGAATATGTAAATATAGGGCAAATCTATTTGTAAATCTAATTAGTAGGCCTATTTATCATTAGTCATTCTAAAAATTGCATACTTTTTACTTTAGTTCAAGTCAGTTAGTACTATAGAAGTTCTATCTAATGTACATAACTAATGTACATATAGAAAATTAGAATTTACATGTAGATAATTATAATTGTATGTCATATGTTTAACTTGTGTTAATGTGTTCTAAGTTATGTGCTTTTAACATAACAGCCATCTAAAGTATTTGTTTCGCTTTAATATTTTTCGGAGTAACTTCACGTCAAATTTTAAGAAACGATTGTTAAAACCCCGTAGCTCATAACGTTATTCACTTATTAACGGGACCCAATATTTAATCCTCGTGGAAATTATATCCGGTCTTTCAAATCAACATAAATATGTTAGTTTGTTTTTCATACTTAAATTAGATAGTACAACATTAATAGCAGATAGAACATTAATAGCAAAAATGTACAACGGGTCATACTAACAGAACGGGGTCTATCCCCTTTTTGCTGCAGCTAGGCCTTAGGGTGGTCCTTCTTTTTTGCTATTGCATCAGTCAGTCTGCTAAGGACTAGTGCTCTAGCGGGGACATAAAACCCACACGCCTTTTTTTTCTTTCTTCTTTCTTTTTTGTCGTATGCTACAGCAAAAGGGCACGTGGCCATGCTTGAGGTTAGTACTTCTCTTTTGTTTCTTTTTTTTTTTTTCATTTCATTCACGTGGCCATGCATAGTTTTATTTTCTTATTTATTGTTATTATTGTTATTATTATTATTATTATTATTATTATTATTATTATTAGAGTTAACTAAAAAAAATATATTAACAATAATGGAAAAAAAATTAATTTCGAAATAAAAAAGAATTATTTTTCTAAAAAAAAATTTCCGAAAAAAATTTGTAAAAAAAGTTTATTTGAAAAAAAAAATTAATTTCGAAATAAAAAAAATTTAATTTCGAAATACAAAAAAATTAATTTCGAAATAAAAAAAGTTTTAATTTCGAAATAAAGTAAGTTGTTGTTAAAAAAAAATTTTAATTTCGAAATAAAAAAAATTTAAGTAAGTTGTTAAAAAAAAGGTTAATGTGTTATCGTCATTGTTTAATTGAATAATAAAAGTTGTTTTGTTTAATGTGTTAACGTTAACGTGTTATTGTTTAATGTGTTAACGTTAACGTGTTTGTGTTAATGTGTTAACATTGTAGTTGTTTAATGCGTTAACGTTAACGTGTACAAAAAAACAAACATTACACTAAAAAATAACACATAAAATAAACATTACAAAAAAAAAAAAAAAAAAAGGCACTGAAAAGTACAAAGGTACTAAAGTGAGGGTTAGTATATGAAAGGTTGGGTTATAGGTAGGGAGGGTGTGTTGACTTTACTGCTGCCGCCGCTTGTACTGTCTGTTTTATCGGATTGTACATTTCATCAAAAATTGGCGGGACCCATGTGTAGGGAGGGTTCTTATAACACCTCCCTATATGAATAATAAGGATGGTCAGTATATCACGAGCCATGTAGAACCCCAAATTCTGACAAGCATTTCTTATTGTTGGTGTATGTCTCCATGTTTGCTAAGGGGGTTGGCAGTGGTAGTGGTATGGGGCAAGGTATGAGCCCATACCACACTTCAACACCACCGCCGAGGTAGTGGTATGGGGCAAGGTATGATCAATGTGGTAAAGTATGTAGCATGTGGTATGGACTATTTGACAGTATCTCAAAGGATTTAATGTTTTAATTTGTAGGTTTTAATGTTTTAATATTTAAATTTGTAGTGTAACACCCCAACCCGACAAGGGTAGAAGTGTCACGCAAATGGTGACATATCACAGGCAAGCATAACATACGACTTACATAATGCAATTGGTTTACAATGTTACAAAGGAAATATATTAAATCTACGTAGTCATACACAAGTGAATACTAAAACTAAGGTATCGTCTTCATAAGCTAATCTCTCATCCCAAAGCAAACCCAAGCTCCTGGCTTCCTACTAAAACCTGCCGCAGGAAAAGAAATGCGGCTGAGCTTAAAAAGCCCAATGAACAGATATATAATAAACGGAAACAAAATTTAATGAAGATGAACAGACATATCATAATGAATGAGATATAGGAAAAGGAAATAAAGAGTAAGGTTTAGGACAGTAATCCACCACGAGCCCAAACAAATCAAATCACATCATATCGTAACCATAATCTTCAAATCATATAGAGGGGAGGCCTCTCAGATAATCAGATAATATGAGGGGTGTCCTCATTCTTCAAATGGAGTAGCGAGCTCCCAAATTTTGTGAAAGACGTGGATTGCACCCATCATCAGTCACCAAATACAAATATATCAAATTCACAAATCAAATCAAATCTAGGATGCATCCATACGCCCCCCAAACAAATCATATTGGCCATAACAAATCATAGTGAGCTCATATCAAATCAAAATGGGGACGGTGTGGTTAATCACTCTGACCACACAAGAGTCATGCCATTGGTGCATCAATGACACGGCCATGTTACCTTCATGGCTAGGAAACATATTTGGCTCGTAGTATCAAACTGGGGTCAAAGGTTAAGGGGTCATATCAAAACAAAGGTTCATATGGTCATAATCATAGTCCAAATGTCAAGGTTCATATCACAGGATTCATATCAAAAGGTTCATATGCCAAAGGTTCAAATGTCAAAGGTTCATAGCAGAGGTCAAGGTCAAATCAAATCAGAGTTCAAGAGTCTGAAGGCACCTTATTAAAAGGGCAGAATATCTGTACCTTATTCAAATCGCAATCACAAACACAAGAGTAGCTGACAGGGATCAAGATCACTCCCTCCTTGAACCTAAAGGAGTAGAAGACAGAAATACGAAAGGGGTTCAGTTATCTCCCCATTATAAGTAACTTCTATTTTTAGTAACTTTCCATTTTTAGCAGGTTTACATAATTAGTAAGTTACCACATTTAGCAAAATTCAAGTGATATAATTTAAGTCAAGTCTTTAGTTAGCTTATTATGGAAGTAACATTCATTTTAACAAGTTACACAAGTTCAGAGTTAATTATGACAAGTTTTCATAGTTCAGGGTTATAAACGTAACTTTACCAAAGTTCAAGGTTTAAAATATAAATCTCATAATTTACCATTCGAATACTTTATTTTCCAGAATTACACTTTTAGCCTCCAAGTTTCCAATATTTACGAATTGCACCCCTTTACTTTATTAATTTACAAATTAATCTTATACTTACATAATTTACAAATTTAACCTTTACAATATTCATATTACACATCAAGTCCTTTTATTCTTTCAAATTACAGAAGTAACCCTCAATATTATTATGTTACAAACAGCCCTTAAACTTTCGGTAAATTACATATTTAGTCCTTGTACTTTATTACATTACAAATCTATTTACATAATTAACCATAATTACATATTAAGCCCTTAATTTCTCAATTTTACACAATGAACACTTATTTTAACATGTTATACGAACACACCCTTAAACATTCACAATTTTCACATCAAGTCCCTCTAGTTATCAAAGTTACATATTTAGTCCTTTAATTTACAATTTCAACCTTTAATTATTAACAATTACATATTAAGCCATTAAATTACCAAAATTACACATAACCCCCTGAATATAATTTATTACTCAAAACAGCACCAACTTTCCAGAAATTACATATTTAGTCCCTCATTTTTATTTATTTTCAATTCGACATTAATATTATAAATTAAATCCTTTTCTTGCCTAATTTACATATAATACCCTCATGTTAAAATTTTTACACATTCTCCCAGGTCTATAAAACATTACAAAAATATCCCCAAAGTTTTAAAAATTACAAAACACCCCCTTGACTAATTATTTTCAAATCGGTATACAAATTATTTATCAAAAATCAAACCCTAATAATCCCAATCATTATCCAATAATTTTACCATCATTATAACACTATTATTTCCAGATTTCATCACTAAAAAACCCTAGGTCGATTTGTTCTTAGGGTTTTCCACGATTTTCCCTTTTTATTTCTTAAATCCGGTTTTAACATAAATCCATAAATCAAGATTTCGACTCAAACAATTCGAATGACTATTTTTCTCATGTTATATGAAGCATATAGAACCCAGGAAAAATAAGTAAACACCTCAAAAAAATCGCATGGCTTTATTAGATTCGATTATTCAAAATTAGGGTTTTAAGCTATTTATTTTTCATTCGATCAATACATGAAGCATGGTTCGATTTCAATATTTTTCCCATGTTATATATGATTAAGAGAGGGTTAGAAAAATACCAGAAGAATTATAGATCAAGGGATTCACACGCTTTGAATTTCTTTGGTTCGGTTCAAGGTTTTCGACCCAATTAAATCACCACAGCCAAACGATCGACCCTAGAACCTTGTGGCTATTTTTATCACCTTCCTTGCATCATCAAGCACTCCAGAAAAATGGGTTTTTGATTTCTAAAAATCGGATGTGGTGTGAGGGATTTTTGAGGTTGGCGGCTTATGTATTTTTTAGGGTTTAGAGGTGGAATAAATTTTATGGGGTGATATAATTGTGATAGACCGAACATTGGGGAGGGCATGGGGCCAAATAACCGGCCTTCCATATGGCCCAATCAATTTAACAAATAAAATGTATTTTCCTTAATTACTTTTATGTTTAAAAAGGTTTTTAATAAATAATAATTATGTATTTAGATTTTCGGTATGCACAAGGGTATTTTGGTCATCTCACAACTTGTATAAATATTAATCGAAGTTGTCAAAATTATTTTGTATCATATCTTGTTCGTTTCCAGAAGTTTGGGATCGATTCGGAACTTTAATTAAGCTTTAATTAAATTTTAAAGTTTCAGGGGCATTTTGGTAATTTTTGCATGTTTTAAATTTTCGGGTTTTACAACTCTTCCCCTCTAACAGAAAAATTTCGTCCTCGAAATTTGCAAAGAATCAGAAGTGAAAGGATCGAAAACAAAATAGGGACGTACCAGATCAGAATACAAAATGCGGATAACTAGCTCGTATCGATTCCTCGGTTTCCCAGGCAGCTTCCCGCTCTGGGTGGTTCTTCCAAAGAATCTTTACGAACGGAAATGAAACGAAATAGAAGACACAACGGACAGCGAACGGGAATGTAAAAGACTTGTTTCCCATGACTCTTCGTTGTCGATCTAAGATAGCTTCGGGTTTCTCAGAAGGACATACTATACTGAATTTCAGATTGCAAAGATCATATCCAACATGACAAATGATTATCGCGTTTTCTCGGAAGAGATACAAAGAATACATAGGATTTTGACGGATATGCCGTCCATAGAATTTGATTAAGCAAATCACATGAGATCGTACAGAACATAGATTGTTGGTGACATCAAATGGCAGAAAACTTCACAGCAGATCTTATGATTCTTGTCAGAAGTATAGGGATCAACAAATGCGTGTCAAGAATCGAACGTATCAGATCGTATAACGGCGAACAGATTAAGCGTATAGGTGGAATGAACCTAAATCTTACAGATGCAAAAATTCTCACATCTCCTATCAACATTATAAGGTTTCTAAAGTACTCCTCGAAATATCCTATGAACACAATAAGGGTACGTCATATGACGTACGTATTATCACGTTAGCTACTCGTCATAATACCAGCATCATATGAGTATACCATCATGATGGTCATACTTTATCTCAAGTCGCGAACAGAACTACTTATCTTAACCACCTATCAGTCTTTCTATCTCCTAAGGTTGGCCCAAAACAAACATCACTACGGATTCTAAATCAGAGGAATTTGAACGTACAAATAGCGTAACGGAAAGTGTACACCTCAAAATGAAACTTGTCGTCGAAACGTTAGGTCTTCCACAATTCATCATCCTTCTCATAACAAAACCATCATCTAAACAAATGCATAACGAACACAGAACGGAATTTCTAATAGGGTAAGGCCCATTCAAAAGATCCTATCGAACGGTAACGGAAACTTAAGTGGTCTAAGAGGGAATGAATTACGTCTTCAATATCTTCATCCCTTACAACAATCAAATCTTCCAAATTCAAACGTTTACTACAAAATTTCATCCATTCAATTTCATGATCTCGAATCTTTTCAAATTCCAAGTAGTCGTTCTCTTGTCTAATCATACGATCATAGGGTGAAAAAAAATAAATCATAAACTTGAGTCTGGTTCCTCAAGTCTTCGACACTTCTTCTGGACACTTCGGTGTGGTAGCGTGAATCTCTGACGTGATCACCGTGCATTCCTCCATTTGCGAGTCTGCTTCAGCTCTCAATTCATCTTAGTACAACTAAAATGACTAGAGAACTAAGGTTGCGTGTCTCCTACAGGTCTTCTAGCATGATTCAAAACTCAAACTGCTGTGGACTTCCTGGTTTATGTGCTGAAAGCTCATCTCCTACGGTCTGGTCGTCTTGATGCCCAGCTGAAATCTCCACGTGCTGCTTGAGGTATAACCGCGTCTCATCTCAGTCTGTCTTCTCCTCACATGCTTCTCTCTTGGTAACGCCTGTCACAAACCTCTTCTGCATATCTTCTACAAGGTTACTAACTCCGACAATGGTCTTCAGTCTTGGTCCTTTTCGTGGAAGCTCTTTAGTCATCGGATACCTGGTGGTGTTGTCTGCTACAATCTCTGATCGTCAAGTAAATCTATTCTTCTAGAACAAAGGGTCGGTTCACTTCATACTAAAAATGGTCAACGTGTTCCTCGTTCGTCTCTGAGCACAAACATACTGTCATACTATGACAATTGTCCGAATACTTGCGAAAACATGAATCTTCTAGCCAATACAATTGACATCATTCAAAACTCATAGTGGTCACACGAGTACTAAAGCAACTTCAGGAAATCTTCTTAGGGAAAAACTTCATATCACAAATCTTTCTCTTCACAAATCAAATTGTAATGCTTCGCGGAACTTAATCTCAACTAATCAACTTCCTTCTCAGATGTTCTTGTGGTTGCTTCTTCCGTCTTTCAAACTCAAATGAGGTCGTCTGCTACGGAGTTTCAAAAATAGAACAAATCAAATATTGATACGCGGAATTGGAATAATGATTACGGTTACATTCACGATGGTCGGTGTGCCGCCGCATACTTCTCTCTTTCTTCTTCATAAACCAACAGGAGCATTCAAGAGATCACTGAAGTGAACAAACTCATATTCCATCAGTTCTTACAATCTCTTAACTTCTTCAGGTCAATGCAAACTTTACTTCCCAAACGGACCTCAAAAGGTTCATCAGAAACACCAGAAATTCGTACAACAAACTTTCAAGTGCCGGAGCTTTCCAAGAGTGGATACTAACAGGCGTTAGGAGAAAATTGGAAATCAAAGAGATCGGAGTATGTGCTTCATAGCAACAATAATCTTAACAGATTCAAATGATTGAGAATATCATATCAAAATATGGTGAAGCAGATTGTTAAAGGTCGCATTTCAAATATTGCAGTCCATGATAGCTTTACAAAAACCACCAATCCATAATCAAGAGACCTCAAAGTCAAATACATCCAAAGGGAAACGGATTCTCAGAGCGAATGTGGTTGTCAAATCATACGGATAGTTCACATATCAAATTTAGGTACATGGTTCATCAAAGTGTGGGATGGGAGAGTATTAGAATATATCAAAGTCAAATATATCAAATTGAAGGTTAGAATCGTGAACAGTTCAAAGGATTGGAATCTTGTTTAGCTTATAACATAGTAATGGTAGAGGTGATATGTAAGGAATTTCAGTTATCAGCATCAGCATGCTCAGATAACAATTCCGTACTGGACAAATATCAACATCAAATCCTTCTAAAGGAAATTGGTTAACATACAACGTTCATCATTCAAATGACGGAAGGTAAGACTTCCTCGTCTTCTGCGACAAACGTTCTTATAAGGCATGACTAAAGGCAAAGGCAAGATTCAGAGTGATGCGGAAGCAAATACTACTCACATGGATGTCCTAGTCTACCCATTCCTCACCGGTTGTAACTTATGTTCCTATGGGAAAATCTTACGCAACTTCGCAAAGGTTATCCTACGAGCGCCTACAGTGGAAACTTAGGGGTCCTAACTTACACAGGCCAAGGGTAGATGTACTACAAGTCGTAAACCTGTCTCTGATACCATAATTGTAACACCCCAACCCGACAAGGGTAGAAGTGTCACGCAAATGGTGACATATCACAGGCAAGCATAACATATGACTTACATAATACAATTGGTTTACAATGTTACAAAAGAAATATATCAAATCTACGTAGTCATACACAAGTGAATACTAAAACTAAGGTATCGTCTTCATAAGCTAATCTCTCATCCCAAAGCAAACCCAAGCTCCTGGCTTCCTACTAAAACCTGCCGCAGGAAAAGAAATGCGGCTGAGCTTAAAAAGCCCAGTGAACAGATATATAATAAACGGAAACAAAATTTAATGAAGATGAACAGACATATCATAATGAATGAGATATAGGAAAAGGAAATAAAGAGTAAGGTTTAGGACAGTAATCCACCACGAGCCCAAACAAATCAAATCACATCATATCGTAACCATAATCTTCAAATCATATAGAGGGGAGGCCTCTCAGATAATCAGATAATATGAGGGGTG
Source organism: Artemisia tridentata subsp. tridentata (assembly GCA_021014915.2). Taxonomy (NCBI): domain Eukaryota; kingdom Viridiplantae; phylum Streptophyta; class Magnoliopsida; order Asterales; family Asteraceae; genus Artemisia; species Artemisia tridentata. The sequence continues at coordinate 377,196,135 of CP139508.1, forward strand.
TCCTCATTCTTCAAATGGAGTAGCGAGCTCCCAAATTTTGTGAAAGACGTGGATTGCACCCATCATCAGTCACCAAATACAAATATATCAAATTCACAAATCAAATCAAATCTAGGATGCATCCATACGCCCCCCAAACAAATCATATTGGCCATAACAAATCATAGTGAGCTCATATCAAATCAAAATGGGGACGGTGTGGTTAATCACTCTGACCACACAAGAGTCATGCCATTGGTGCATCAATGACACGGCCATGTTACCTTCATGGCTAGGAAACATATTTGGCTCGTAGTATCAAACTGGGGTCAAAGGTTAAGGGGTCATATCAAAACAAAGGTTCATATAGTCATAATCATAGTCCAAATGTCAAGGTTCATATCACAGGATTCATATCAAAAGGTTCATATGCCAAAGGTTCAAATGTCAAAGGTTCATAGCAAAGGTCAAGGTCAAATCAAATCAGTGTTCAAGAGACTGAAGGCACCTTATTAAAAGGGCAGAATATCTGTACCTTATTCAAATCGCAATCACAAACACAAGAGTAGCTGACAGGGATCAAGATCACTCCCTCCTTGAACCTAAAGGAGTAGAAGACAGAAATACGAAAGGGGTTCAGTTATCTCCCCATTATAAGTAACTTCTATTTTTAGTAACTTTCCATTTTTAGCAGGTTTCCATAATTAGTAAGTTACCACATTTAGCAAAATTCAAGTGATATAATTTAAGTCAAGTCTTTAATTAGCTTATTATGGAAGTAACATTCATTTTAACAAGTTACACAAGTTCAGGGTTAATTATGACAAGTTTTCATAGTTCAGGGTTATAAACGTAACTTTACCAAAGTTCAAGGTTTAAAATATAAATCTCATAATTTACCATTCGAATACTTTATTTTCTAGAATTACACTTTTAGCCTCCAAGTTTCCAATATTTACGAATTACACCCCTTTACTTTATTAATTTACAAATTAATCTTATACTTACATAATTTACAAATTTAACCTTTACAATATTCATATTACACATCAAGTCCTTTTATTATTTCAAATTACAGAAGTAACCCTCAATATTATTATGTTACAAACAGCCCTTAAACTTTTGGTAAATTACATATTTAGTCCTTGTACTTTATTACATTACAAATCTATTTACATAATTAACCATAATTACATATTAAGCCCTTAATTTCTCAATTTTACAAAATGAACACTTATTTTAACATGTTATACGAACACACCCTTAAACATTCACAATTTTCACATCAAGTCCCTCTAGTTATCAAAGTTACATATTTAGTCCTTTAATTTACAATTTCAACCTTTAATTATTAACAATTACATATTAAGCCATTAAATTACCAAAATTACACATAACCCCCTGAATATAATTTATTACTCAAAACAGCACCAACTTTCTAGAAATTACATATTTAGTCCCTCATTTTTATTTATTTTCAATTCGACATTAATATTATAAATTAAATCCTTTTCTTGCCTAATTTACATATAATACCCTCATGTTATAATTTTTACACATTCTCCCAGGTCTATAAAACATTACAAAAATATCCCCCAAGTTTTAAAAATTACAAAACACCCCCTTGACTAATTATTTTCAAATCGGTATACAAATTATTTATCAAAAATCAAACCCTAATAATCCCAATCATTATCCAATAATTTTACCATCATTATAACACTATTATTTCCAGATTTCATCACTAAAAACCCTAGGTCGATTTGTTCTTAGGGTTTTCCACGATTTTCCCTTTTTATTTCTTAAATCCGGTTTTAACATAAATCCATAAATCAAGATTTCGACTCAAAAAATTCGAATGACTATTTTTCTCATGTTATATGAAGCATATAGAACCCAGGAAAAATAAGTAAACACCTCAAAAAAATCGCATGGCTTTATTAGATTCGATTATTCAAAATTAGGGTTTTAAGCTATTTATTTTTCATTCGATCAATACATGAAGCATGGTTCGATTTCAATATTTTTCCCATGTTATATATGATTAAGAGAGGGTTAGAAAAATACCAGAAGAATTATAGATCAAGGGATTCACACGCTTTGAATTTCTTTGGTTCGGTTCAAGGTTTTCGACCCAATTAAATCACCACAGCCAAACGATCGACCCTAGAACCTTGTGGCTATTTTTATCACCTTCCTTGCATCATCAAGCACTCCGGAAAAATGGGTTTTTGATTTCTAAAAATCGGATGTGGTGTGAGGGATTTTTGAGGTTGGCGGCTTATGTGTTTTTTAGGGTTTAGAGGTGGAATAAATTTTATGGGGTGATATAATTGTGATAGACCGAACATTGGGGAGGGCATGGGGCCAAATAACTGGCCTTCCATATGGCCCAATCAATTTAACAAATAAAATGTATTTTCCTTAATTACTTTTATGTTTAAAAAGGTTTTTAATAAATAATAATTATGTATTTAGATTTTCGGTATGCACAAGGGTATTTTGGTCATCTCACAACTTGTATAAATATTAATCGAAGTTGTCAAAATTATTTTGTATCATATCTTGTTCGTTTCCAGAAGTTTGGGATCGATTCGGAACTTTAATTAAGCTTTAATTAAATTTTAAAGTTTCAGGGGCATTTTGGTAATTTTTGCATGTTTTAAATTTTCGGGTTTTACATGTAGTATCTAAATTTTAATGGAATTATAGTTTTTTTTTTTTTTTTTTTAAAAATTAAAGTGTGGTATGGATTGCAGTGTGGTATGCCATTGCCAATGAAATAAGGGAGTGTGGTATGAAAAAGTAAGGAAATGAGGTGGCATAAGGAGATTGGTTGAGGAGTGTGGTATGGTATGCAGCACTACATCCATTTCCAACCCCATGTTTGCTAACAAGTACCTTATACGTTGTGATTAAGGTTAACAAAATTAAAAATTAAATAATTAATTTCAAGAGTAATAATATATCATTGAAATGCAACAGGTCCTTTATTTAAAATAAATAAGATTTGCTAAAGACAAATTACTTTAGGCTAAATACAGTAAGGACTATCAGCAACTTTTATTTTACCTGTTACATCATATTTTTCTCTCCGACAATCTACAGACCATTTTTTTGCCATAGTAAGGGCGATCTTTATTTATTTTTTTTTTTTATTTTTCAACTAACAAGATTTAATTTCATTACATTTTTTTTTTTTTTTTCCCTTCTTTTATAAAAGACCAAATTTACAAATAATATATAAAAAAAATTGCAAAACTAAAATTTAAAAAAATAAATAAAAATAAACGAAATGTTACCAAAAAAAACACAATACACACTAACAAAAAAAAAAAAAAAAAAAAAAAAACACTTTCATAGCTTCATCTTCAACATACACACTGAAAACACACACACTAACACACAAAAAACAAAAAAACAAAAAAAAGGAAAAAAAAAAAAAAAAAAAAAAAAAAAAAAAAAAAAAAAAAAAAAAAAAAAAAGAAATGGGAGAGTGATTGTTGATCGTTGCAGCGAACGAAAAAAAAAAAAAAAAAAAAACAAAAAACAAATCGATCAATCGATCGATAGGCAATTGACTACCACAGTAAGGGCGATCGATCATCCTACTGTGTTTAGCCTTACAAAAGCGATGTGATAATGATTTAAGTGATCAGTTTTTTTTTTTTTTTTTTTTTTATTTATTTATTATTTTTTTTTTTTTTTTGAACCTTAGATTTAAGTGATCAGTCATTCAACGTTTTCAAGTGAAACAATGAACTTTGACAAATTCAAACTTTCAATTAAAATCACTGGAAAACTGAGATAAAAAAATTATCGATGTGCCCCCACAAATAGTTCTTAAATGAAAAGCTGATTCATGAAGCTTTTTGGAGAGCTGTAAGTTTTTTGCTACAAAAATAATCTCCCCTGAAATAAGTAGTTTTGTTTGGATACATTAATGTCAAGCTTTTATTTCAAACAAATAGCTCCTAGATGAAAAGCTGATTCATGAAGTTTTTTAAACATTTTGAAGCTGTTGAAACTTTAAATTACTGATATACCCACCAAATATTTGTTTACAATTATAGATATCTCATTTTATGTTATTTTACATCTTATAATTACATTTAACAGCTAACTTACCAAACACTTTTATTGAAAAAAAAATACAACTTGTAGCTCATGTTAACAACTTTACAATTTACAGCATAAAGTTTACCGCTTACAGCTAGTTTTGTCAAACATACCTATAAACTCCATCATCCACCCGAGAATAGCTTATAATAAAATTGTAAATTTATGCTTTCTAGAATATTTTATAGCTTCTAAGAGTTGCCAATACCTGATTTATATATTTTTATTTTTTTTCCACTTTATGTGCTACATCCGTCACATAATAAGTGTCCAGTTTGACTTTTTACGGTCTAACTTGTTCAACTTTAACCTTAAATACTTTTATGTGTGTTATGTAATACTTGATGCAAAATATATGAATGGATTGAATTTTAAATGTATTTTCATTGATATAATTTTCATCAAGTATTATATAATACAAATAAAAATATTTAAAGTCAAAGTTGAACAAGATAGACCAAAAAAAGTCAAACTAAACACTCATTATGGGACGAAGGGAGTATATATTTAACGCTTATCATTTATTTTCTGGACTATTTGTTGGTAAGAACAAATCAAAAAACAAATTATGTTAGTGCAAATATTAAAATATTTAATCTATACAGTCTCGTTTGTTTTGATTGATGACAAACATGTAACTTGATACATAACGTGAAATGTACAAGCTACTCGTAATCATATTTTGTCTCAACATACATTCAACACATCTCGATGTCTCAAGTCTTCGTATGCTACAACACAGGTTCGTACATGTTTGTTATGTGGCATTATGATCAAACCCCTTCACAAATCATTTAGAATGTTTAAAATACGTTTAGAGTCATTAAGTATTTTATAGGTTTATCATTCTATTTCGAACATCATTTTACATTTTGTATTCACAAGTATTTTATACAAATACATCTTTCGTAAAATGTCTACTAACAAATATACACTTTTATTTGTACTAGTAAACTAATTATAATTTTTATACAAGTACTAAAGTTTACTTATACTTGACAAAATACATTTTATTTTGATAAGCACCTAACTAGACATTTTATTTTGCAAAAGTTAACTAGACATTTTATTAACTAGTTACATTTTTAATTAACTTTCATGAAACAATAAAGAAAAAATAAAATTGTGTTATTACCTCATGCATAGTGTCATCAAAATCTGGAAAGATTATGAAAGATTTTAGAAAGATTTAAACAAGATTTTGGAAAGATTTAAACAATATTTTGTAAATATTGTGTCAGTCACCCGCGGAACCAAAAAATAACAAGGACGAAACCAATTTTTTGGTTTCGTCTGATCCGTGGGTTGCTGAGCTTGTTGGCTATAAATAGCAGCCCATTGTTCACTCATTTCTTGACCACTTGAACACACATTCTCTCTACTATTTTTTCATACATTTAGATCAGTAGTAACATACATTAATCACCCTCATTATCATGATCATAATGCCTCTAACTTTCATTATGTTGTAAGCATACTCCCAAAATGATCCTGTGAAGCAAGCTCAAAGATCTTGAGTCATCACCCACCACAAGAATACATATATGAAGATCTATCACAACAAGCTTAGGGAACTTGTGGTCTTCATCCATTGAAGGCTTCCTGTCAATGGAAGTTCATTTAGATTAGTCATTCATATCCATTAGACATTTGTGTCATGGATCATCATTGTAAACATCACTGTATCATCACAATATATTCACCAAAATAGATTAGATAGTTTATGTGTTTGTGCCATAAAACACAAGGTTTGTTATGTTGGGCCATAAAACATAACGGGCTTGGTTGTACCCGAAGAAGGACTCGATATCTAGCTTAGTGTCAGAAATATTGTATAGGCGACGTCAGGTTGGTTCTTCCTCGAACTAGAACCCGGTATTTAGCTTTGTACCGAAAAAAGTGTAAGCGACGTTTGTAAGGTTTTCTCCGCCGAGAAGGGAGCTTGTTGATTTAGTGAAGTAACTCTCGAGTTGGGTACTCGGGGAGTGGAGTAGGGCGGAGAGGTGCTCCGTAACCGAACCACTATAAATCATTGTGTCCGGTTTGCACTTTCTTTTACTTATTGCTTTACTTTTATACTTGCACCATAATATTGTTTATGTTGTGGCTTGATGTTTATGCTTGTGCGACAGTTTATTTTACTATATGCTTTATATTAGTCATAAGACTCTAATTAGCATTTTTCATATTATGGCAAGCTTGATTGGGTATTTGATATAAAAGATTTAAAATTTTTAGACGGTAACGTATTCACCCCCATCAGAGCCTCGTGGCTCTTATTTTCAAAACAAATGGTTTTTAAAATGGAGTACGATCCATGGCTATGTTTGGCGCGGAGCTTTTTGGGGCAATGAGCTTTTTGATTTTTATTGTTCGTTTGGCAAAGGAGCGGTGAGCTTTGCTATATTTTAGGAAAGCTCATTTTTCCAAATCTTCTTTAAGAAGCTGTGAGCGGTGAGCTGTGAGCGGTGGCTACTGCTCACAGCTCACTGCTACTGCTCACTGCTACTTTTACCAAACATAGCCCATGTATCAAATTACCATTGAAGTGGAATATAATATGAAAAATGTTTCACTAATTATACTTAGAAATTTTGTTGTTAAATGTTGCTTTGTATACAAGCTTGAAGGTATCATTGAAAAATAAAAGAAAATATTTCTTAAAAGAATTTGTTGGTGTCAAATTATGCGCTTAGAGCAAATTTACGAAAAATACGGTTTTGAAAGGATCGTTTGGGAAAACTACAAATTTAGTTAAAAAATCATCTCCATAAATGATTAGATATGTCACATAAGTAGAAATGATGTTAAAATAGGTGTATTATATGTTTACTATCAAATCTAGTAAGAACTATATATTCTCGCCATGCGAAAATATATGTTTTTAGCATTATGTGACATTTTGTCTTAGAGATACACGGATCAGACAGAACCTTTTAAAGGGTTCCTTACCCTTTGGAGAAGGGATCCTTGGTCTGCACAGTATGCAATTTTTGCCAATTTAAAAAATTCATAACTAATTAACCGTAAGTCCGTAGGAGTTGTGCCACCTATCAATTTAAAGAGAATTGAGTCTACTTTCATTTAAAAATACTCTTATAGCCTGAGTCTAATTTTAAATGAGTAAAATAAACCAAATACTACAGCGTGTCAAAAATATTAAGTTTTATTTTGACACAGAAACTTAAACTTTTGATTCGGGCAATTTAAGTTGGTATCCTTTAAACATTGATATAATTTCTTTTGAAACTAAAGAATTTGATGATATTTATATATAAAAAGGAAACTAATCAAGCTTGGTATACATCATCATGACTACTTGTTTTAGTTTATGTTGGTTGCATATATTTTACTTACTTATTGCAAATTGTTGTTTATACTTGTTTGTTTGTGTAACATAAGTATCAATCTTTCCTTGTTATTTATTCGCCTGTTTGTCAATTTCTTGTTTATGCACAATAGGACATTTGCTAGATTTTGTGCACTAAGTTGGAAAATTGTTTTTGCATTACTTATAGACTTAGATAATTTTCTTTGCATATGTTACTTTAAAATATTGCATAATTCACTTAAGAATGAGAACTAAGTAAAACTAGTCAAGTATTTTGAAAAATGTTGTTTCGCACAAACTCCCACCTAATAGTTCAAGTGTTAAAATGTGTCACTACCTTCAATGATTATCTAAACATATAGTATCCTTGAAAAAGGTGTTTGGTACAATAACTAACAATGATTTATGAACTATTATGTGCTTTATGGGATGATAAGTTTTCTACTAATCTATCATGTGAACTAACGGTTTATCTTGCAGGAAGATAACATAGTTATGTTATCAATCTTCATTTTTCACGTTTTAATGAAATTTCTACCCATTGCATGATCTATACCCATACATGTGTGTTTACTTGTTTTATTGTTGTTTCTCTATTACAACTAATTAATTACACGTGTTCCAGGAAAAATTACAGAATTTGAAAAAGTTTATGAGAGTCAAAAATACCCTCTGTGAACATTTCAGGCACCCACGGATGGGACGGAACCAACAATTTGGTTCCTCCTGTGTAAATTTTTGGCACTGCCAAAAAAATTGGAAAACGGTTTGGGCGGCACCAATTTTTTGGGTCCGCCCGTTATAACCTTTGGTGCCGCCAGTCATCTCAGAATACATCTTAATTTTCGTTTAGATCCCGCACTCTAAATCACTCATTTCTTATCATTAGTATCTTTTTCATTTGTATTTACACACATTAGGATCATATTACTTCATTTGCACCAATAGGATAAGTTTCTGTTATCAAATTTTGAAAATTCACAAAAACCACACAAGGTACCTTTTTCCATAAAAGAAGGAACCCTAAAATTGGTTCCTTACAATCCGTGGACCACTGTTCACAAAGATTTTGTAATCATTACACACATTAACTACATTTTTTCATCCTTTACTCATCCTTCACCCATTAGCTTTACTTATTTTGTGACTTGATAACTTCCTAACAAATCCGGACTCATTATTTGCAAAGATTACATACAATATCAAAATCACAAGTCTAACTTATAACTATAGATATTGTCTTGTATCTACATATGTTGCCTCACTTGGTTAACATGAAAACAATGTGTCATCCTCCAAAATGATTTACATCGAGTCATAACTCACTCTTATGTTAAAGAAGTATTATCAAGTCTTGCTATCCTTAAGTGCGGCCTAAGCTTTATAATCTCAACAAAGTAAGATTGACAACTTAAGTATTTTGTCCGAAATATTCAAGTAAATTTGACTTACGATTGTAGTCATTAAAAGTCATATCCGAAAAATCAACACCCAAGTATTTTAACAACATATGTTAAAACACTTACCCTATCACGACTAGAACACTTATCCCACTTTGACACCTACTGTGGCACTTACCCCACTTTGACACTTATCCTAACACTCTCCCAATCAATAAGAATAAAGCAAATGTCAATAGGTTTTCATCCTTTAACATTTATCACTTAAGTTCACTTGTTCTCTCACCATCATCCCATCACATTCACCTCTGTGATATATCTCATCCCCTAAGCTTCACAAACATGACCAAAACTTCAAGCACTTCACCCACTAGTTGTACCAACTAATGGACCACAAGAATTAGTATCCATCCTTGTTGTTTTCAACATCTATGAACAAATAATCAACCTAAGTACTCCCATAGAACAACAGACCTCTCCATCACCACATCCTTATTTAGACACACTAGAAGACCTACCACATAGATAAACGAATCCACAATCCTTACCATCATTTGAATCTGTTGAGTGCATTTCTCAAAAAGCCCTTTGTCCAACACTTTAGCTTCATATTTTAGCTTCATATATTCATTTAGGAAAACATGATGTTTTGGAAAACATTATACCTAAAGAATCAATGCGTTAATTGTTCCTTTTATTAAAAAGGTAACAAAGGATATTGTATATCCTATGCATCATTCCCTCCTTGTGACATGGATGGTTGTGTTACAAGAAATTTCATTACACCTCAGTTGTGAATTGGTCTTTGGACTAGCATTCACCTTAACTTACCTTCTAATCTGTATTTTCATAAGCATAGTGATTTTATCATTGGATCATCTAACCTATTGAAAGATACAATCTTTATCTATTCCCTTCCAAGCTTGAATCATAACAAAATCTTGCTCACAAGATCTATTGAAGTTGGTAACCTTACTTAGACTCTTGTTGAATAAAAATTCCAAAGAGCTTTCTTGGAACATTCTTAGTTTAACATATTTCATTGTCACACATAAACACATTCCCTGGTCTTAGACGATCAAATCACATTTAAAGTACACACTGCAACTCAGCATAAAAGATGTCATCCATTAGATCATAAAATAACCTATGTAATTTGAATAACCTTAGATTCTAAACACAAGATTAAAACAAATTGTTTATCAACACACCATTGTTAAAATTCATGTGTATAACATGACATCTTCATCACCTTAGTTATAATGGATTTAGTTGAGTCACATTAAGCCAAGTATTGGTAAACTATCATCTTTTTTATACGACAATAGGAAAACATAGGAATTCCAATCTTTCTAACATGAGAATGACTACTGGAGAACCTATTGCACTAGAAACTCCAGGAGAGAAGTTGGGTATCACCCGTAAAAATTATCGTGTTTAGCCTTAATTGAGCACCGCTAGTAATAGTCTTATATTCATTTTCCAACTTGAAAAATCTTTATTCCTATACTTGCATAAAGTAAGTGTTAAAATAAGATATCTTGCCTTGCCTTAGGAATATTAATCAAACAAGTAGTAGATATGACTTTTCTTTCTTTAGTTTATTAAAACCACTTTCATTACATATACATGTGTTGATTACATGTTTTTGTCTAATATGATTAAGTGTCTTGACGTTATCATGGTGCTTAATAACTATTTGATTAACCTAATGATTTGTATGATATTTTTCATTTTTTCTTTATATGATGTTTCGCAAGATTAACGTGTTACTTGTTAACCCATGATTGTCATTTTACATGATGTATCTATGTTTGAAAGCTCTTGCCTTCTGTTGACATTCATTAAACTTTTTTTCGTAAGATAATCTAAATGATACATGCTCCAAAATGTCATAATTTAAACATGGGTTGCATGAATTTTTATTCTTGCTTCTTTTGTGACTTTTTAACCCTATTTGTTTGCTACGTGTGCACTTATAATTTGTCAAAGTGCTTTCCGTATGATAAACTTTTAGAAGTCTTTTTACCCTACAAATTAATCACATAGATTGTCGTATTTACTTATAGCTAAGTATGCTTAAATGTCTAAGCCTAACGACAAAACAATCTCAAAATAAAATGTCTTGAATAATGTCATGATCTTGCATAATATGATTGTTTGTCTTGATGCTATCTTGTTGTGTGGTAACTTTCTGTCTAGTAGTTGAATATGTTGTTTGTATAGGATATTATCTTTTGATTCCTATCATGTTGACATCTTTTGTCACTAACAAATTTGTTTTGTAGATTGATAACAAATCACTTGTTATCTCATTTCGTTTTAACTTTTATATGCTCATTTCGCATAATTGTAATTCCTTTATTGCTACGTAGATTAGTAATATGTTTTATGGGACCCCTACACTTGCATATAGTTTTAAAGCATATAGAATTAAGTTTTAGAGGCATGGCCTATCATTTTTGTATCTTTCAACCGACCTCTTTCCAAATCTCATTATTGCTTCCGCTTTACAAAAATCACCTCCATCACTATTTAGTTATAACAATACTCTAATCCTCTACACCTCCTATGAGGAAACCATTGTTAATACAAATATAGTCCTAAAAACGTTATTTATATTTTACGATCTTTGCTTAATTTTGTTAATGACAATTATAAGGTTTATCTTTAGCAAAGCATAAGTATATGTTAAAGTCTTTTACATTTTAGTAACAAGCTTTTAAAAACTCATTTACATATCATATGATCACTAGGAATTACATATTACATACATATATACATTTACATGTTTATTTTTATTTCTTAAAAATGGAAATACACATGACATCATGGCATGCATCATTTACATATCTTAGTTGACTTTACAATATATTTTGGAAAGATCTTGAAGCTAAAGAGTTGACTTTGGAAGATCTTGACAAGACTTGACAATATATGGAAAGATTTGGAAATCCCTTAGCTGGCTTGTCCCCGCGGAACCAAACCAGTATAAGGGCGGAACCAATTTTTGGGATCCGCCAAATCCGCGGGTTGTCTGGTCAGTTTTGCCTATAAATAGCAAGCTGATCATTCAAGCACAACCATCACTCATATAGCTTAAATTATACACTCATTCATTTGTACATTACTAACCCATTACATTCATCCATTTCATTCTTAGTGATCTTTCTTTTGTAGCAAAGAGATCAAGCATCAAGGTTTAACACAGTGGTGTAAATCTTTAGTTTAGATACTGTGTGATTTGTTAGTGTTCACACATCATTGTCTATACCATTCATTCAGTAGAGTTTGGTTAGTGTTTTAGTCCTCAAAACACATAGAGTGTCGGGAGTGGTTGTACCCTTGTTAAAGAACCAACGGGAGTGGTTGTACCCTTATAAAGAACCCGGTGTTTAGCTTAGTACCGGATAAAGAGTAAGCGACGTGTAAAGGTTTTCTCCGCCTAGAAGGGAGCTTGTTTCTTAGTGAAGAAAAACTCTCGAGTTAGAGGCTCGAGGAGTGGAGTAGGGCAAGGAAGAGAGTCCTTGTAGCCGAACCACTATAAACATCTGTGTTGTGTGGTTTGATCATTTCTTTCCTTACTTGCTTTATATATATTGCTTGATTGTTTGCTTTACTTTGAAATCACGTTAAGTATACAAAGCGAAGAAAAGTTTAAAATGGTAAAAACTATTCAACCTCCCTTCTAGTTTTCCACAAACCACATGCCTCGTCATGCGATCATCTCGCATTGATAGAGAAGAGCTACGTGACTTCAAGGATGAAGTTCTTTGTATGCTAACCAACATCTGCAAAAACATTACTAAGATCATCGCTTTCATTAACCTGCAACTTCCTAAACACTTTATCGTCATTCTTCATTCGATGCATTACACATTATGTTAGATGTCCACCGATTAAGGCGGAAAGAAATTCATTCACATAATTGTCTTTTGTCAAAATGTATTAAAGAACACTTACTTATGTTTCTTACACCCTAAAATACCAACACATAGGTACACACCATTTAGTTAAAATAGGTTCACAAAACCACAAGTGTTTGAATCCTTTTTAACCCAACATAACAAGTTTGCACCAATTCCTCATTAAGTGAAAAACACATCATGTGTTTGACAAACTTCTTCATCTCCACAACCAACAACTAATTTAAATGGAGTCTAGGATTTTTCTTAAACAAGGACCTCACAACTTCATTGTCTAGAACACCATCATAGGATCTCATCCTTTTCTTCCTCGACACATATCATGCACGTCATTGTCAGTGCAAACGATATATTAATCAAAACTGTCATTCCCAACACCTTCTCAACACGTTGGTCTAACCAACACTCTCCCATCATATGATGTCATTCTCATCCTCATATAGGTACTTAGTATTTTTATTTTTATTTTTATATGGAATTTCTGATCCTAGGTGCTTATTGTCTTCACTTCCTTTAATTCCATTCAAGCGTATATTATGACATGATACATCATCTTTGATAGATGATAATGTCATAAAAGATCATGTCGGTCAAAACCATGTTAGTACTCTCTCTCTCCCATTGTCACCTAGAATAGGTCATTTTTATAATTTGTGTCAATCAATGAATGAATTTCGTTCTTGTTAGAATTGTAACCCTTATGCATTACGAGAGTCACAGTCTTTGCTTTTCCCTTAAGTTGTGAATTTTAGATAAGGATTACATGAGTCCATATTTTCAATTTTTATAGAATTTGCTATACATACATATTTCTAATTCTTTAATAGTTGTCTACATTATCACCACCACCTTCCATCACCACTTTCACTAATCATCACCACCATGATTAGCGAAAACTTACTTTTATCAATCTTGAGTCATCTACCGAGTTATCACCACATGAATCCTACTAGTAAATCGACACCAACACTAGCACCACTCACTTTAAATCTTAATATTCCAACTTCACTTCATATCTTCTTTATAGGCATTATTTTGTAGGCTCTTATCATATTATATTCTCGTTTTTCTTATGATTGTAATTCTTATTAGAAGACTACACTTCATGAGATCTTTGATTTCATAATCATGGTTCTCTACTTTGAGTTGCTTGTGAGTATATCATTTATATATTGCATATATACATCTTATTTTTCTTTGTCAAAAAGATGAAATATATTGCACTAATTCTTTCATTGTAGGTTCATCATCATATACACTCGATTGTATATAACATACTCATCTAAGGATGAAGTTTGCATCAATTATTTTCCTTATTTTAGATGCTTCTTGACACTCTCGAATAAGGAGGAATATCCATTAAGCACTCATATTGCATTGTCTATACACTTGGTTGTATATGACATATTTATCTAAAGACAAAGCCTCTATTATACTAATATTTGTTTTGTAGGTTCATCTTGACGCCCTAGAGCAAGGGGGAGCTTCCGTCAAGCATTTATAGAATACATCTTATATACACTTTGTTGTATATCACATACTCGTCCAAGGACAAATATAGTTTTGCACTAATATTTGTTTTGTAGCTTTTTAATCACACCTTGACGCCTCGATCATGTAACACCCCAACCCGAGAAGGGTCAAAATGTAACATTATGGTGTCAATCAGAACAAAATAAACGCAAGCGGAAGACTTAAATAAATAAATACAAGTCATGAAACAAAATGACTTCCAAAGAACTACAACTCAAATCCAACTCTAAAATGAAATAAAATAACCAAGACATAAGTCATAAACTAATTCCAAAAGATAGGGAAACTAAGGTTGGGTCGGTCCTCTAAAAGCTCCTACTCTCATCACTCAAATCTCAGCATCCCGCTTGAATACATGCCGCAGAGGAAAGAAAATGCGGTTGAGCTTAAAAAGCCCAGTGAACGGATATAAAATAATAAATAATAAACTGAATATGAATAAGTACACAAGACGAAGTCAAAAAGGATCTACTGAAGAAGATGTCATAGATCAAGAGAATCAAACGAATAATAAATTAAGTGAAAGGTAAGGAAGTCAACAAATCATAAGAAAATATCCACGAGCTCATAAAGCAAGCCACTTGCTTAACCACACAATCATATCATAACAAATGGAGACATGACCTCCCAAAAGTGACATAGGGTGTATGGTACACACCACCATTCACTACAAATCCATAACATAATCATATCACAAATCAAACCTAGGATGCATCCATATGCTCCCTGCAAAACAAAATTATGTACACCACCATACACCTGTACTCTGACAAATATATTGGCGTACCAAAATGGCAAATAAGTGCATGAGCTCAATAATCATATACATATCTAAAGGGAATGCCATGGACCAATCACACCGCCACAGATAGTGTCATGCCATTGGTGCCTCAATGACATGGTCATGGTACCTCCATGACTAGTTAGCTCGGGTAACAGAATAAACAAAGTTATTACATCCTAATGAATTAATTATAGCATCTCCAAACAGTATAACAATAGGAATGAATGCCATATCAAATGACATAGAACTAAATATCATATCATAAGAAATCATATCAAATGGAAATCACTAACGAATATCATAACGAATGAAATAAAGTCAAGGATCGAAGAGTCAATGCGAAACCCTTACTGAGAAAGGGTAGAATATCCGTACCTTAGTATATGAAATGAAAGCAAACGGAATAGTGATCACAAGGAAACAACGTCACGCCTTCTTCAACGAATCTACACGGATTAGGGTTCAAATAATACATAGGAGTCCATTTTATAAGTCCATTAATTGTCATAACTGATTCATAAATACTTATAGTGGTTCATTAATGTGATTAGGGTTCCATTACCTAATTTAGGTTAATATATGATCAATTACATCATAATTATCAATTAAGTACACTTTAGGGTTCAAGACACATCAATTGGTATTATTTCACAAAGACCTAAGTTCTTTAACAAATTTTCTGATTTTAGTATACTTTTGCCTCCACTTTACAAATTTACAAACCACACTAAGACTCTTACTCAGAAGCTATAAAAATTTAAACATGTACCTATATGTCTTGTGAGCTTACATGAATTTTCCCAGAATTTATTACCAAGTGAAATCACCATTTCAAAAATTATTTACCCAAACATGTCCAGAAAGTAAATTGCAGTAACACCCCTAAAGTTTACGTTTATCAAACCCATTTACATACTTCAGAAAAATCTACAAAAATTCCAGAAGTTACTAAACATATGAAATATACTACCTGTAAAAGGAGAGCTCTCAACTCTTTATAGATTTAAAATGGAAAATCGTAGAAGTTGACTGATTTTACGTTCCCAAAACTCAGGTTTGACATATGATTCCATAAAATTCAAAAAGACAACCCAGTCAACTCTAAATCACCCCAAACCAATTGGAAAACTTAATTAAGACCTTAAACTAAGTTTACAAGTAAAGAACCAGTATTAAACACTTATGAAATTCGAGTTGTAATGCACACAAATTCGGCTTTCAAAACTGCCCATTCCAAAAATCCATTTTTGGCCATCATATAACATGTTTTAATTATTCCAACGCACACGAGTTCACAAAATTCACAAGACCTGAATTAAACCGATTTCATATATCTGAAAAATAATTACACAAATCAGCCTAGGTTTTCTGATTGCACACGCCTCATTTAAAGATCATTTAAGACAGATTTTAGGGCTTGTTTAGATTATCATTAGGTCGACATGAAGGCTGGAAAATATGACACCAAACAGTCCAATACACCAATATTAGGTTTATAAGTGTTTTATTTAATGATTCAGGATTCTTATATAACTCAGGTCCAATTCTTATAATTTTAAAGCACCTCAAATAAGCTCATTTAATTCTATAATTTTACCCAGTGATACACACATATCATAAGTATTTTCCAGAATTTTTGCAGATTTAATTCATTAGTAAAAGCACACAATAAAAATCACTTTTTACATGACTGTCCAGAAAATAAACTGTTGAGACACCCAGAAAGTATGCAGTTAAAAGGCATATCAAAACACTTTGGAAAAATCCACAAAAATTCCAGTAAGTCATATACATCCTAAAAATTCTTCCTCTCAAATGAAACCTCTTAATTACTTACTGTTTAGAAATTAAAATTCAAAAACACCAGATGAATTTTCAGACTCCTAAAATCAGGATTGACAACCAATGTTCTAAAAATCAGAAAGTCACCTACCCGACCTCCAAAAATTATGAAATTTGATATCCAGATAGCACACATCCTAGATTTAGTTTTAGCCTCAAAAATCTTGCAAAAACACGTTTGTATCATTAATTTAGACCCCCTTCAAGTTGACTCAAATTCTGGACAGCATGTAATTGAGACAGAGAACAACACAACCCTAACCCTTTAAACACTAATCCGACCCTTATTAATTATCTAGGGTTTCCAGGTTTAGTAGCATGTTTAATGAGAATTAATGTGGTCTTTTTAATGTGACAAACAAACAGCCTATCAACATGATTAACGATTTAGTTATACACATATTGATCGAATAGAAACAAGTGTGAGACAGAAACAAGAATCATTGGTACCTTATAGGGCTGGAATAACGAGACAATGAGAACAAGGATAACGCTTAGAAACAAGCTGAATCTTTACTTCCAAACAATCCCCACAAGGCTGCAACTTTCGACCTTGCCCTTGGAATGGAGAAACTGAATTTTGGAGCTTTGGTTTGTATAAGTTTCGATATGGAAGAGGAGGGGAGAGGCCGTATGTCGTGTGATAGGGTTAGACAAGGAGAGCAAATGAGATCTTTTATTTTCTTAAGGATATACACACTTAAAAGGGTTCTTATCTCTTAATTAGTAAATCTGTAAATTGATTATGGACTATTATATGTGTCGTGTGATTAGAAAAGATTAGGAAGGGATGTTACAAATTTTATTTAATTAATTCACTTAGGTTTACTACAAATAATATATACTTAATACATAATATAAAGTTTTAATTATTTCTTAATCATAATATAAACTTAGGTTAAAATTTCAAATTAGACGGTAAAATGTGATATCAGAATTTAGGGTTTTACAGATCAAAGGGGAGCAACTGTCAAGGGGGAGCATGCACGCATTCATAATCATTCTCATTCTTCGACACACCTTTGTGTTTCGACAAAAAGGAGGAGAAGATAGTCTAACATAGCTTACCCACGTGTATCATTTGATATGTGCATTTTCTTCATCATGCATTTCTCATATATTTTTTTCTATGTTGCACAAAACTAACCTTGATGTATATTAAGAGTCTAAATTTGATCCATGGATCCGCTACCAAACAAGGGCAATAACTTAGGAGGATTGGAGTAGACAATTTAACTTCACTAGGGATGATGCAAGCTCACCTTTTCGGGGAGAAATGAAGTTTAAAACTCCAAGGACACACCCTTTTTGTTTCGAAAAAAGGGGGAGAAGAGTGTAAACGGAGAAGGTAACGGAGAAGGTAATGTAGAAGGCAATACGGACACAAGTAACTTTCAACATTTTACCATCTATCACGTTTACATATTTCGTCATCAATAAAAAGAGGGAGATTGTTAGTGCAAATATTACGATATTTAATCTATACAGTCTTGTTTGTTTTGATTGATGACAAACATGTAACTTGATACATAACGTAAAATGTACAAGTTAGTTGTAATCATATTTGTGGAAAACTAGAAGGGGGGTTGAATAGTTTTTACCGTTTAAAATTAATTCGCTTTGTTACTTATCGTGATTTCAAAGTAAAGTAAACAATCAAGCACACAAACAAGTAATGTAAGTAAATAAGTAAAGAGAGGAAAGATCAAACCACATAACACGGATGTTTATAGTGGTTCGGCTACAAGGACTCTTATCCTTGCCCTACTCCACTCCTCGAGCCTCTAACTTGAAAGTTATTCTTCACTAAGAAACAAAGCTCCCTTCTCGGCGGAGAAAACCTTAATACACGTCGCTTACACCTTTTTCCGGTACAAAGCTAAATACCGAGTTCTTGTTTAAGGAATAACCAACCTGACATCGCCTAAATGATTACCGACACTAAGCAAGATGTCGAGTTCTTTACAAGGGTACAACCACTCCCGTTTGGTTCTTTACAAGGGTACAACCACTCCCGACACTCTATGTGTTTTGAGGATTAAAACACTAACCGGTTTCTACTGAATAAAAGATGCAACTATGATGTGTGAACTGATGCAAGATCACACAGACTCTATACTACAGGATGACAACAGTATGTTGATCCTTCTATGTTGAGATCTTCTTTGCTACAAAAGGAAAGATCTATGTAATGTTAGTATGCTAAGGGTTAGTGATATGTAAATGAAAGGATATCTAATTTAAGCTATGTAAGTGATGAATTGGCCAAATGATCAGCTTGCTATTTATAGGCAAAGCTGATGAACAGTCGACGGATCCGGCGGATCCCTTAAATTGGATCCGTCCGTGTATCCAATTGGATCCGCCGTGTCAGGCCAGCTAAGAGATCTCCAAATCTTTCCAAATCTTGCCATATCTTCAAATGTCAACTCTTTGGCTTGAAGATCTAAACAAAATATCACAAAATCTTACCAAGATTGTGTACATGATGCATGCCATGATGTCATCCTAATATTTAACTAATAAAGTTTCCATTTTAAGAAATAAACATGTAAACTTGTATATGTTATTCCTAGTGAACTTTGTAATGTAAAATGTGTTTGTAAAATGCTTATCACTATAAATGTAAAAGACTTAATCTTATTTATGTTTTGCTTAAAGATAAACTTTGTAATTGTCATTAACAAAACTAAGCAAAGATCGTAAAATATAAATAACGTTTTTAGGACGATATTTGTATTAACAATCTCCCCCTTTTTGTTGATGACAAAACATAAAGTGTATTTTAAAGTAGAGAGCTTAAATAAAGGATGAGTCTTTTAAAAATATAGATTAAGTTAGTTTATGCAAGTTTTTGATGAAGCGAAAAGTGTACCGCTTTTAAGGGGTCATTTAAGCCCTAAATCGTATTTATTTGATAAAATATCGCCCTAAATCGTTCCTTTTGTCATTTTAGGTACTTTTGAGGAGAAATCTGGAAAAGGAGGCATTTTGGACGTTTTTGGAGCATTAAAGTGAAGAAAACGGCAAAGTCTCAAGAATCGGCTGAAAGTCACCTTTGACGGCGTCACATTTAACTCTAGACGGCGTCATGCCTTGGCAAGAAAAGTTGGACGTGAAATTTACTCATGACGGGCCAGTGAAAATAGCATGTGAATTCTGACGGCGTCACGCTTTAACTTGATCAAGGGCGTCACGGCTTAAATCATAAGGGGACGGCGTCACGTTCATGGTTAGACGGCGTCAAGCCTTGATAAGCCAGAATGGATTTTTGAGAAGCTAAAGAGGGACGGCGTCAAGAAGGTCATCCGGGAACCCTAAAAGCGGCGAGGTGACGGCGTCACACTCCATAAAGTGACGCCGTCAGATCCAAAAATCTATATATAGTTTTCTAATTTTTTGTCATTAGGGAGAGCTTAGTGTGTGGAATTTTGGGAGAAAACCCTAAGACGATTTTAGCATCTTTTTCAGGGCTTTTTGCCTTGAGATCTTCCATGTTTCATTGAAAGATAAGTTATCAATTAATCATTCAATATGTCTATGTGTTGTTTGATTCTATCTTATTCTTGTCTTTTGTTTAACATGTTAGGCTAAATTTATCTTGTGTTTGCTTAGATCTAATGAAACCTAGCTATTGATTATTGGTTGTTAGTGTGTTATTAGTTGTATTGGATGATTGTTTATCTATGTTAGGCTTAAGAAAACTGGCTAACTTCCTATTCGGTAACTTGCTTGAACGTCTTAAGAAACATGAACCAAACGCGTACTAAAGGTTTTTATGGTTGTATTTAATGCACAAGCGAATTCTAGTGATCCCATGTTAGGAGCTTCCTAGCCGGCTCGACATAGGAGTGAAGTAGGAGCTTGTAGAGTTGGGGAAGTAAGTACGCCACCCCACGAATGGTATTAAGGAATACACCCGTCATCCACGCGACTAATACACACTAATTAACCGGTAAAAGATAGTTAGGGAGTAAGGAAATCTAAGTAAACACATTTCTCTACACATAAGTTTCTCACCACATTTTCATTTTTGTTATTTTATTTTATTGCATTCGTAGTAATTTGGGTTAGTTGACTAGCAACTAATTCCGCCCATTCCTTCAAACCCGAGATTTTACTTGCTTTCATAAAATTATAAAAACATAAAAAAAGAATCTTCCTCAACCCTTAGACCTAATTAGAGTAGCCTTTCATACCTAACGAACACTATTCCCTGTGGAGAACGATCAATCCCCCGTACTTACCACTACACTATACTACATCGGTCAGGTACACTGCCTGGTGGGGTTGTAAGCCTCTTGAGATCCCTCGAGAGGTAAAACCTGTTGTAAGGTTACAAAACCACGCAATCAGTTTTAAAAACTATTTTAAGCAAAAATGTATGTACTGTGATGTTTCACAGTTGATGCAAACTTAATCCTATCTCCCCTTTTTTGTCAAAACAAAAAGAAGTTATGCGTAGCAGAATGCGATTTTGAGAACTTTAAAGTTCCCCCTTGATTTATACTCCCCCTAATTGGAGTAACAAGGATATGATGTATGAACCTACAAAAGAAATGGTTAGAATATGCTATGCTTCTCTTTGATGTATACTCCTCATTGCTAGAGTACCAACGTATACATATCAAGAGTATGATATGATGTATGATCCTACAAAAGAAAATGGTTAGACTATGCTATGCTTCTCTTTGATGTATACTCCTCATTGCTAGAGTACCAACGTATACGTTTCAAGGATAAGAAATGCTAAAAATGATGAGTTAGGATATGATATGCTCCCCCTCGATCTATACTCCCCGTTACTAGGGTACCAACGTATAGGATTCAAGGTTGAGAAAAGCTAAAAATGATGAGTTAGTATGTGATAAACTCCCCCTCGATCTATACTCCCCGTTGCTAGGGTACCAACGTATAGAATGCAAGGTTGAAAAAAGCTACAAAATAAAGGTTAGTAATGAGATACTTCAATCAAGAAGTAATATGCATATGCAATAGTCAACCCAAAAAGGTCAACCCATTTGACTTCTAGAAAGTCAAAATGAAGTGTCTGATCAAATTTTTGTACCTAATGTACATTTGATCAATGCAATATGTGATGTTTAAGACAACCACACTATGATGTTAGTATCCTAAAATGAGATAATATGCTTAATGTTGATCACCCATAAGCATAAAAACATAACAATCATTCATTGAAAATATGTGACAAAAGTCACAAACATGATGTTACAAGAAGAAAATAAATCCTACAAAGAAAATACTAGGATGAATCCTAAGAAAACTTATTGATAAGGATTGGTTGGGTTTGATGAAGATGTGATAGAGGCCAGCCAAATGGATTCTAAGTTCTTAGTATCATGTGGGTTTAAATCAAGTTCCTCATTGCCTTGAATGTTTGGTTGATTGAGCCACATTGACTCATCAATGTTTTGGAGTGTGGTAAGTAAATCATGGGGTTGCAAGTTGGGTGGTTGTGAAAATGATGATGATTTTCTTACTTGAGATGATGTGGGTATTGGTGAGGAAGCTAATGGTGGTGATGGTGATCTTGGTTGAGATAGAGTTGGTGATGGTGTATTATCTATTGGAGTTATGGTAGGTGATGGAGACCTTGATGTAGGTGATGGTGAGGTACCTAGTGGACTTATGATAGGTGAAGGTGATCTTGATGGTTGAGTTGAAACGGGTGATGGTATGTTAACCACATGAATGATGATGGGTGTTGAAGTAGTGGTGGATATGGTAGGGAAGTTCACATTGGAGGTTGGATTTACAAGCCAGTATGGTCTGACACTAATTCTGGCAGTCCTTCTGTGTGGTCTGGACATGTGTGAGTTGTTGGTTTGGTGCATTGTGAAGTTGTGCAGGTATGATTATGAGAATGTGAGTTGAAATCATCCTAAGGCTTCTAATTTATACTACTCTAAAGTGCATGGAAATTGTTGTTTGGATTGATGTTTGAAGAGATGTTGGTTTCCAAAAACTTGGAGCAAGATAAAGTTGTTTGTCCTATTTTTGAAGGTCAATCCATAGAAATGGAGTTGATATGAAGAAATGCAGAAGATGACTCAAAAGAATGGAATGTGATTGATTCACGGATTCCAAGGAACCTAGCTAAGGAATCCTGATGTGTTAGAAAAGGGTAATCTAGACAAAATTTGAATATTCAAATTTTGGTGGGAATGTTGATTCTATTGTTTTCTAATTGTTCTAATGGTTCCTAATCATCCCAATGATCAGTGAAATGCTCCTAAAATGAAGAATCTAAGAGTCATTTAATCGGGAAAGTTTTGAAAAAGGTTACTGTTAGTACCCACGGATCCAATCGACAACAAAGGCGGAGCCAAAGTTTGGGAGCCGTGGAATCCGTGGGTTCTGGACTGGCGAAACCAAATGAAACACTAGGTGGAACCAATTTATGGGATCCGCCAAATCCGCCATATGAATTTTCAGTTTCTTAACAGAATGAAAGTCAAATTTCGCGTTTCTTGGTCAAACCTCGAAAAATCTCCTAAAACATATGTAATAGCTAATATATGAATCAAATATGCTAAACATATAGATTCTAACACACATATACACATAGATTAATCCAATTATAACATCTTACCATAAAGAGGAGTTAAGCCAAACGAGGTCTTAATCTCGGAAAATTGATAACAATATGTGTTATCAACCTGCAACTACAAGTTAGTTCATGTAGGAGATAAGTGCAAACATAATATCTCAAGAACCACACAAGTTCAATATCACATTGTTTAAATAAGTCAAAAAAAATCTAAAACCAAACACTCCTTGGTTGTCACTTGTTGCTCAACATCTTGATTATTTTCTTCTGACCCTTCTGAAGTTTCATGATCCATCGACCTAGATTCTTTATCATTCCCTTTTTTTGTCGAAGCTCCTCGGATTCATTGTCAATGGAAGGAAGTTCACTCAAGTATTCGGGTGGAGGAATCCTAGAGTTAGGCAAGCCGTCTTCGTCACTAGCCGATGATGATGAAGATGGGGATGGGGAATGAGCACGTTTTCCTCTAGCTACGGCTACCCTATAATCGCTAAGAGGAACAAAGGTGTGTGGGATTTCGGTGTAAAGAGGAAGGAAACCACTCTCATTTCGAGGAATAGGTATAGAAGCTCTAAACAGACGGGTAAGAAGCATCCCGTATGGCATGGCGGTTGTGCCTAAGGCAGGTATATCGGTCATTCTTTTGGCGATATAATAGGCTAAGTTGAATTGTTGGTGGGTCGATACACAGTAGAGCATGTAGCATAAGCATGCATTCATGTGATCCCTATTACCGACAATGCTAATGACATTGACTCTAAGAATTTCCTCTAGTTTCTTAAATTTGGGTTTGAGTTCATTAAGCTCCATGGCAAATGGATCTCGATTTACTTGTTTACCTCGAATTTTCTTAGTTTGGTTGGTTCTAGGATTGAAGAGATGGTCTCGAATGATTTCTTTGGAAGTGAGAGGTGTATCATATGGATGTGAATGACCAAGGTTGCATTCTAGAATGGACAAAGGCCACTTGTCTGAATAAAAGCAAGTTCCTTGATTTGGGATACCTAAAACTTCTCTGAATTGATTTAAAGGAAAGCTGAATTGACTTTAGTTTACTTTGAAATGGATGCTTAAAGCTCCAAAGTCGTCAGATGTAAGTTTTACGGAGGCATAAAATTCAAGAATAAACCTAGGAATGATAGGTTCATCTATGTCGAGGAGACACTCAAGTTGGATGGATGCTAATTGTTCACGGATATTGGTTTCTTCTAAAAATGATGAGTCTACGGTTCTGCCTTCGTGAACATATCGGTTTTCTAAGGTTTTGAAGATATTAACTTGAGCTTCGTTGAGACCTTTGGTTTTGTGGTGTTGAGGTAGGTATTTTTTGGTGTGTTTGTGATCGTAATTGGTTGCGGGAGGCATAGTTATCCTAGACATGAAAAATATATAGTTTAGTTGAAATTATCAAGCATACGTATATATATATATGTCTAGTGTGTGCCTACATGGGGACAATGTGGAGGTGCGGTTATCTCGACTCCTTTTGATGCATGAAAATTATGTTTATGCAAGTTTTATGATTTAAACAAGAGATAACCCAAACGCTCCTACTTCAATGTAACTACGATTGAATGTACCCGAAAAAACATATTAATTATGTTTTCCCTTTAGCATTCAAGAGACATTATGCAAGTGATGCTTAAAACCTAACGTTTTTGTATTTGTATGAACAATGTCCAAAAACCATTTTTCCTAGTCGTGAGAAGATTTTAGCAAAAATTTCTCATGGGGTTTTTGATGAATAATGACAATGTACTACAAGATGCAATTCCTAACTATGAAAAACATGATTTGTTATGCAATTTTGAAAGTATGCTTCATGATTTTTCAAGATTTATGCATAACCCCAAGTTTTGATTTTGTGCCACAAATAGGAATCCTAGACTCAGATTAGAAATTAGATAGGATTATGATACTTACAGTGATGAATTAAGCACAAATTGGTTGTTGAGAATGACCTAATTTTTGAGTTTGGTGAATTATGGGTCGAGTTCAGTGAGATGTGTGTTTTGGTGAATATGGTGTACAGTAAAGGGTGTTTGTTTTAATAAGTTTAAAACTGTCTCAGTAACTCACGGATCCAGCGGATCCCAAACAAGGGTTCCGCCCTTGTTGTCGTTTGGATCCGCAGGATCAGAGCTTAGGTTGGGTTTTTGCCGAGTTTGGTTAATCTTAAGGTTTGAGCTAACATTTATTCTACTCACCAGGTTTCATTAATCCTAAACTAGTTGAAAGGTTCTCTCTTGAGAGGATTTGTGAGGATATCGGCAATGTTGTCCTCTGAGGAAACTTTCTCAATTGAGATGTTTCCCTTCTGAACATTGTCACGAAGGAAGTGATGACGTGTTTGGTTCTAGCGTGTTGGACTGGATTTTTGCTAAGATTGATAACTCCTTTGTTTTCACAAAGAATGAGAATGTCGTTGAGTACAATTCCATAGTCGTTGAGAGCCTGCTTCATCCATACTCCTTGTTGACACACTTTGCCTTGATAGTTGAAGTTGCGAGGACTGTTTGTTTCTTAGTGAATCATGAAGTAAAACAGTGTCTCACACTGCTTGTACTTTCCTTATCAACATAATTACCGGAATGGTCTAAATTGGCATACACTATGGTTTCTACACCTGTCCCTTTGAGATACCATAATCCTAAATGTGTAGTGCCTTCTATGTACCTAAATATCCGTTTAACGGCTTCAAGATGGGATATTTTGGGATCTTCTTGAAAGCGTGCACATATACAAACACTAAACATAATGTCCCGTCTACTAGCCTTTAGGTAGAGTAAACTACCAATCATCCCTCTATATTTAGTGCTATCTACGGATTCACTTTCGTCATCCTTGGTAAGTTTGGTTTCGGAAGACATTAGTGTTTTCATGGGTTTTGAATCTTCAAGACCAAACTTCTTAAGCATATCATTGATATACTTAGATTGGTTGAAGAGTATCTCATCATCTAATCATTTAATTTGGAGATCTAAGAAAAAGTTTAGTTCCCCTATTATACTCATTTCAAACTAGTCATGCAAGATTTTTGAGAAATCGTTGCATAGCTCTTTGACAAGTTGAACCGAACATAATGTCATTCACATATATCTGGATTATGATAACATGTGATCCCTTTTTCTTGGTGAAGAGAGTATTGTCTACTAAGAAAGTCTTAAGTTGATCATACCAAGCTTTTGGTGCTTGCTTAAGTTCAAATAATTCTTTCTTGAGTTTGTAGACATGGTTTGATTTTTCAAAATGGGCAAAGCCTAAGGCATTTCTAGGAATGGGTTCGAAGGTTTTTATAGAGACGGGTCAAAAGCATCTCGTAGGGTCCTAACGAGTGACCTAAGCGTCGATGTCATAGATTTGAGTTATCGTCCAAAGGAGTGAGATAACGATTTATCTTTAGGTGTTTTATCTAATTTGATAACGTAATCGTTATTCAAAACACCTTTTCCTACGGTTATGCCATCCTTAAGTATTTTACTTCCATTTTCACTAAAAGGATGTTATACTTATTATGGCATAGTTGACTAATCCTAAGCAAGTTAAATCCTAAGTTACCTACAAGAGCACCACCATTAATAGTGAGAGAGTCATGAGAAATTGTACCTTTTCTGATGACTTGACTATCAAGCTTGCTACCGAATGTGACAATACCTTCGTCGTACACTTGGTAGGTTGAGAGAAAGGCTTTTGCTTCTCATCATGTATCTTGAATACTTACTATCTTTGATCCACTAATTTGATTCTAACTTGACTTTTGAGCATACCTTAGTTCAAGACAAAGCTCAAACGTTTGGTTCCCAATATCTCATGGGTCCGTTTGGGTTAGACACAACATTACCATGGTTCACTGATATCTAGCATATAATCAAAGGGAATTGCCACAAATTTTTCCCTAGGCATGGTTTCTTCATAAAATGAGGAGTCTACAATCATTTTAACTCTATTCTTATTTTGACCTTTTCTTATAGAGACTGATGATTTTTGTTTGTTATTAGTTGTACTCGTGCTGGGTTTTCTAGTGACATTAACAAAATTTGTACGATCCAATTTAATAGCCTTCTGTTCAACTTCTGTTTCCGCGGATCCTTTGGATATACCTGGCGGAACCAAAATTTTGGATCCGCCAGATCCGTGGTTATCAGAAGTAGTTGGAACAGTTTCTTTTTCTTTTGCCGTTTGTTCCTGAAAGTCACTAAAGTTTCCATTTCTCATAAAATCTGGTTTGAAACTACCATGAGGTATTCTTTGCATTTTCATTATGTCATCAGTACAACTTAAGTGTTTGTCAAACCTTTTGAATTTGGAGTTTTGTCTGACAAGACTACCCTGTGTGGATTTTAATGTGTCTATTTCAAGTTTTAGTTTTTGACATAAAACACATGTTTCTCTAATACCTCTAGCTCTTTCTAACCTTATAGCTTTCTCTTTTAACTGATGAATTTCGTTTTCTAAAAATTCCTTTTTGGTTTTTAAGAACTTATTTTTGCATATGATTTTTAGATTGATTTCACATAGTTTGCTATATTCTATATCTAATGTGTTATCACTAATAAAAGAGTATGACGAGTCAGAATGTACCTCTTCTGTGTCATGAGCCATTAGAGCAACTTCGTCGTTCTTAGGCTCGTCGTCATCTCCTTCACTATCACTCCAAGCTCCACTGACAAGGGCTCTTTGAGACTTGTTCTTTGGAGGCTTTGGACATTCTCCTATAAAGTGACTATAATCTCCACATCTAAAACACTTTCTATCTACCTTTCCTTTCCTATTATCATGGTTTTTCCGGAAGGATTTCTTTTCTTCACGAGGTGGTCTAACGAACTTTCCTCGTCTCCTGAAGAATTTCTTGAAATCTCTTACAGCCATGGCATACTCTTCATCTTCACTACTAGCACTAGATTCTGCATCACTACTTGATTCTACCCTAGCTTTCAAGGCAATGGACTTCTCCTTTTTGCCTTTGACTAATTCTAAATCTTTTTCCATTACCATCTCGTGAACTTTGAGGTTTCCAATGAGCTCATTTAGTGTCATGCTTGAAAGATCC
Organism: Artemisia tridentata subsp. tridentata; assembly: GCA_021014915.2. NCBI lineage: Eukaryota > Viridiplantae > Streptophyta > Magnoliopsida > Asterales > Asteraceae > Artemisia > Artemisia tridentata. The sequence goes on from CP139508.1 coordinate 377,224,670, forward strand.
TTGGATTCTTCTATAGCTGTCACCTTAGCTCTCTACTTCGGGTGGAGTGCTCTTAGAAATTTCCTGACAAAATTCTTACTAGAAAAAGATTTGTCAAGTGCTTTGAGAGATGTAATAATAGTATTAAACCTAGAAAAAGCACTATCAATGGTCTCATCTTCAGAGATAACAAATTATTCATATTGTTGAACAAGAATATCAATTTCGTTATCTTTGACTTGTGAGTTCCCTTGATGAGTGATGATTAGTGATTGCCATATATCTTTAGCCGTTTTACACATGAAAACTCTTTCATATTCTTTCTTAGGTAAGGCATTGTAAAGCATCATTTTGGCTTCATTATTTTTGGCAATCAATTTCTTTTGTTCATCACTGTGACGAATAAAAGAGTTACCTATATCCCGACCACCTGAAATATCACTACTTATGGGTTTGTAATCACCCTCTATAATAATATACCACATATCTATGTCCTTTGACTTCACATATGTCTCAAAGCGATTTTTCCAATATATGAAACAATTAGGTTCAAATAGTGGTGGTCTTTGCATGGATTGCCCTTCTTTAAAGTTTTCAAAATCCATTGATCGTTTCAAGTTTTTAAAATACAATATATTTTGAAAATCTTGAGTAACCTGTCTCTGATACCAATTGTGAAAAACTAGAAGGGGGGTTGAATAGTTTTTACCGTTTAAAATTAATTCGCTTTGTTACTTATCGTGATTTCAAAGTAAAGTAAACAATCAAGCACACAAACAAGTAATGTAAGTAAATAAGTAAAGAGAGGAAAGATCAAACCACATAACACGGATGTTTATAGTGGTTCGGCTACAAGGACTCTTATCCTTGCCCTACTCCACTCCTCGAGCCTCTAACTCGAGAGTTATTCTTCACTAAGAAACAAAGCTCCCTTCTCGGCGGAGAAAACCTTAATACACGTCGCTTACACCTTTTTCCGGTAAAAAGCTAAATACCGAGTTCTTGTTTAAGGAAGAACCAACCTGACGTCGCCTAAATGATTACCGACACTAAGCTAGATGTTGAGTTCTTTACAAGGGTACAACCACTCCCGTTTGGTTCTTTACAAGGGTACAACCACTCCCGACACTCTATGTGTTTTGAGGACTAAAACACTAACCGGTTTCTACTGAATAAAAGATGCAACTATGATGTGTGAACTGATGCAAGATCACACAGACTCTATACTACAGGATGACAACAGTATGTTGATCCTTCTATGTTGAGATCTTCTTTGCTACAAAAGGAAAGATCTATGTAATGTTAGTATGCTAAGGGTTAGTGATATGTAAATGGAAGGATATCTAATTTAAGCTATGTAAGTGATGAATTGGCCAAATGATCAGCTTGCTATTTATAGGCAAAGCTGATGAACAGTCGACGGATCCGGCGGATCCCTTAAATTGGATCCGTCCGTGTATCCAATTGGATCCGCCGTGTCAGGCCAGCTAAGAGATCTCCAAATCTTTCCAAATCTTGCCATATCTTTCCATATCTTCAAATGTCAACTCTTTGGCTTGAAGATCTAAACAAAATATCACAAAATCTTACCAAGATTGTGTACATGATGCATGCCATGATGTCATCCTAATATTTAACTAATAAAGTTTCCATTTTAAGAAATAAACATGTAAACTTGTATATGTTATTCCTAGTGAACTTTGTAATGTAAAATGTGTTTGTAAAATGCTTATCACTATAAATGTAATAGTCTTAATCATATTTATGCTTTTCTTAAAGATAAACTTTGTAATTGTCATTAACAAAACTAAGCAAAGATCATAAAATATAAATAACGTTTTTAGGACGATATTTGTATTAGCAATATTTTGTCTCAACATACATTCAACACTTCACGATGTCTCAAGTCCTCGTATGCTACAACACAGGTTCGTACATGTTTGTTATGTGGCATTATGATCAAACCCCTTAACAATCATTTAGAATGTTTAAAATACGTTTAGAGTCATTAAGTATTTTATAGGTTTATCATTCTATTTCGAACATCATTTTACATTTTGCATTCACAAGTATTTTATACAAATACATCTTTCGTAAAATGTCTACTAACAAATATACACTTTTATTTGTACAAGTAAACTAATTATAATTTTTATACAAGTACTAAAGTTTACTTATACTTGACAAAATACAGTTTATTTTGACAAGCACCTAACTAGACATTTTATTTTGCAAAAGTTAACTAGACATTTTATTAACTAGCTACATTTTTAATTAACTTTCATGAAACAATAAAGAAAAAATAAAATGGTGTTATTATCTCATGCATAGTGTCATCAAAATCTGGAAAGATCTCAAAAGATATCTTGGAAAGATTGTGAAATATTTTAGAAAGATTTAAACAAGATTTTGTAGATGTTGTGTCAGTCACCCGCGGAACCAAAAAATAACAAGGGCGGAACCAATTTTTTGGTTCCGTCTGTTCCGTAGGTTGCTGAGCTTGTTGGCTATAAATAGCAGCCCATTGTTCACTCATTTCTTGACCACTTGAACACACATTCTCTCTACTATGTTTTCATACATTTAGATCAGTAGTAACATACATTAATCACCCTCATTATCATGATCATAATGCCTCTAACTTTTATTATGTTGTAAGCATACTCCCAAAATGATCATGTGAAGTAAGCTCAAAGATCTTGAGTCATCATCCACCACAAGCATACATATATGAAGATCTATCACAACAAGCTTAGGGAACTTGTGGTCTTCATCCATTGAAGGCTTCCTATCAATGAAAGTTCATTTAGATTAGTCATTCATATCCATTAGACACTTGTGTCATGGATCATCATTGTAAACATTAATGTATCATCACAATATATTCACCAAACTAGATTAGATGGTTTATGTGTTTGTGCCATAAAACACAAGGTTTGTTATGTTCGGCCATAAAACATAAAGGGTTTGGTTGCACCCGAAGAAGGACTCGACATCTAGCTTAGTGTCGAAAATATTGTATAGGCGACGTCAGGTTGGTTCTACCTCGAACTAGAACCCGCTATTTAGCTTTGTACCGGAAAAAGTGTAAGCGACGTTTATAAGGTTTTCTCCGCCGAGAAGGGGGCTTGTTGATTTAGTGAAGTGACTCTCGAGTTGGGTACTCAGGGAGTGGAGTAGGGCGGAGAGGAGCTCCGTGACCGAACCACTATAAATCATCGTGTCCGGTTTTCACTTTCTTTTACTTATTGCTTTATTTTTATACTTGCACCATATTATTGTTTGTGTTGTGGCTTGATATTTATGTTTGTGTGACAACTTGTTTTACTATATGCTTTATATTAGTCATAAGACTATAATTGGAATTTTTGATATTATGGCAAGCTTGATTGGATATTTGATACAAAAGATTTAAAGTTTTTAAACGGTAACGTATTCACCCCCTCTACATTTTCACAAATTCAATAAACGAAGCTGAAGTTTTACTCAAATTACCAAACTATATACAAAACAAAATTCAAAATACCGATACAAAAGCCAAATTTAAAAGGTACCAAACACAAATTTTAATTCAAAGCTACAAAGTTTTCTACTGTCAATGATCTAATTGCCAAAAAATGTCTCAAATTAGCCAAACACACCAAAAGACACCCTTTAGAGTTTAAATCAATATTCTAACAATCTTCACCGTGACTTGACACATCCACCTTTTCCAAATCAAATTCAAAATACCAATACAAAATCCGAATTTAAAATGTACCAAACACAAATTTTAATTCAAAGCTACAAAGTTTTCTACTGTAAATGATCTAATTGCCAAAAAAATGTCTCAAATTAGGAAACACACCAAAAGTAAATACCAAATTTAAGAAACACCCCTTAGAGTTTAAGTAAATATTCTAACAATATTCACCGTGACTTGGTTCATATACCTGTTCCAAATCAAATTCAAAACTCCAAACGCTAGAGATACTAGCCTAATTCAAACAAATGACCGATTCTTGAAAATGATCCAAAACAAACGCCGATGACTTCAAAATCTGAATTAATAAATACTGATGCTTAAAATTAAAAAAAGAAAAAATTACACGGATGGTCCTTGTAGTTTACACGAATTGCAGGTTTGGTAGCTATTTCATTTTAATTACACCAGACATACCTAATTTGGGAAACGTTGCACGAGTTTGGTCCCTAAGTTGGATGGACGTTATCTTTGACCGTTAAGTGTATAAATATTATTTACCCGTTAGTCCCTCCGTTAGTATTTTTTGCATCGTTAGTCCTTATTTCATAAACTAACCGTTGACCACGTTTTTTTGCTTAGGTGTCACTTTGACCCATGTTGACCCCGTTTTGTCCACTTAACAAACACCCATCACAGATCAAAACATAAATCTAAAAATTATTTTCCTTTCAACATCAAAATCCAAAGCCTCCAACAAATTTGCAGATGCTTAGCCTTTATAAAACCGATCACTCTATATCAACAACACCCACACCATTATACCACATCAAGAAAAAAATTACATATCAAGAAAAAAATGATTTTACAGTAGAAGCTTCATGGTATCGATTTTTATAGTGGGATTTTTATTTTTGTTAACAATGCTGGTGATTTACTAGCTTTGTTGTCGTATGGTGTCTTGTTGGTACTTCATAATTTCGTCTCTATCAACATCTCACTCTATATCAACAAACCATGTCTTTCATCTCCACAACACCCACACCATTATACCACATCATTCGTCTCTATCACCACATCCTTGTGAAAGCTTTTTAATCGGAACACCACCACGTGTAGGACCCACCTTTTAAGTCAGATCCACTTATATTTCCCAGATCTGAAGACAAAACCCTTGATTCCCATCTTTAAAATCATTATTTTCCCCAGATCTGAAAACCACTTAAAAACCATTTAAGGAACAAAGATGGTGGCGGCGGCAGCTTCTGTAGATGGTGGCGAGAGCAGTCTTGGACAAAACTGAAGTTATGGCAGTGGTGTTTTGGAGATGAAAGACATGGTTTGTTGATATAGATGTGGTATAATGGTGTGGCCGAATGACATTAAAGATGGTCCAAGAACCACATCATTCGTCCATAATAATCACAAGACTTTAATGACATGGTCCAAGACTTTAATGTATATTGTCTTTAAAGTATGACTTTAACAACAACAATATCCACATCATTCGTGGACTGATGATGGATTTTTTTTTTGCACCGTTTTCTTTTTTTTTTTTTTTTTTTTTTTTTTGTGAGATGTTTTTGAGTGATTGTGATTGTTTAATTGAAGGTGATTGTGTGTTGTCTGGATTTGGGTTTATCATCTTTGATGAATTTTTTGTGTTCGGTTTTTTTTTTTTTTTTTTTGGGGTGAAGAAGATGAAGTAGGTGATTGTGTGTTGTCTGGATGGTGAAGAAGATGAAGTAGGTGATTGTGTGTTGTTCGGTTGTTTTTTTTCTTTGATGGATTTCGGGTTTTTTTTTTTTTTTTTTTATTTTTTTTTTTTTTTTATGAATTTCTTTGAAGAAGGTGATTGTGTGTTGTCTGGATTTGGGTTTATCATCTTTCTTTGAAGAGAATAACGAAGAAGATGAAGTAGGTGCTATTTAACTGGTCATACTAATGGGTATTAAAAAATAGGACTAACGATGCAAAAAATACTAACGGAGGGACTAACGGGTAAATAATATTTATACACTTAACGGTCAAAGATAACGTCCATCCAACTTAGGGACAAAACTCGTGCAACATTTCTCAAATTAGGTATGTCTGGCGTAATTAAAATGAAATAGCTCACAAACCTGCAATTCGTGTAAACCACAAGGACCATCCGTGTAATTTTTTCTTAAAAAAATATAGATTACAACATAATTAAAACTTTCCATCCAACTTTGTCGGTAATCAAAATTCTCTCGCTTGTTGTAATTGAAGTGACTGAATTACAATTATATAAAAAACCAAACAACATACGTAATGTCATTTGAATTACAATTCCCTCTACTCTATAAACCAAACAACCTACGAAATATAACCAGATTACAAATAAATCAAATCGAGTCAGATTACAGCAAACCAAACGGAACCTAAGGCTTTTACCAGCGATGACCTTATTGCTCTTATTCTGTTATTTTTGCTATCACAATTTCACGAATTGGTAGGTAGAAAATTTGTTTGGTAAAAAAAAATGTTTTTGTTTTAAGGGACCACCTCAATTAATCTATCATAAGTCACGCGCGACAACTATTGGACACCTATTTAATTGTTTGCATTCACATTATTAACCTTTCGTCTTATCAAATACAGAGTATCAATAAAACCAATGTGAGTGAATGAGTGTTCGTGAGACTCGGACAAATTACCAAAGGTTCATAAAAGGCCAAGGCTAATTACACACCTGGCTTTTTCAATATACACCTTTTAACTAGGTATTATAATGGAAAAACCATCTTACCTAGGTTTCTAATCAAGTAACAAGTATCAAGTTCAATGGTCTTGTCAAATGTATAATGTAACCATCTAAGTGCTTCACATTCAATTTCTAATCAAAACATATATAAACATGTTGGGTTCTAGCGTAGTTGGAGGTTTTGAAGTTAGACGTTAGTGTTGTAAGTTTAGAATTAGTTTGGTCGATATTGTCATCTTAGTGTCGAGGAAATGTTGTCGGAAAAGAGATGGGTAAACCATGAAACTATTTTCACAGCTCTAATCCAAACTCTGAACCTCTTCGTATCTTTGAGAAATCTCATGGCATTAGGTTAACTCTATGTATCGAAACATAGTCTTACTTCGTTTATACACGAACATTAAAACGACACCATCTTGAATGCCAACTTACGTATTCATTAATACCGAACATGATCCCTTAAACGATGGAAATAATACAAAGGTATAAGTAGGCATACATAACAAAGCCAATCTAGTGACGGCAAAAGACCCCATTGCTTTTCCTTGTTAGAGGAAATTGTAGGTTTGTGGTTTAATTTTGTTTGGTGAATTAATGACCTGAATGGCTGAATATGAAGTAGTGGGCCATAAAAATTAAATTTCCAGTGTTTTTTGTAAGGTACAACTGAGATAGGGCCCAGTTGTCATATTGGCCCATGTAAAGCCCACTATTGTAATGAGAGCATAGAAATAATGTTGAGGCACGCCTGAGAGTAATCAAGTTTTTGAAGGCTCGTTTTAAGGATTTGACCGTGAAAATCCAAACTAGTGATACGTAAAGTAGACTGATCGAACGATTCGCGAAACGATCTTTAAATGAGCATATACTTTGGATTGAACTTTATGGAAGATAGCCAAATTTGTAAAAGCTTAAATCCATTCATGGGAAACAAAAGTTGTTAATTTCGGTTCAGTCACAATTCGGTTATTTGAATGTGACAAAGTTTTGCAAACCCTTGCGAATAATGTTATGTCATTTTATGACATGTATAGAGTGTTACAATTTATCCGTTAACCATAAAAACGAATATTTACAAATAATTCATCAATAATTTGAAGTACACTTCTCTAAGGTTGCCGAGTTGGCAAAATCTTGTAAATAGCATCATTAACGTATATGTGAAAAACCAACTGGGCTAGCTCAGTTGGCCATCAAGAGTGATATTGGGGAGGTTGTTACCACATGCGAGAGGTCTCAGGTTCGAATCTCTCCGTGGGGTTTTCCTTCAAGGTAGAATCTGTGGGGTTCTGCCCCATAGATGCGTCGATTCGAGGCTGGCAGGGACTACCTTCTGGGTATGTACTGTGGCAGGGACTACCTCACTAATTATTATTCGAGGTTGGCAGTGACTACTTTTTGAGTAAATACTGTATAATCGAATCACTAACTTAGTATTACTCGCCGTTATTTAAAATATATATATATATATATATATATATATATATATATATATATATATATATATATATATATATATATATATATATATATATATATATATATATATATATATATAGGGGGGCTTTATTTTCAGAACCCTGTTAAGTGCGGGAACTGCGAGAACCCTTCTAGACCAATGAGCTTTTTTTAAATATTAAAGATTATTATTTAATCTAAAGGGTATAATAGTAAATGACACTTTTTAATTTATTTTTATTTTTTTTAATAAAATTCCGTTTTTTAAGATACTCAATTTTCGATTTTTTTTTTTTTTTTTTTTTTTTTTTTTTTTTTTTTTTTTTTTTTGAGCTTTTTTCCAGCATGCTTTGTTTTTAAAATTATTAGTGCATATGTGTTTTTACGATTTTTTTTTTAGTTTGTGCAATAATTTTTACAACATGCATGTTTTTCAAATAGTAAAGTGCATACGTGTTTTTTTGATAATGTAAATTTATAACAAACCAAGAACATATATGTTAAACACAAAAGTCGATATCAATTGAAATACAATTAAAATACAAATTTCTAAAAAGAAAAAATACTTGAATCTAATCGATATATACATGTATGCACTAATAATATTTAACACAAATGGACATATGTGCAACTCATTGTTATCAATATTTTTTAGAAGTCGAACATATATGCGCGCCTTCAATAATCGTATTTCTTCAAACGCCGCATATTATCATCATGTATCTATGTGTGCATCGACTTATAGATCTTCATTGCTATCACCATCTTCATTAACCTGGTACAAACATACTAGGAAATGAACTTTTTAATCATATTTTTAAAACATACATGTTTTAAGCATACATGTTTATAGGCAATCATTTTTTTAAACAGACCTATTTAAAACATACATGTTTAAAAAATGATGTTCGCAAACATATATGAAGAAAGCCTCACATATGTTTTGAACACGTATGTTTTGAACATACATGTTTTAAGCATACATGTATGTTTTAAACATACATGTTTTAATGCATAACATGTATGTTCTATGAAAACCAAAATGTGTACCGAAAAACAAGTATGTTTACCGAAAAAACAAGTATGTTCAAACACGAATTCCACGTTTAATCTAGACATGTATTATCTACACATGAAAAATAGCCATGTTCAATGTAAAAAACAAGTATGTTCACTGATAAACAAGTATGTTCATAAAAAACAAGTAGTAATTTTTTTCTTCATATGTTCATTATTGTCACAATTTAAATTATTTTGGTTAATTGCACACCTCGTACGATCATGTAGTTGTTTGTTTACTCCAATATGATAACATTTTTTTACCACGAGGCAGTGAGTTCACAAATGAGCCTAGTAAGTTGTTCATATGAGCCTAGTAAGTTGTTCATTCTCAATTCTTATATTTAATGAACATGGCTTTAGTGAGGAGAAAAACATTGTTAGTCAGTACTTGAACAAGTATAAGTAGTACTCAATGGATTTCTATAACAGTCTAAAACTAATTATTTTTTATTACTAGCATATGAAGTAGATAATACTAGGGGCATCAAGCACATAGAACACACCACTAGGTGACATTCCATGGTCATTAGAGATACTCGATACACGTCCCAAAAGATACTTTTACATAAGCAAAGTTCATTTAGAAAAAAGTAGCAATTTAGCAGTATAAACACCATTAACAGACAGTATGGTCAATGATCGAACATACAATCTTTTTTTAAAAAGGATCAAAAATCCATCTTTTTTAAAAAGATACTTTTATATAATCTTTTCTACTGATTTTTTTTCCAATGATCTTAACATCAATGATGGAACATACCATCTTTTTTAAAAAACGATCAAAAATCCCAAAGGTTAAAAAAAAAAAAAAAAAAAAAAAAAAAAAACCCGATCTGTAAATGGTTCAAACCTCAACTATGAAGCAATAGATCTAAAAAGTAACCAGACAGCGACAAATACGACGACCACTCACAAATCCCACCGGCGACAAAAACGCAACCACCACAACTTGACAAAGCGGTTTTATGATAAGATCCAAAGTTTTGGGTTTCGGGTTCATAGATCAATTGGATTAAGGGTTATAAATCAGTTAGGAGGAGAGGTTTTTTGGGAGGAGGCGACATTTTTTTTAGGTTAAAACAAATGATTTGTGGATCATTTATCACAGATCCTATTATACAGGATATTTGGACGGTTTTAAGGAAAAAAAATTAAGTAGAATTCCATTAATACCCTTTCAGCTTTACAAAGGATGTCCTAATCTTTCAATTAATTACAATAATGGCACAATGCATTATAACCATTGATCTAACAATCTAACGGTTCGAGGAGAGTTCTCGCAGTTCCCGCACTTAACAGGGTTCTGAAAATAAAGTTACACTATATATATATATATATATATATATATATGAAAGGACTCAAGTTAAAACCATGCTTTATGTAAACAAACCCGAGAAGCCACGCCAACCGCAGAAAGAGAATAATTTACTTGATTGGAGTTTGTGTGCCTGTGCGATCAAGCCCCGTAAATTAGCCGAACAGTGTCTTTAACAAAGAAATGTTCACTTTGTCTAAACATAAGTATTCGATAATGAAACCCCGTGAGGTGTTATGTCTTATTGATCAATAAGTTATAATGGTGATTACATATGAAATCCTAGAAACTCTAAACACACAAATGGGTTTGGGCCTATTTATCTTCTAATACGCTCCCGCAATATGAGCGACGAAATCGCGAAAGCTTGGATTGGATGAGAAAACTAAATAAACATTAAAGCAATAAAAGTTTTGTTGATGAAGACGTTTGACAGCAAACGTAGACAAATCTTCATCTACAACAACAAAAGCAAATAAAGCGATAGCAAAGCAAAAGCACTAAAGCAATTAATTAATTTTGATGACGACATTCGACAACTTTCGAAAATTAATCTTCATCATGCAGCAACTTCAAAAGCAAAAGCAAATCATAAATGTTTTATTTTTATTTTTATTTTTTTAACTTGGGTTTTAGAAGAGGAAGGGATATTTGGTGACGGCTAGGTTTGACGTGGTGATATAAAGGAGGCGGCTCAACTTAGCTATCAAGGCCTGCGGATCAGACCCAATCTGATACCATGTTAGATAATGAAACCCTGTGAGATGTTATGTCTTATTGATCCATAATTTATAATAATGACTACATATAAAACCTTCAAAATCTTAAACACACAAACGGGCTTATGTCTATTTATCTTCTAATAATAATAAGCTATAGTCTCTAATTCTCTATATCTATAATACTAACAACATAATACTCATTGTATATTTGTGTACCACAAGAAATAAAGTTTGTCCTGGATAGGGTTTCGCAAATAAATACAACCTATGAACGAGCATGCTATAGCTGCAATGCAGAAGGCACAACAATTATTTACTGGAAAGTTTGGTTAAATTTTAATAAAAGATGTCACCTTTTAGTTGATCTATAACTGTCTATCAATCGGTTGAAATATAAAAAGGTTCGTGGGGACATTACTGTATGTCTCTATAGATCAATAAAGGGACTTAAAGAATCTAGCTATTTTCATCCTCACAACTATAGTAACACCCAACATCATCATCTAAGGTAAATCCCTTTACTCAAAATATCATTATCGTCAATTTTAACGTCACATTAGTTTTTCACTCACCAACATCAAGACCAAACAGGCGTAGTAATGATCAACAACTTCACCACTCAAAGATACTCTAGTAAAACTCAAATATATCTCATAAAATATTCAAAAAAGAAAAAGAAAAATAAGTTGGTGGTATGCACCACCAACATCTCACCAAAAGAGGAGGCCCTGTTGTATGTTTACGGTGTTTTATGGGAGGACACATAAGAGCAGACGGAGTGCAGCCCTCCCAAATATTCAGTCTTCCCAAATTGGACTAATAAAATTATGCCAACTCAGTTCAACCCTCCAACCCTCCAGCCCTCCAACCCTCCCAACCAATTTCACTCGCGCCCATGATATTTCTGCCCTCTCAAATTTTTTATTTTTTTCCCCTAAACTATTAAACTACACAATTTATAACTAAAACACATAACATTTCATTAAAAATTAAAAAAGAAAAGTACCCTCTGTCACACCCTTTAATACCTCGATTATGACCTTTAATTTGTGGTTTTATCCCTACCCACGTACCATGTTGTCAAGACATTATGACCCTTTAATACTTCTTTCTTCTTCAATCTTTAATTTCTTTCTGTAAATAAATTAACACACACACACTCTCTCTCGAATCATCTCTCTATAACAAGCAAAAATCATTTTGTCTTTCTCTTGTACCAAACCGACTCCACTTTTAGATTTATATATGTGTTTTTTCTCATTTGTATCAAGTGAAAACAAAAAAAAGAGAAGATATAACTCTTCCCTCTCCTCTCATCCTCACCGATCGACACCACCACCACACCACAGTCTCACCACACCACCATCACACCACCTCAGCCACGACAACACCACCTCAGCCATCTTTTCATCTGTTTTGGGTCAAGAAGGACGCGGATAGATTGAGGAGTTTTTTCTTTCTTTTTTTTTTTTTTTAAATGCCACGGTTTGAAATGAACCAAGGAGGAGATATATATATTTTTTTCTAGCCCTCCCAACGGTCGAATTTTAAACAGGCTTCAAAAAAAAATTACAACAAACCCCCTCCAACGTATACTTCACCGATTTGATCAGAGGGTATATAGCCCTCCCACCAGCCCGTTGAGGGCAACCCGCTGGGCATGGGGCGGTGTTACCGGCGGTTTCAACCAACCCTTTGGGCAACCTGATGGGCACTCCGCCTGCCCTAAGGATGGGAGGACGCGTTGTCCAACCCCTTACCACGCCTCATATGTAGTATAATGTATTTTTGTAAAAATAAAGAACCACAATATGAAGAGATATTGATCAAAGTTGCTATTTGAAATTAAGGTTTGTTCATGGCTATGCTTAACAAAAAATCAGTTTCTTGTGAACTAGATGTTTTCGTTTACGTGACTTACATTTACGGTACAAATGATCTACACGTTGTATATAATGTACGCGGCAAACTGTATCGTATACGGATATGATTTTTGTATGCAAGTAACTTTCAATGGTAAATTGAATAGTATAGTCTGTTATTCCAAGCCAAAGAAAGTTTCTAATGAGATATAAAAGAGAAGGACATTAATCATAGGTTTCACTAACTCACAATGTTGCTTTCTAGATGAGGTGTTTGTTTTCATGCGTAAATAGTATGCTGAAAAGTCACATTACACTGCTTGCCCAACATAACATGTTACTCACTTTGTCCTTGTTACAGTACTAAAATCATGATAATGCTTTAATGCCCTACCACACAAGATTTCAAAACAACTAGTCTTAAGAAATGGACTCAGTCAATGGGCTTTTTATGCCCATTAATTACTTCTCAGGCATTCTTTTGTACTTGTGTCTACTATACAAAGGTTCTTTTTTGTTTAACTTTTTTTGCATTATTTAGAGCACACGGTATGGTGTGCGTTAAAGTGTGTTAAAGTTTGACATTTTGGTGTGTTAAGGTGTGTTAATCATACCGTGGAAGTGAGTTAAGGTGAGTTAAGGGTGAGTTATGATGAGGGGTGTTTTTTTTTAGTTAAGGTTAAAGCTGATGTAACAGTGTGTTAAAGTTTAACACGGGTTAACCATACTGAGTGCTCTTATGCATATGGCAAAACATTACATAATATAAAAGATGTTTGGTGTTTTAATGGCTACTTAGGGGCTGTTTGTTTTGGCTTATTTGGCTTTAGGCTTATATTTCATAAGCACTTTTTTTGTGGCTTATTTTGAGACTTTTCAGCTTAATAAGTTCATTATGACACAGAAAATGAGCTTATAAAATATAAGCCCAAAACCAAATAAGCCATGAGCCAGTTATATATACTGAAAAAACACCCCCTTAATCAGATTCCAAAAAATCTAAGTGTGATAGATCGAAGTTTCTTTGGTGAACTCTCGTGTGAAAAAGTCACGAGTTCTCTCGCTGCACAAGATAATATGCTCCTTTTAAACCATCGAAAGTGCCATCAGCACGGTTCTTATAATAACCTAAAATGTGGTTCCTAAAATCCGTGGCTAATTTGAATTTTGTATTCAAACACAACTTAATTAACTAATCATTTTAACTTGAGAAATTACAAAGCAACTAAAACCTATAACCTAAGTTATGTGAAACTCGACATATACATGACAATCTGGTCTATATCACACGATTTACATAGGTCCAAAAGGAATAAAATTTGTACATCACATTTGGTCATTAATATGGTCTAGATACATTAAGTTTAAAAGGAAGATATGGTCATTCTTGACCCCCTTTATCTCGTCCTACTTTCCAGCCCAATCTCCCTTTATCTACTCTTCATTCAACCGATTTTCTCATTCCAAATCTCACACATAAAAACCCTAGCAATAAACCTAAGTGGCGGCAGTTGAGTTCTTCAATTATTCGAGTGGAAAGGTGGTACACATGAGGTGTGAAAGGGGCTAATCAAGGCTGTGTTTGATCGTGGGTTCCTGGGTTCAAGGGTGTTTGATTTGGGGTTCGACCAGGTCGGGGTTCTTTGGAGTTTCGTTCTTGCTTTCTCTCTTCTAATCATTCCAATGTATCACCATGTTAATCTTGGTTCTCTTCAACACATATACACTTGACATGTTCTGAAATCTACAACATAAACTTACCTATAATTGACATAAAATAATACATGCGAAGGGTTATATGTTTCATAAAATCATAGAGGTGTGATAACATAAAATGATAAGCTTGGCTGCATAAATTGATGAACATATATGGGTCGATCTAGGGTTTTAATGTGCTACTCGAATCAAGGTATAAAAAGGGCCTATGAATCTGATATGGGAACATTTATTTATCACTGATATATTGAGCTTGTAAATCTGGTTATGGACCCTTAGTTTGATCACTAATAGGCACTCTAAAAACCTGTGTTCATGTCGCATAAAATCATGAGTTTGGGTGCGTATATAGGTGGCGATATATGGTCCTTTTCTGCTGTTCGAGTCTGCGTTTATGAGCCCATGAAATCTGATCTTGAAAACACTTGTTCGACACTAAATAAATAATCTAGAACCTGGATCTCTAACTCGTGAAATAATGGAGAAAATATGTACATCGATATCAGGTCTTAAAGGCTATTAAAAATCAGGTTGTTTGCATGTATCTTGGATCTGTATTATACATCTTTAAACCTGGAACCAGTCGCATGAATGGGGAAGTAAATATACGTCGATATATATATTTTTGATCTGTTTTAAAATCAGTTATATCAGGCTTATGAAATCCGGTTGTGATCATGTATCCGAACACTATTATACCACATTGAAACTGGAAAACTAATGCCATGAAATACTGATGATATATATATATATATATATATATATATATATATATATATATATATATATATATATATATATATATATATAGTGTAGGGTTATTTTCAGAACCAAATAAATGTACAGAACTGCGAGAACCGATCTGAGCCATCTATTATTTGATCAATGGATGAAAATTATTGTGGCATTTTGGTAAATAAAACAATCACAAATTATTCAGATTTGGGCATTTATGTCATTTTACATGAGTCATTTTTGAAAACTGTCCTATAATTACTCTAATCCAAATCTGTGATTTAGTCTCTCAATAAAAAAAGCCTAGTCACCACCATAGCCACTATATCTCAACTGCCTTCATCTTCATCTTCATCAACAAATCAAATCACAAGGTTGTTACTGTTTTAAATTCGTTCCCACTTGTTTCAAACCCGAACAAACAGTAAAACAACAAAACCCACTCGTTCGAAACGAGTTTCAACTCACACCGTGTCACACGAGTGTGAAACGTGTGTCTCACCTTTTATACCTCTGAATCTAATCGTACACGTTTGGATCTACACGAAATAATCACAAGGACGACGCGTGTGGGTGGTGGTGGTGACGTTTAGGGCGCGTGCACCATAGATCTATGGTGGATATGGTGTGGTGAAGGTGTTTGTGTGTTGTTTTAATGGTGGTGGTCGACGGTGACCGGTGGCCAGCTAGGGTTTTTACGCGGCGGCTGCAACAGAAAATTGCTCTTTCAAATGGATGTTTAGGGCGGTGCGAGAACAGAAGCAGATTCGTTGAAAGAAAAGGAGCAGATCTGGTAACATAAAAATGGTTACAAAAACCTCGTACTCATTTATTTTTTTTATCAGCAGATCTAAAATGGGGACATTTGGTGGAAAACTTCTTGCAAAGTTGATAAGTCACGTGTAAGTGATTATTAGTTAATTAACATCTTCCATACACATACGTACACACATGAACAACTTTGAATGGGTAAAAAGAGGTAAAGAGAAAAAAATCTCTAAAATGGGTTTGAAATTCATGAAATGAGTTAAATTTTTTGACATGAAATATGTCTGAATTTTTACTTATACTATTAACGACAAAGATGAGAGTCTGACAAATGTATCTCACTATCTCAGTTTCTAACCCATTTTTAAGTTTGCTAACTAGAAGACAACATTGTTTTGAAGAGGTTTATGAAGGCGTAATGCTATGCCAGTGCTTGGTCAAAGGTTGGATGAATTAAATTGATCGAATGTTTTAATGGGTCACTATTGTGCATATGTGTTATTGAGAGTGCATATGTGTTTTTACAGTTTCTGGTGAATTTGATGCCTTCTGTGCATATGTGTTTTTATAGTTTTGGAGTTAAATATATTGAAAGTGCATATATGTTTTTAGTTATGATATAAAGATTTTTTGTGTTTAGTTCTATTTTAATTGTGCACTTGTGTTTTGTGGTTACAGGTACGAGTATGATGAGTAAGTGCAGCCGCAGACACAAGTGCAGCCGCAGATACAAGTGCACATATACATACATAGAAATACAAAGTGTCCAACGAGGGAAAATACATGTGTATATATGACAACATTTTTGCTTTTAGAAATTTGTATTTGAAGTGTATTATCACATGATTTTAAATTTTGTATATAATGTTTTTGTTTTAAATTGTAAACAATACATGTAAAATACTTTTTGTTTGCCATTCCATGCACTACAAACACACGTAAATTTACATTATCTAAAAAAACACATATGCACCTTACCAAATACACGTAAATTGAACATTACAAATATACGTAAACATACATTATATTAAAAAAAATATGTGCACCTTACTTTTGAAATCATACATACTGAAAATAAAAATTATTTCAAAAAAAAAAAAATAATAAAAAAAAAAACCCTAAAATTTAGGAACTATAAAACGTTTTTTTATTAAAAAAATCAAAAAGAAAATAAAAAATGTAATTTTACTATTATGCCCTTTTGAATTAAATAATAAAAATAAATATTCAAAAAAATCTGATTGGTTGATGCTGGTTCTCGCAGTTCTGTACATTTATTTGGTTCTGAAAATAACCCTTCCCTATATATATATATATATATATATAGGTCGATGTAGGGGTGTGATGCTAATAAAATTGGAATTACATGCATGTTTTTGGATCTAATATACCTCTAAAACCTGGAAATAATAGTCACATGAAACGTTATATATGTATGTCGATATAGTGTTTAATATGGCAACTAGAATCTGAATTTAATGTATGTGAATATATGAATATAGGGGCTGGAAAAAGGTGCATCGTGAGTGTGTATAAGAGGGTCAAATAATAGGTGTTGTGTGTGTGTTCTAAAACCTGGATTAAACGTGTTGTAAAGGGGCAAGTACATGCATGGATGTGGTGTATTTATTGGGGTCTAAGAAGAAGGAAACTAGGACTTGTGAGCGTCATTTTATGTGAACTAAATGATGGGATTATGGCGTCGAGTAGGCTGGAAAAAAAAAAAAAAAAAAAAAAAAAAAATTATGGCGTCGAGTAGGCTGGAAAAAAAAAGGTTGAGTTGGAGTTTGTTTAAAAAAAAGAAGTGTGATCGAGTCTGGTCTAAAATCATCTCGTGTGGTGTTGTGTTTAGGGTCGAGTTGCGTCTAAAATATATGTATCTAACCAGGCTTTGTTGGTGTTGAAGTAAATGTGAAATATATACGAATAGCATATGTACATAAGAACTGGTATAAGGTTTCTTTTGGCTTGTGAAATCTGAAAGATACACGTTTAGGATCTATGATATGCATAAGAAAACTGGAATTATATGCATGGAAAAGGGAAAATTGCATGCATGTGGGTCGTAGTTAATATGGTTGAACAAAGGGAAATGGTTGTTGGTTCGAAATGGATTGAATTGGTTTAGTTTTTTTCTCGCTAAAAATGGTTCACGAGAAGAGTTACAAAGGGGTCTCGGGTTAATTTGGTGTCGAGTTGAGTTTTCTAGTGAACGAAATAGATTTAATTTGCATGGGTATATTAATGAGTGCATGGAAACTATAAACTTAGGAAATTGTCAACTATTTACATTTTAGACCCTGAACTTTGCTAAATGGACATTTAAAACCCTAAACTATTATAAGTCGTCGTATTAAACCCTAAACTATAATATTGGTCATAATAAGTCTTTAAGTTACTTAATTGTTATTTATAACCGTAAAAGTTATTAATCCGGGAAACTTACTAATTATGGAAACTTACTAAATATGGCAAGTTACTAAAAATAGGAAGTTATTAAGAATGGAAAGTTTATAAAAATAGAAAGAAGCCCTAAATGTGAAACCTGGATAACTATAAGCAGTAAACTTATAAAATGAGCTTATAAGTAATATGTGATCATTAAATTGTATAGGTTCTATGAAGAAGGAATAGTTCCCATTTTCGAGTGTTTTCCTATTTTGTTTGAGTTGCTTTGCATAAGGTACAGATATCCTACCCTTTCCCAGTAAGGGTTCTGATCTCATGACTTTTCGATCTTTGACTTTGATTTGGTTACTTTGCCATGATCCCATTTGATATAAGCCATTGCTATGATTCCCTTGATATGATTCAGTTGCTATCCATTCTGTTATGATGATCTGTTTATTATCTCCTTGATTGAGATTTTGTTCAGTTGATATGCCTTTGTTGATTATGTTAAGATTGCTTATTATGGATAGTTGTGTTCTGTTATGTTCTGTTGCCCGAGCTAACTAGCCATGGAGGTACCATGGCCATGTCATTGAGGCACCAATGGCATGACACTTTCTGTGGAGGTGTGATTGATCCACGGCGTTCCCTTCTGTTATGATTATATGATTATGGCGCACGTGGCCATTATGTTATATGTATGTATAGTCTCGTACTTGCATATGTATTCTGTTTTGCAGGGGGCGTATGGATGCATCCTAGGTATATGATTTGATATGGATATAATATGATATGACTTAGTGACTGGTTGTACGTGCTATGTACCCCATCTCACTTCTGGGAGCTAGCTACTCTATTCGGTACTTGAGAGGTCTCCCCTCTCCGTACACTTATGATTTGATATGATATGTATATGTGATTATGTGGTCTATTCGAGTGTCTCGTTTAGACAGGCTCGTGGCTATCCTAGGTGATTCTTTGGTCTATTCGAGTGTCTCGTTTAGACGCGTTCGTTGCCGTTCTTATTTGACACTTTGATTCTTTATGATTATCTAACTCATGATATCTATGTTTTGATTCGTATGATCTATCTTCGTTTACTTATGCGTATTACCTATCAGTTTTGTATATATATATATCTATTCACTGGGCTTTTCAAGCTCAGCCGCGTTTCTTTTCCATGTGGCAGGTAATAAGCGGGATGCTGGGCAAGAGTGATGAGAGTAGGAGTTAGAAGACCTACCTTTTTAGATTCCCCATTGTTTTGGAATTTGATTAGACACATGTTTGGATATTTCATTTCGTTTCATTTGATATTTGTTTAGACTTATTGGGAGCTTGTAATTTGTAAGTCATGATGTTCTTGACTTTACTTTATTTATGAAGTCTTCCTCTTGCGTTTATTTTATATGTTCTGATAGACACCATACTGTGACACTTCGACCATGGGCGGGTTGGGGTGTTACAGTTCTACACTTAGGTTACATGTAAACCGAAAACTTTATAAGTATCATATGGCATTCCATCCTACATCACTTTAGAGTAAAGCCTTTAGTTACATACTTACATATAAACCATATGTTGTTATTTGTTAGCTTCTTATAACTTTGTCATATTGTAAGACCATGTGTAATGGGGCGTAAAAACCCCCATTTTTGCCTATATAACGCCCCTATAGCGCCTCTCCCCCATAATTGCTGGGCGCTGAAGATCAAAAAAAAGCTTGGAGCGTTTTCTGCACCACTCCCGCGCCCCTTGTACTTTCGAAAAAAAATTAGCCGTTGAACGGCAATATAGCCGTTACCTTGTCTTTTTTTGTAGGCAGTTTTTAGAATCTGGAATTAGGTTTTATTTGTTGGAATGGTAAAGAAGAAGCCATGGAAGAAGTAAACGGAGAAGAAGGAGAAAGAAATACTAAAGCATGTTTTATTTTGTCAAAGTCACGTGGGTGACAAGTACAAAATGGCATGGGGTTGTCCTATCTCTATTTCTTTTTTGGGATAATTACTAATATGCCTCAGTTGCTCAATGCGTTTGCTTATCTGACCCGATCTCACAAAATTCTCCCCTTAGACCAGGGCAACTCGACCGATCAACCAAGGGATGCCACGTGTCCGACCAAAGTACCGCAACAACTGTTGGTACGATGTACATGGAAGGTATTGTTTTTTAGGCAACTTTTGTTTTTTGGGCAACAAATGCATGAGCAAATGGATATTTTGGTCATTTTACATGCATTAAAATTAGGAACTTTTTATAGATATTAGTACGATTACAATTCATTACAGAATACAGATTAATACACACACATCTTCTTCTCCACAGGCAAAGCATCACACAACTAACAAATCATAATTCCTTAACACCCTGTAATTCGATATGTCGATTGAGTTGTACAGTTGTAAAATCACTGTTCGATCTACAGTGAAGTTGCTTACAGATATCAAAGACATTTTGTCGAAGAATGAAAAGCGGGAAAGGTTGTTTAGAAACACAATCTTTGGTCCGTGGTTGGATATTCGGTTTTGCGATAATGACTGCCATTTGATGCATTTTGTTTTACAAAATCAGGTAAAAGTTTCTAACATATCGTCTGATTCCTCACCATTGCAATTCAAAATTGGGGATGATTTGTTAGAGTTCAGGCCTAAAGAATTTTGTTTAATAACAGGGTTTCGATTTGGTAAAGTTTGTAAAAGTAAAAATAAAACAAGTGCATTTCGTGACCGTGTATTTCCTGAAAAAAGACAGATGGTATAAATTCTGTATATGCCACTGATTGTTTGAAACTAGTTAAAGATGAAAATAGGTTCTTAGTTGTTTCTGATGATGATGTTGTTAGGTTGTGTCTTTTGATAGTTGCTATGTTGGTGTTTATGGGTATTGAAGAAAGGAATTGTATCCCTAATCATATACTGTCTTTGGTGGAGGACTTTGATGATTGGAATGTTTTTCCTTGGGGTGAATACATGTGGCATAAATTTTATCAAAGGACTGTGAATGTTGTTGACAGACACAGAAAAGATCATTTGGCCAAGTTGAAAAAAAACCCAAAGTATAGTGCGACATACAATCTATACGGTTTTGCTTGGGCTTTCAAGGTATGCCATACTTACTTCTCTGTACTAAAGTTCACCACTATAGTATTGTATATGGTGTACAAAATGTTTGTTTTTGTTTTGTATGCATTACTTTATTATACCAGTAATATATACCTTCGCCATATACCCATAGTTTTCTTTTGTAAAAGTATTAATTTAGGTTTTTTCTATTAGATATATAGTTTATATATAGTTTTGAACACGGTTATAACTTGCACTTTGAAAAATTGTTCCACATTTTATACATTCTAAACAACCACATATTACAGATATGGATTTTGGAGAGTTATCCTAAAAGCAGCAATTGGTGGGCGAAAGACACGAAGGTCATTCCACGAGGTCTTGCTTGGTCTAAATGTCAAAAGTTTCGAAAATCATACCATAAAATACTCTTTGGACCGGTAAGCACCACACTATCTTTGAAGGCAAATTTATTGGACATTTATTTAAATTTGTTCACGTACAAAGTTATTTAGTATTTGGTTTTTTAGGAGTCAATTCCCATTATGGCACTTTATGCAACGAAACGCGAATTGAGACAACCGTGGTGTATTGCTAGCATCCCTTTTATCAAGGGTTTGTCTGATCCAGACCTGTCAAGTGCAGAGGATGACAAACAACCTGATAGCGCAGAGGATGACCAACAACCTGATAGCGCAGACGATCACCAACAACTCCATAGAGCAGAGGATCACCAACAAGCTGCTAGCGCAGACGATCAACATGAAGCACCACGTTTAGAAAGTTTAGATAAAAATGATGTTGAAAACGCCAATGGTGTCCAATCAAGTGAAGCCCAAAATGAAATGAATGTTTCAACAACTCCTATTTTGGGCAAGATATTTGATTTGCAAACTGATCTTTCGTTGATAGCGAAGCACATAGCGTTTGTCCCAAAACAAGACATTCGCGAGCTGTTTCAGAAGGTGAAAACAACATTTTCAGAGTTAGAGACAGTTTTTAACGAAAATTCTGATGGTGGTGTTGTTTCTGCTCAAGAAAAAACTGATGACCCAGATATTCCAGTCGAGTCTGATGTCAACCCTGATATTTACTTGGTTTGTATTTACCTTTTATGTTTTATTCTCCTAACTTTATACGAAGGTCAATTCCTCGTTAACGTTTACACATATATCATTTTGTCAACTACAGACCCCGTCATCACCTTGTGAAGATGATGTTGATAATGATGTTACGGGCCGAGATGTTGATGATGATCATGGTGATCATGATGTCGATGATGATCATCCAATGGAAGTTGACAATCCTGTTTTTTTCAAGGTTTGTTTTTACTTTGTGTTTTTTGGCATACGCTTATAAGTATCTCATTTCCGTGTTAATGTTTACCCTTTAATCGTACATTTAATTCATTAAATGTTGTATTATTTTTTCAACCACAGGCCACGTCATTAGCTTGTGAAGCTGATAATGGTGTTATGACCAGTGTTGCAGCCCAGCCCATGGAAATTGACAAGGAAGTTGGGAAGAAAGGCTACAACGAATCTCAAGTGGGTTCGATGGACGTTCTTTTACAAGCATGTCAAGTAGGGGTTACCCCTGACTTCCCTGCTCTTGATGAACATAAACCTGCTACTCAAGTTGGAGCATTTCATGAGAAGGACATTAATCAAACAACATCACTCGTCCACGGTGATGTATGTTATCTTTAATAAATACTTTCGCAACATACAAGCTTCCTTATTTGCCTATTTATTTATACATTTTTATTGTACCAGGATCACCCGGTGTGTGATGATTTCATGAATTATATAAACGACGAAGCGGATGTGAATAGGGTTTCGTTAGAAGAAATACCGTTTGATAATGAAAATGGTAAAGGTGTTGAGAATGAAAATGTTAGTTGCGTGCATAAAGAACAAACAACACCATTGCAGAAAGATGTTGAGGTACATGGTTTATTTTAATTTTAAAAAGGTTAATAAGTGTTTATTTCTATGTCTTGTGGTCGGTGATAATCACAACCTATGCTATGCAGAAAGATCAAACAACACCATTGCAACAAACAGTCGGCAACCAAGGATATGCAAATGTGGTCGGTCCTAATGACAAACCTTGCTTGGACTCTGTTTTTTCCGGTCGCAAAATGAAGAAAATCCAAAACAAAAAAAAGGCAGCGAAAATTAAAAACTTGGCTAAAACCTTTAAATCAAGGCACGAGAAGTTTTCCGGATCTCTGAATTCAGACAACGTCCAACGCGCACGACTGACAAGAACTGCTAGTTGCAGAAAGGAGTCGATTGAGCCTATTGTCATTTTAGAGGTAAAGCAGCGTATTACATTCATACTGAAATCAATATCTGGTTGGCCTCTGCTAATATATGTTATGTATCTTTTCAGGACGTCTCTGGAAACCCAAAAACTCGGTCAATTACTGAGTTTTATTCGGCCAACATAGATCCTTTTGTAGAGGTAGTCTGTTTTTTATTCTTAAATTAACAATATTATGATTCGTTTAATGTTAATCATTGATTTGTTTATTTTAGGATCTGTCTCGACATCCCAAATGCAAAAAGGACAAGGTGTCTTTGCCTGATTCACTTCGTATTTATTTAAAGCAAAAAAAACCAACAGACTTTAAGTTTCCATGGGGCGGTCGTACCATTGTTTCTGGTAGGAATTTTTGGCTAGCGTTGGCATGTCTTGAAGATTGTAAAGGCGGTTGGTTGTATGACTATGTAAGGAACCATCATCACTATCTGGTCAAATACATTTGTATATAGTTTTGATTGAGTAACCACTATAAGTTTTATAATTTTTGTTTTTTGTACACAGCACTTGGATATATGGTTTGACCTGATGTGGTCTCTTAGACCAAGCAATGCAGATTGGACCTTGGCAGGGTCTCTTTTCGTATGATACATCTTGGCTGGTCAAATGTATAATCATTATTCAAATGGAACATACTACCCTGTGGCTTGGCGAGATGTCGAAAAGGTTAGTTTATCACAATCCTTTTTAATATACAATTGTAACTGTATACATAGTAATTTGTACATTTGTTTGTCTATATTAGGTTTATTTTCCCGTGAATGAACCTGAGAAACACTGGTGTCTCGCTGAGCTTCAACTGCGTACTGGAGTTGTTTCATTTTATGACACTCTTGGGTGTGTCCATGGCAATGGCACACGGTGGTGGAGAAATATGAAGAGAATTTTGCCAAAATAGCTTACCAAGTATCTGGATCAGCAAGGGATATTGGCAAGCAAGGGCATATCAGCCAAGGAATATAAAATAACATACCAGTGTCCTGCAGTCCCGAAACAAGCAGAAGTATATGGTGATTGTGGTGTATGGGTATGTATTATTTTATACAGATTGTGCCGCAACCAACCACTGGAAGTAGACGACCCTCTTGAAACTGCGTTAGCATATTGTGAACGGATGCTTCAATACTTCTGGAAGCACAAGGAGGCAATAAACAAGGTTTAACGGTATTTGAAGGTATTATACTTTATTTATAAATCTATACACTTTTAATTACACAGTTTGCATTCGCATGCCTATGTAGTGATTGAAAACTGTGTTTACCAAACAATTAATTAAGTAACCCATCACAGTTGATATGTGTAATCATAATCAGCGTTGTGGTTTGACAAATTTTTTTCCATTTGTGGACAGGTATTGGCGCATTTTTTCCCCATTTGTGAACATCCTTTGAGAAGGTATGAAGTAATGGATCCAGCGTTGTGGTTTGACAAGTTTTCAGTATGGGCAGGAAGTCTCGTGTGATGAGCCTGTGGAACCTGGTTACTGTCATCAATGGAAGGCGTTTGCTAACAACTAACCTTTAAATAATTGACTATTATCTAGTAATCATTGTTGTTTGAAACTGTTCAATAACACGTAACCTTAAAATAATTGACTATTATCTAGTAATCGTTGTTGTTTGTAACCGTTCAATAACATGTAACCCAACAATTGAATAAGGTTTCTTTTAAGCCTTAAACCATCAACAGTTGTCTTTTAATATTTCTTAGTAGATCAAGAACCATTTGACTCCAAAAATCAATGAGAAGTTTAATATCTGCATTAACCAGCATATCAATATTAGAACTCTCTTTCTCTTCCTCCTTCACCTTTTCTTTTACCTCTTCAACAAACATGCCTTTACCCTTTCCTGAGTATTGATGTGTAGGAGCAGCAGCAGCTTCATTTTCACCAGCATTAGGATGAATCACTCCAGCAGTAGAATCAACCTTAGATTTTTTATCACCAGCAGCAGATTCAACTTGAACGTCAACACTCACCCAGACATCCTGCTGCTAGCCTAAACTTTCTGCTGCTGAGGGTTCTGCTGCTCGCTTTGTAACTTCTGGGATTCTACTGCTTGGTTACAAAAGACCAGGGACTGATGTGTACTTTCTTATCCAAAAGGTTTACAAACCCCCAATTCGTTCGATTTAGGGTTTTAAAATCTAATTGGATATCATAATCAGTTTTAAGCGCTCACAAATAAAACGAATTCAAACCCTAACACCATTTTTCATGTATAATCTTAAAACCCCCAAATCAAACCCTAATCCACAATGACGAAAAGATCTTTCTCAGCTAACCACAATCAAGTTGCCTTTCTTCAAAAGCCCCAAGAAGCTGAAGGTTTTGCTGAGGTAATAGACTTTCTTAATGCTACTCATATTAGGTACGCATTAACAGCAAACCCTGGTATAGTTATTTCCCACATGAAACAGTTCTGGTCTAGTGTCAAGCTCAGAACTAGAAATGGGGAAGAACAATTAAAGGCTAAGGTAGATGACCAAAGGATATATATCTCTGAATCATCTGTAAGAAAAGCTCTTCACTTTTTAGATGATGAGGAAATAATTTGCCTTGAAAATTCTATCATTTTTGAGGAACTTAAAAATATGGGATATGAGAAGAAAACAAATGGTTTAAAGTTTTATAAGGGTCTTCTCTGTCCACAATGGAAATTTCTTCTTCACACCATTCTCCATTGTCTAAGTCCTAAAACTACAGGGTAGAATGAGTTCAGCACAACTCAAGCATCTGCTATGATTTGTCTGGCCACAGGTCAACCCTTTAATTTTTCGGCTATGGTAATGGATGGGTTGAAGAAGAATATTTCTGGAAAATATTACATTTACCCAAGGTTTTTGCAATTAATACTGAATAATCAATTATCAAAACCTAAGGTACATAAAAATGTAAAGGAATGCCCTGTGCTTAAAAGGAAATTATTTTCCTATTTGAAAAAGGATGGAACAGGTTTTTCTGGGACTGTAACACCCCTGTTCCCACTCATGTTGTCTTTGGCTGCTAATCAGCCTGAAGGTGCTGAAAACACAACAGCTACCCATCACACAGCCACTTTGGATACCTCATCATCTGACCCTCAAAATACCCAAACACCTAGGATTTCACCAAATAAGAACACTGATTTTCCTCAGACCAGTGTTAGGATGGATGCAGATGAGGCTGCCACAGGTGTGGGAGGTGGAATGATGGAAGGGGCTAACACTACTGCTCCTGGCTTAGTAGCTGGGCAGGAAAGTGTTACCATAAGTAAGACCCCAACCAAGGCAACATCTAATGAAACTGATGAATTGAGGGACACCCATAATGTATAAGATGACAATTCCAGCGATCACCCTCTCAGGCCAGATAATTAGGCATTTGGAGGGAAGGAAGAGGTCAAGAACAAGGATATTCAAAAGGCTAAAGAAGGCTGGAACAGCACATAGGGTGAGCTCTCCTGAAGACACAAGTTTGGGGGAGGATGCTCCCAAACAGGGGAGGAATGTGGACAAGGATTCAGGGGAGGCAACCAAGGAAACATGGGAGGTTAATGAGCTGAATGTTGAAGGTGCTGTTAGGAATGAGAATGTGGAGATGGAAGTTGATAGTGTTGTCAAGGAAGGTAATGAGGGTGTATGTGATAATCTAAAAACTTTTGAGCCTGAACAGATGATCAAACATGGTGAGGTTATGGTGGAAGTTGTTAAGAGCTTAGGGGAAATGGCCAAGGTTGATTCTGCTGCTGGTTCAAGTCATCCTACTGCTGGTTTAAAACAATCTGCTGCTGGAGTTGAAGAAGAATCAGTTGATGAAGATGAGCCAAAGCAGTTGAACAAGAAAGAAGCTGAAGTAGCAGACTGGATGAAAACTCGAAGGAAGGAAAGAGTAAGAATGGCTACTGATGCTATTATTGCACAAGAATCACTTAACGAGCAGATAGAACATGCGATTAAAACTGATCCAGTTGTACACCAAAAAGCCATAGAGCTGATTGCAGATGAGAGTGTAAGTATCCTAGCAAAATCAGCTATACTTGCAGATTTCATTAACTCTAGGAATCAAGGAGTGGCTTTGGATGACATCACGGAAAGTATTAGATCAAGTCAGAAGAGGAAGAGACAACCAACCAAGGCACAGGTCATAGATGGAATGAAGATGTATTTAAGGAATCAAGCTGGTTGGAAGGCATATCAACTTAAGGGAAGACCAAATGAAGAGATTCAGAACTTGTACTACAAGTAATATAGGAGAGCTCACATGAAATTTCCTGAAGACTTAGAGGAAAGACCTTCAAAGAAACTTAAGACCACTCAGAAGAAATCAACTGAGAAAGTGGAAGTTCATAGAGAAAGAGTGGAATTATCACAAGAGCAGATGAGTAAGATCTTAGTCACAGTTCCAGAAATTCTTCATGTTGACCATTTGCAATCAAGATATCCAATAATTGATTGGGAGATCTACATGGACAAATTTGGAAAGGCTTGGAAGATTACAAGAGTTGGTGGAGGGACAACAGTGTTCAAGAATTTTGGAAATTTGATAAGACTCTGTGACAGAGAAGATTTGGATACTCTGTGGAGGTTAGTACAAGAAAAGCTCAATACAAAGAAGAAGACAGATGTAAAGGAGCAAGAGCTATGGGTGGAATTCAAGAGATTGTATGAGCCAGATCCTTCAGATGTTTATTGGAAATTTCCTTATTATGATCTGACTACATCATGGGAGTTTTATAGTTCCTGCAATGTGCATCATTTGTCAACACAGAGTGGAGTAGATATCTTCATGTTAGCTGAATTGGAATATCCACTGAGTTATGAAGTGTTAGCTGTGATGATTACCACAAAACTCAGGTGTGAACGACAATCAGATGTGGTTAAGGATTTACTTCAAAGAATCTATGATCAGTATGAAGCTCTGAGGAAGAACAGAGTTTAATTCAAGAAAAAACTTTGTGATTTGGTGTTGATCCCAGATGAGCAGTGATCTTGTTAATTATCTTAGATATGAATCTAAAACAATAAGTATAGAAACTGTTATTGAATTGAAACAATATTAAACAAGAACACTTGTAAACAAATGAATTATGTCAACAAACACTTCAATATATTAATACGGTTACTCAAAAGTAACAGGGTTACAAAAACCTTGAAGTTAATCGACTTAACAAACAATACGTACCTAACCCTAACATAATTATCTAATAAGGAGTCCTAGTCAAGTTTCCTTTAAGTATAAACCAACACCAGGAGGATGTTTCCAAACACTCACTTCTTTTTATTTCTACCAAAATCCTGCCCATAGAGTTTTCTTTGTATCTTTCTGATAAGATCAATAACCATTTTAGACCAACGATCAACAAGAAGTTAAGTTTCTCCTTCAACCATCATCTTAAGTGTAGACACAGCCAGAGGGTAATCATTCTCTACCAGCATGTGCATTTGAACTCCTCCCTGCATTACTAACTCATGAACTCCACATGACTCATATAATCTCCAACGAATAATTTTAGTACTTCTACTGTAACACCCCGTGCCCGTTTTGACCAAAAACTTTGACTTTTTACGCGGAAACGCTTAACTTTACCGGACTAATACAATTCTTCTTTTAAATAACCAGAACTTATAACATTTAAAACCCTTTAAAATACTTTGCAAGTACATATACTCGAACACCTTTCAAAACATTTCACAATCAATTGTATAACATAACCAAACAACCCTTCAGACCACAGATACGCCGTATCCCTTTTGAGGGTTACGCCGTATCGACACTGAGAGACAATACGCCGTATCAACACTAAGTGATACGCCGCATCTCTTAAAACTTCTGATACGCCGCATCGAGTACATTAGATACGCCGCATTTACCCATTTGACACAGAATATCAGCAGGGAGACCTGCATAAACTCAACACATCACAAAATACCCTTTGACACCTTTTCCACTCTATAAACATTACAGAAATCATTCATTTAACACATCAAACATGTTACGATAACACTTGACCCGTTTACTACTCAAAATGGGTATAAACAAGCTTATGCCAAACACTCCTTTAACGTTGACCATAAACATATAAACTACACTTTGATACACCATTTGACCACCCAATTGTCATACGACTATTGACATACATTTTGACACTTGTTTACTCATTACAAAACGACACTTGACTCGCGAGGGTACAAACTCATACACTTGAGCTCGGTATCCTACCTAGCTCTATTCTCTTACCAATTCCATCTACCAAACGCATATCCATCTTTAATCCTTATCCAATCCTTCGTCTCAATACTTTCGCCTACAAAACATTAGACACTTAAACCGTAAGCACGAATGCTTAGTAAGTAAAACGGGTATAACATAACATTACAATTCATTCTCACATTACACATCATAACCCTAAATCCTTCAATACATTGAACATAAACACATACCTTAATCCAATCTTGCCTAATCCATCACTACCTTACACTTACTAACACATAACAACATCACACAAACAT
This sequence comes from Artemisia tridentata subsp. tridentata, assembly GCA_021014915.2. NCBI lineage: Eukaryota > Viridiplantae > Streptophyta > Magnoliopsida > Asterales > Asteraceae > Artemisia > Artemisia tridentata. Next base: position 377,254,970 of record CP139508.1, read on the forward strand.
TCATTAATCTTAGCATATAAGATCATCTAGACACATAATGCATAGAAGTCATCATAACATCATTTTATAGCCGGTTTACTTACCTTGAGTCCAAGCCAAGACTATCACTAACATCATCTTCATCATCTTCATCTTTTATCATCATCATCATTACATCCTAAACCATTATCATCATATAATACATAATCATTAACTATAATCATGGTTAATACAACCATAACTAACCTCTAAACACTTATAATTATCATATAATCATATATTGATTATATGATAATCAATCCCGTCATTTACCGACTTAAACCCATTAAAAACTCATCACATAATCATCATTACTTCTTAATTATCTTAAAACACCATTTACCCTTTAATCCCAAATTAGGGTTCACAAACCCTAGATTCTTAATCATCAATTAAACACTAATTAAGCATCATTACTTACTTGATAACCATGCTAGGAACAAGCTATAGGCTTAACCCTTGAATTATCACCATCAAACCATCATCATCTCATCATCTCTTCCTTTCTTTCTCCTTTGGTTCGACACCCACAGAAACACACTCTCTTTTACAGGAGAGTGTGGTAACTTATACATAAATGGGGAAGATTCTAGCTACAAGGGCAATTCTGTCATTCTGCTTATTTAAGGTCGATGCGCCGCATCTATATTTTAGATGCGCCGCATCCATGCTACCCCTTTTATACGCCGTATCTCCTTCTCTAATACGGCGCATGGGCTATAACAGATCGGTTCTACTTTCCCTTCTTACCATACGCCGCATGTACTTCCTAGATGTGCCGCATCTAGGCTATAACAGATTAACACTTAACAGTTAACACTATAACCATTTGCCCTTAACAACCACCTTTAGACTCGGTCCATTTCATCCAGGGTGGGGTCCCACTACCCGGGAAACGGGTCTAACAATTCTACCCCCTTATTTAGATTTCGTCCCCGAAATCTCTCGTCCATTACTATCCAAAACTAATTTACCTTACCTCCATTCTTAGCACTTTCCTTTCCTCTTCCCTTCTACGATTGCACGATCTAGGTGATCTTACAATTCTAAGTCCACTATGCTTACATCATACCCCTAGCTCATTTCATTTCTAGCTTACTTCTCCATTCTTTCACTTCTTTTTCAATCATTATGTCGTTCGATGCATAATCCTAGCCACGAATGCATACCATTTAACATTTCTATGTCTATCACATACCTTTCCAACTAGTTACATTTAACTTTTTTGTCAAGGACTATGTGTCACTTGAACATTACATACCCTTTTTCACTTCTTATAAGTTGGTTATTCGTTAACTTTCTACTTTTATCGCAACCTTACCACAAACTCATTGACATTTTACTATACGTTACATTTGCCTTTACTTTTCTTCTCAAAGTTTCATAGAGCTTTTAAATCCATATTAGCGTTTATTAGCATTCATTATCTCACATTTTCTCCAATTCATATTGCAACAAGCATATCGTTTCAAACCTTAGTCGTTTTAACTCACACTTAAAACACCTAAGTCCTATACTTCACTTGACGTTTCCCACCTAGGGTCGTCATTCAACTCATTGTCTATCCACCTATCCTAGTTCCTTATTACTCCTAGTCATCCTAGACTCCTTCTTCTACCCTTTCATTCTACTCATGCCATGTCGGGAACACATAAGCCCACTCATTCGTACTTCCTCATTTACATGGAGAGGCATCCCAAACGATGTAAATCAAGAAATACAAACTCATGGTTCGGTGATTTATGACTTCTTTATTCAAATGAAAAGGCGTCCCAATCCATTTAAATAAAGAAACCATAAACCATCCTACTTATACACTTCCGACATAACACTCGCATTATTATTATTTAAACTTTTCATTTCCTAGCTTGGATCCACTTTACTTTAACATTTTTCCCCGGAGGGAATATTACACATGCCAAGGATGTATGCAATATTTTCCGGTGAAGGCAATACGTTTTATCCCGGAGGATCTTTAACACATCCCGAAGGAATTCTTTACATTCTTTGACCTGGTCATCCCGAAGGATACCACCTTTAACATCCATCCCGAAGGATCATTAACATTCAAACTTTATCACTTTCACATTATCACATTGGATCCAAGCTATTAATCATTTTACATACATCACTACATTCGTTTATTATAGTAATTACCGCTAATCGCCTTAGCAGTAATGTGATAATTTCAGAACAACGCCTTTATCTCATACACACTCCTTACATTCTTAATCCGCTTTAGTTATTTTCACATTCTTGCTTTACTCTTTTAGTCCACCCGACTCTTTCTACTTTTAAACCTTGCATAGGTTAACTTATATTCGTTCATTGGTACCATTCGTTATTCTTGCACGTTTTAGTTATCTACGCATTTTCTACATCGTTACACTTTTCACTCTAGCTTACATTCTTTAACCCGCGTTAATCATTTCCAACTTTTACATTACATGTTAGTCTACTCAACTCTTTTACTTATAGACTTTACACATGTCGTCTACTGCAACACATGCTTTCATTATAATAATTACCGCTAATCGCCTTAGCCGTAATATAATGATTTTAAGTCAACACCTTAACCTTATGTGTGGAAAACTAGAAGGGGGGTTGAATAGTTTTACGTCTTTTTAATTTATGAAAACTTTTGTTTACTTTTTAAAAGCTTCGATTCTATCTTATGTGAATTCAACTCTTGATCAATATGAACATATATAAACAAATATATATAAGTAATGCAAGTAATGTAAATGAAATGAAATAAGAGAGAGAGAGATGGAAAGATCAAACCACAACACGGAGATTTATAGTGGTTCGGCTACAAGGACACCTTCCTTGCCCTACTCCACTCCTCGAGTCACCTACTCGAGAGTTTTCTTCACTATGTCAACAAACTCCCTTATGGCGGAGAAACCTTACACAACTTTAGCTTACACCGGCTTAACGACACAAAGCTAGATGTCGAGTCCTAATCGTAGCTAGAACCAATCTCACAACTTGTACACAACTTCTACACGACTTAATCACGACTTCTTCACGACTTCTTCACAACTGCTTCACGACTTCTTCACAACTTCTTCACGACTTGTTCTTCACGACTACTTCTTCACAACTACTTATTCACAACTACTTCACAACAAATTTACAACACAACTACGTAGTTACACTTAGATCTACTTATCACAACTACACAACACTTTACACAACAACACAATTGAATGAGGTAAGTAATAACACTTCTTCACTAGTTGAAGTAGAGTTCTTCTTTTGCACTTTTGGTGGTGGAAGCTTGGATCACTTAGAAACCAATGCTTAAGAAAATATGATCAAAGGATTTACAATGTTTAGAATGAATTTAGAACAGAAAGTTTTAGTGTGCAAAAGGTGAGTAAAAGTCCAGGAGAAGACTGGTATTTATAGGAGAAAAATTGGACAGCTGGAAGTCTACTGGAGCGGGGGCGGTCCCCTTAATAATTAAGGGGGCCGCCTAGTAAAATTAAGGGGGCCGCCCCTTCTGTCCGTTGGCCAATTTTGTCCTTTTGTGGGGAAGGTTTTTCTGGAACATTTTAACTGATTTTGGTTAAAAATTTGAATTCATATTTTTATAAAAGATTAAACATTTTTATTTAATACCAAAAATGTTTTTCAAAAATATATAAAATGTTTTTGATGTTTTATAAAAAATCTAGTTATTAAGAAAATGTTCCTTTGATCATATAATGCATTAAGCATTAGTTCATTCATACCTTAAGTGATTTGAGTTGTAGAAATAGATATTTACAACTAAATACTTGTTTACGTCATAATTTTCCGATTAATGATTTTACATTTTGTGATTATCAAAACGTAGAGATATCGAAAAATATTAATAACGTGTTTAGGCATTATTTATATCAACAATCTCCCCCTTTTTGATGATTACAAAATCTAAACTCATTAAATCTAAAAATTAGTTTTTAGACAAGTATTTAGTGAGTTTACATCTATTTCTCCCCCTTTTTGTAGAATCAAAAAGGTTAAGCCGACAAATTTTAGAATCAAATATGTCGGGACGAAAACTCCCCCTTGATGTGTACTCCCCCTTGTTTGGGGGCACCAAGGAAACGAGCTATGGAATGCTTGCAAAAAAAATGTTAGAAGCACAAGTATATATAACAACAATAAGAAAGCATATAAAATCATTCATTCAATAAAGGTGTTGTGTATAAATACACAACCAAAAGATTACAACATGAAGTATGCAAGCATACAAATAAAAATAAAAAAAACTACTAATGAAACTACATAATCATCTTAGAGGTACATGGTCTTCCATGGAGCTTGCTTGCAAGAAGGGTTTGAAAAATTATTTTTAAGCATTGCATATGCTTAGTTGGGTGAAAATGGAGGTGGTGGTGGTGTAGTGGGTGAAGGAGGTGGAGGAGGTGGTGGTTGTGGGTTGGCAATCATGTGTTCAAGAGATGAAAACATGTAGTGTATCTCATCTCTAAGACCAAAGATTAAGGTCCGGTTATGGACGCAACAAAGACAATTATCACCATGGGCTTCAAGCATTGCCCAAGGTATAGGAAAGAATGATGGTGGGGTTGGTGATGGTGAAAAATGAGCATCAAGAGGTGTGATGGGTGATAGGGAAATGGCAAGTTGGGTGTATGAAGGTTCTTGAGTGGATGGTGGTGATGATGCTCTTGGTGATGATGTTAGGTGAGTGTGGATGTAGTCATTTATGGAGGAGGTGGATGGAATGGAAGAAGATGAAGCTCCATGCGTAGATGGTGTTTTTGATGGTGCATTAGGTGCACTTGGGGATGAATTTTTAGGTGGTGGTGATGGAGTTTTGGTGTCATCTTGGGTTAGGTCAATGAAAGGTTGTTTTGTTGGTATGATAACGAGTCTTTGTTTCCTTGAAGGCTTAGAGATGGAGGATTTAGGTGATAGCATTGTGGATGACAATGGGTGTTTGATGAAGGTGATGGTTGATGAAGTGAAAGGTAATTGTAAGGAGGGTTTTTATATTGTGAAAAAGTGGTTGATTTAGGCAAATTGTGGAGATATTGTGGTAATATTCCAAGTCCAGTTCGTGCATTAAGGGTAATGGTAGCTGGGGCTAGGTAAAAGTGGTCACAAGATACAAAAGGAAACAGTAAATTTTACTGTCCAGATGGCCGGTCCCCTTAATTGTTGGGCGGCCCCCTTAAAAATTAAGGGGACCGCCTAAGGAATTAAGGGGGCCGCCCATCTGGTGATTTCCCAGGCGACCAAATTTGAAAAATTTCCAGAAAAAGGTTATTTTTAGGATGACTTTGCAGCAAATTCCATTTGGATCATGTACATCAAGAATGATTAAATATTATCAATTGCACATTTAAAACAATATCATAGGACAATTATATAGTCATATAATTTCAAATAAACTAGTAGCTAGGTTCTAATAAGTTTATCAACTAACATAATAATAAAAGACATAGCAAGCAAGTGTCAATATAGTAGTACTACATATAAGTGTCTAATAAAAATCAATTAAACATGCATCAAATATGTTTATTTCTTCTTCTTCCCAAACAACTTTCCAAGAGACTTTCCAATGGACTTGAAGCCGCCTCGTACTTCATGGTGCATCTGCCGTTGTGAGTTGAGCATCTCGGTTTGCCTTTCGAAGAGTAGTTCGTCTGTCATGTCGGCATGAGGAGGAACTTGATATTCGGTGTAATCAAGATCCGGGAGATTTTCAACGAAAGTCCTTGGTGATGGGGTACTAGCACGTGATGTGCCTTCCTCCGCATCATCATCATCATCATCATCACCTTGATGAGACGTGGAACCACGAGGTGGAAACGAGACTGACTTACGAGATTTACCCTTATCACTACGAGGGCGACGGGTACGGATTTGAGCAAGTGGATTGAGGGTCGGTTGCACAGACTCATAAATTGGACTCCGAAGATGTGGATAGTGTATCATGACATGATTATAGAGACGAGTGAGAAACATACCATATGGTAGATTTGCATTGTGAGTGTTTTTGGCGGACATGATACGGTAGACAAAGAGATATGCCAAATTGTATGGTTGTTCAGCAACGATACAATATAACATGTGGACTATGCTTGCCGCGACATGATCACGGTGACCACTGGTACCGAACGCATTCTCACGAATGAGTTCTTACCAACTCTTCATGTCGCGGCGTAGATCTTTGAGAAGGATTTGGTTTTCAGAGATTTCAACATCTTTCGACTTGATCTTTCGACTAGTCGTACCACGAACTAGCCCAAGATATTGACGAATCTCTTCAGGAGATGGAATCTCGGAGTAGTAAGGACCCACTTGAGGTCGATTAAGCTCAAGAGAGGAAAGGTCCCACTCATTTGAGAAGACAGCTTGACCGGAGGAAGGAATTCCTAGAATTTGCCCGAATTGAGCAAGAGTAAGAGTGATGAGTTGGTGTTGAATCATGAAGGATATGAGGATGGTGCCAAAGGGATCGGTTTGCAATACCACTTGACTATAGAAGTCAAGGACAAAGCGCGGAATGATTGGCTCATTAATTTTGTAGAGACAATCAAGACTTACGTTGGAAAACATACGTTCTATGTAGTCGGATTCATAGAACGATGGATGGACAATTCTCCCTTCGTGAATGTTCCTATCCTCAATGGGACGATAGAAACAAGCAACAGAGGGAGCCATGCCCGGAGTGGAAGAGACTTTAGGAATGTATGATTTTGATCTTGAGACATCGCCAACTGTCACTTTGGGCATTTTTACCTATACAAGATAGCAACAAAAAATAAGAAAATGACATGCATATATTAAATATGCTACCTATGTGGAACGTAAACATACTTCGACTCTAAAACTTAAGTCCTAAGAAGTAGTTTACAATGTTCCTTAGTTTTAATATTTAACTCGCTTGAAATGTATTTTATGATGTTAAAGAATAGTTATAGGGATATTATGACAAGAAATCAACAATATCCTAACGTTCTTTTATACGTCATAAGCTACCTTGAAATGTGGCTAGACAAACATTGGATTGTATATCTAGCTATTCCTTACGAGTGTTTAAGTAACTTAGATTTTGACTCAAAAATTTCTTTCAAAATGTTGTGCCAAACGCTCCTTTAAATAAGAAGATAACTAGTAAAATTTCAATATACATATGAATTATGTATCTTGATGACTTAAAACAACTAATTTCATGTTTATAAATTTTGACAAGTAGTTATAAACTTAATTTTGATTATGTTTTGATGATTCTAGCTCCTCATCCAAACACTCTCTTATATTTAACAAAAACATTTTTTATGATTCGAAAAATATATTTTTAGGATTAGTGAGTTGTAATAGACCAATGTGATTAGTTTTAACGAGTGTTTATGGCATAATTCAACAATGTGATTAGTTTTAAAAAAAAATGATTAGTTTATCAATACTTTGACACAATGGGTTTTAATTACTTAGTTTCTAGGTTGATTAAGCATTCTAATCCTATGGGGAGCATTTGATTACAACATTCTTAGACTTAATTTTAATAAAAGTATAAGTTTGGAAAAGTTTAGCAAAAGACCTAATTAAGATTAGACTCAAAATTGAATGAAATTTGATGAAATGTATAAAGAAAAACTTACTAAATGTGTTGCTAATCGATGTATAGATGTTTGCCCTTTGTGAAATTGACTTGAAGAGGTGATTTGATGATGGATTTGTGATGGCAGTTCGTATACAGCAGAGTGGGAGTGAAGTGAGTTTGAAAAATGGGGTGTTTGGCAAAGATTTCAAGGAGAAAAATCGTTTTGGCAGCAACAGTAGGCCGGCCCCCTTAAACATTAAGGGGACCGCCCCCGTTTACTAGCCGGTCCCCTTAAACATTAAGGGGGCCGCCTGCCAAATTTCTGAATTTCTTGATTTTTGTTTCTGACGGCAAAATATTTATATGTATATATTTACAATATATCAAAAATACGTTTATTGGCACGAAGAAGGAATACTTGACACATTTTATTAACATTTTGTTAATAAACTTAATCTTGATAATTTTGGACAAAATGCTCAAGACGTCAAGTCGACAGGAGGTTTAAGGATTGGGAAGAAATGTGTGTATATATATATATATATATATATTAGTATTATGTGTAAGTGTGGGATGTTAAGTAGATTATGAGGAATGGTGAGGCAATGACGGAAATAGGTGCTGGCGGTGACGGGAGTTTGTTTCATCCATAGTTTTCTTGACTCGACGGTCAAAGTGCTACTTCTACGTTAATCCACTTAACTCACTTCTCTTCATCACCATGAGTTATGTGACAGTGGACACGGAAGATTTTCGTGTTGAACGTTAAAGTTCAAAAGAGGCAAAGGGGGAAGAAAAGGTTCGAGGACGAACAATTTCTTTTAGTTCTAGATAGTCAACAAATGACGTATCTAGGTTATGTGCGTATATATTTATATGTATATATATGTATATATATATATATATATAATATGTATAACTAGTAGTATAGGTATATATATGTATAAGGAAAAGTCTACTAACTAACATACTAAGCACAAAAGATTAATGGGGCATGCAATAGGCTAGTTCATTTATCTACGCATATAATGGTGAGCATGAAAGAGTGGCGTACCTTTTGGTCTTCAACAAGTGGTCTTCAAGTTCTTCAAAGCGTATTAACTTATAAAAGTCAATTACGAAAGAGAAAACGCCTTTCCCGATGAGTATGCAATCTAGCCACTTGGTCCCCATGATCTCATTTTTCCATAGATGTTTGGCCCAAACATGGTTTGCAATTGACTCGGATGCATATATGGTGGAAGTATTCCCCAAGGATTGTAGCTTGGTGGATTTGGGTAATTCCACATTGGGTAACTATTATTATGACGGTTTGGTATATTTTGGTTTCTTTTAGGTTGAGGAGTTTTAGGCCGAGGGTGAGGACTAGGTGGTCTTCTAGGTGGAGGTGTTTTTGACCTTAACCTTGGTTTAGAGTATTTTACTTCATTTTTTAAGGATGGTTTATAAAAGGTTTTTACTTCCTCATCACTAGCTATGGGTATTTTTCTATCTTTTATAAGTATATACTTAGGTTTTGACTCTAAAGGTTTTTGCTCACTAGTTTCACATTCAAACTTTACATTTTTAGTTTGACTATTTGAATCCTTAGTTGAATTAAATCCTAATCCGGTTTTATCACTTGATACTTTTTGAATACTTATTATTTCCCTAAGCGAATTACTACTATTTTCGAATTTGTTAAGCCTACAAATTTCCTCCTTAAGCATTTCATTTTCATTTTTTATTTCTAGACATGTTTTAAATTCAAGAATTTCTTTTCCCTTTTCTAAATTATGTAGTTTAATTTTTAATTCTAGTATTTCTTTTTCTAACTGATTATTAATGTGTTTTAGTGATTTATTTTTAGTCATTACTTTTTGGCCTAATATACATAACCTATTATATTCGTTATCTAGATCTTTTTCATCTAATGATAAATTTTCATCACTAAAGTATTCGGTTTCGGAACGTACCTCACTTGATGTCTTAGCCATGAGACACTTCTCTTCTTTTGTGGTTTCTTTCTCGTCTTCTTCACTGTCACTCCATGCTCCTCCAATGAACGCCTTTTGGTTTTGCTCCTTTGACATCATAAGGCATCTTCCAATGAGATGATTTGGATCACCGCATTTGAAACACTTCCTCTCGCTCTTGCTACCTTTGTCGTCTTTGTTTCTTTGGAGTGTTTTCCTTTCGTCATATGGTTGTCTAACGAATCTTCCTCGTCTTTTGAAAAACTTCTTGAAGTCTCTTACGGCCATGGCATATTCTTCATCATCACTTTCGAAGGTTGAGCTATCCTCGTCACTTGATGCTTTCCTAGCCTTCAACGCGATTGATTTGCTTTGCTCTTTCTTTCCTTTGACCATCTCGAAGTCTTTCTTGATTATTGCTTCGTAGACTTTCAAGTTGCCAATCAACTCATCAAGTTGAAGAGTTGACAAGTTCTTTGATTCTTCAATCGCCGTAACTTTAGCCCGCCATTTTGGATGAAGAGCCCTAAGAAATTTCCTGACAAAATTCTTACTAGAAAAACTCTCATCAAGTGCCTTTAAACTTGTGATGATTGTGTTAAACCTAGCAAATGCATTATCAATTGATTCCTCTTCCGGAATCGTGAATTGTTCATATTGTTGAACAAGAAGATCTATTTTATTATCTTTGACTTGACTATTACCTTGGTGAGTTATTAGTAAAGAATTCCAAATTTCTTTTGCGGTTTCGCACATAAAGATTCTTTCGTATTCTTTACGTGGTAACGCATTGTAAATAACCATTTTAGCCTCATTATTTTTAGAAAGTTTTCTTTTTAAATCATCACTTTGTTTTTCAAAAGGTACAACTTCATCCTTTTTAGTTTCAAGATTATGTTGAATAGGTAAAAAGTCACCATTAGTAATAACATGCCAAAGATCTAGATCTTTTGACTTCACATAAGTTTCGAATCGATTTTTCCAATATAAAAATCCATCACTTTCAAATAGTGGTGGTCTTTGCATAGATTGCCCTTCTAAATATTTTTCAGATTCCATAGATCGTTTCAAGTTTTAAAATACAGTTTATTTTAAAAATCTTGTTTGACGTGGCTCTTAATACCAATTGTGGAAAACTAGAAGGGGGGTTGAATAGTTTTACGTCTTTTTAATTTATGAAAACTTTTATTTACTTTTTAAAAGCTTCGATTCTATCTTATGTGAATTCAACTCTTGATCAATATGAACATATATAAACAAATATATATAAGTAATGCAAGTAATGTAAATGAAATGAAATAAGAGAGAGAGAGATGGAAAGATCAAACCACAACACGAAGATTTATAGTGGTTCGGCTACAAGGACACCTTCCTTGCCCTACTCCACTCCTCGAGTCACCTACTCGAGAGTTTTCTTCACTATGTCAACAAACTCCCTTATGGCGGAGAAACCTTACACAACTTTAGCTTACACCGGCTTAACGACACAAAGCTAGATGTCGAGTCCTAATCGTAGCTAGAACCAATCTCACAACTTGTACACAACTTCTACATGACTTAATCACGACTTCTTTACGACTTCTTCACAACTGCTTCACGACTTCTTCACAACTTCTTCACGTCTTGTTCTTCACGACTACTTCACGACTACTTCTTCACAACTACTTATTCACAACTACTTCACAACAAATATACAACACAACTACGTAGTTACACTTAGATCTATTTATCACAACTACACAACACTTTACACAACAACACAATTGAATGAGGTAAGTAATAACACTTCTTCACTAGTTGAAGTAGAGTTCTTCTTTTGCACTTTTGGTGGTGGAAGCTTGGATCACTTAGAAACCAATGCTTTAGAAAATATGATCAAAGGATTTACAATGTTTAGAATGAATTTAGAACAGAAAGTTTTAGTGTGCAAAAGGTGAGTAAAAGTCCAGGAGAATACTGGTATTTATAGGAGAAAAATTGGACAGCTGGAAGTCTACTGGAGCGGGGGCGGTCCCCTTAATAATTAAGGGGGCCGCCTAGTAAAATTAAGGGGGCCGCCCCTTCTGTCCGTTGGCCAATTTTGTCCTTTTGTGGGGAAGGTTTTTCTGAAACATTTTAACTGATTTTGGTTAAAAATTTGAATTCATATTTTTATAAAAGATTAAACATTTTTATTTAATGCCAAAAATGTTTTTCAAAAATATATAAAATGTTTTTGATGTTTTATAAAAAATCTAGTTATTAAGAAAATGTTCCTTTGATCATATAATGCATTAAGCATTAGTTCATTCATACCTTAAGTGATTTGAGTTGTAGAAATAGATATTTACAACTAAATACTTGTTTACGTCATAATTTTCCGATTAATGATTTTACATTTTGTGATTATCAAAACGTAGAGATATCGAAAAATATTAATAACGTGTTTAGGCATTATTTATATCAACACCTTAACCTTATGCATACTCATTTCGTTCTTGTTCTTATGCCTTGATTTATCCTATCTTAGTTATTTATGCATTTAAGCAATATCATTCAATTTCATCAATTACGTTCTATCATATCATTCATCCTCATTATCTTACGTACCCTTAGCCCGTCTCTATACTACCTTAACGTCATTCATTAGGCGTGTATATGTATAACAAGACCATATATTGGCTGTTAACATCTTACGGGTCATAATCATTACATGCCGTCATTTATCACTCTCATTCTTTACCTTTCGTACCATCCAACCCTACTTCATTAGTTCCTTAGCTTATCTTATCTTTTCACGTTATAGTTTAGCACATTATAATGTTCCATACTTTAAACATCAACATTTAGATTTACTTATTAGCCCGTCTCTAATACCGAATACCATTCCTATCCTCATTCCATTATCGCTAGGCTAACATACACTTATGAAATCACAATCAATCACCGGCACCGACCAAGGTGCACGGCTAACTAATTACTTTAACATTTCAAGTCCTCCTTGGACTTACACCACATACACTTTAGCACATAAGGCACATTCATCATTCATCAACCTTGGTCCACATAACATATCGCACATTCCTTCTTATAACTTAAACGTTTAACTTACGCATTTCTTACACCTACGTCCAACCTTTCTACGAGTGGTTTAAGTCTAGGCAACCTAAAGGAAACCTAATTCACTTAAACCGAAGCTCTGATACCAATTTGTAACACCCCGTGCCCGTTTTGACCAAAAACTTTGACTTTTTACGCGGAAACGCTTAACTTTACCGGACTAATACAATTCTTCTTTTAAATAACCAGAACTTATAACATTTAAAACCCTTTAAAATACTTTGCAAGTACATATACTCGAACACCTTTCAAAACATTTCACAATCAATTGTATAACATAACCAAACAACCCTTCAGACCACAGATACGCCGTATCCCTTTTGAGGGTTACGCCGTATCGACACTGAGAGACAATACGCCGTATCAACACTAAGTGATACGCCGCATCTCTTAAAACTTCTGATACGCCGCATCGAGTACATTAGATACGCCGCACCACCTTAACTTCTGATACGCCGCATCGAGTACATTAGATACGCCGCATTTACCCATTTGACACAGAACATCAGCAGGGAGACCTGCATAAACTCAACACATCACAAAATACCCTTTGACACCTTTTCCACTCTATAAACATTACAGAAATCATTCATTTAACACATCAAACATGTTACGATAACACTTGACCCGTTTACTACTCAAAATGGGTATAAACAAGCTTATGCCAAACACTCCTTTAACGTTGACCATAAACATATAAACTACACTTTGATACACCATTTGACCACCCAATTATCATACGACTATTGACATACATTTTGACACTTGTTTACTCATTACAAAACGACACTTGACTCGCGGGGGTACAAACTTATACACTTGAGCTCGGTATCCTAACTAGCTCTATTCTCTTACCAATTCCATCTACCAAACGCATATCCATCTTTAATCTTTATCCAAGCCTTCGTCTCAATACTTTCGCCTACAAAACATTAGACACTTAAACCGTAAGCACGAATGCTTAGTAAGTAAAACGGGTATAACATAACATTACAATTCATTCTCACATTACACATCATAACCCTAAATCCTTCAATACATTGAACATAAACACATACCTTAATCCAATCTTGCCTAATCCATCACTACCTTACACTTACTAACACATAACAACATCACACAAACATTCATTAATCTTAGCATATAAGATCATCTAGACACATAATGCATAGAAGTCATCATAACATCATTTTATAGCCGGTTTACTTACCTTGAGTCCAAGCCAAGACTATCACTAACATCATCTTCATCATCTTCATCTTTTATCATCATCATCATTACATCCTAAACCATTATCATCATAACATATAATACATAATCATTAACTATAATCATGGTTAATACAACCATAACTAACCTCTAAACACTTCTAATTATCATATAATCATATATTGATTATATGATAATCAATCCCATCATTTACCGACTTAAACCCATTAAAAACTCATCACATAATCATCATTACTTCTTAATTATCTTAAAACACCATTTACCCTTTAATCCCAAATTAGGGTTCACAAACCCTAGATTCTTAATCATCAATTAAACACTAATTAAGCATCATTACTTACTTGATAACCATGCTAGGAACAAGCTATAGGCTTAACCCTTGAATTATCACCATCAAACCATCATCATCTCATCATCTCTTCCTTTCTTTCTCCTTTGGTTCGACACCCACAGAAACACACTCTCTTTTACAGGAGAGTGTGGTAACTTATAGATAAATGGGGAAGATTCTAGCTACAAGGGCAATTCTGTCATTCTGCTTATTTAAGGTCGATGCGCCGCATCTATATTTTAAATGCGCCGCATCCATGCTACCCCTTGTATACGCCGTATCTCCTTCTCTAATACGGCGCATGGGCTATAACAGATCGGTTCTACTTTTCCTTCTTACCATACGCCGCATGTACTTCCTAGATGCGCCGCATCTAGGCTATAACAGATTAACACTTAACAGTTAACACTATAACCATTTGCCCTTAACAACCACCTTTAGACTCGGTCCATTTCATCCAGGGTGGGGTCCCACTACCCGGGAAACAGGTCTAACATCTACCCTGTTGTAGCCATATTCCTCTTTTTCCTTGCTTTCATCTTTAACCTTCTCCCAGTTCGTTTAACACCAATACTGGGGCCCTCTTCCTCTTCTTCCTTAACCTTTTCTTTCATCACAATCCTCCCCTAAACTTGATATTTTACTCCAAAATCATCAAGTTTCTTATATGCATAGACCAACACCAGGAGTTATCGTTGTTGGGAAACCTAGTTTTGTGAGTCACTATATTAGTTAAATTTAGATTTTGGAACTTCTATCTTGTGTGGAACTGATGTATTTGCATTATGGTTGCAACTATCTGGTGTGGATATGATTCCCATAAGTGTATTAACATTTCAGTTTCCTTTAATTTTTATGTATTTATTTATTTAGTTATTATTTATTTTTATTTTTTTTATGCCGTTTACAACAACAAACCAACCAAGAAATTAATACCCGTAACGGTTATATTTTTTCAATGAAATTAAATGGGCACAACTGTTACTTGAAATTACCATAGTTACACCCCTAGTAAATCGACACAACTGTTCAATGAAATTAATACCTGTAACAGTTATATTTTTTCAGTAAATCGACACAACTGTTTAATTTGAAAGTAATAATGTTTCGTATCTGTGTATGATAGGATGCATGAAATATTTTGTATCAATCATTTGGCTATGTATCAATCATTTGGCCATGTGTTAGAGTTAGAATTAGTGTGATTTATGAGCGCGTGAAACTAATTATGAGATCCAATTAGATTTCTAAACCCTAATTCAAGCGATTTGTGGGTTTTTAATCCGTTCAGATAAGAAATTACACAACAATCCCTGCACTTACAAACCAAGCAGTAGATTCCACCACTTACAAAGCGAGCAGTAGAACCCTCTCAGCAGTAGAAATTTTATCCTAGCAGCAGGAACTTTGTAACTAGCAGTAGAATGTCTGCTCACGAGCAGTAGGATCTCCAATTTTGTAAAGTTGCCCATTTTTTAGTTTCCCATCTTATAAAAATTGCCCATTTTTTTAAAACGTTGCCTAATTTTGCCATGTTGTTGCGCTACAGTACACACAAGTACATCAACTTTATTTTATTTTAATGCCACTTGATAGGTGTAATCATAATCAATGAGAATCCTATATATATGTGTCATATTTGCCATTGCCTTTTCATACAAATGGAAAGCTAATTTGTACTTGAATATAGGCACCTACTATTGGCTTTTCATTTTGGGCAACAAAATATTGTGTATGCTTGTAGACAGTTGTACTTTGGGCAACTAGATTTGCTTATATAACTCTTCACCATATACAACACAAACAACACAACCCAAAAAAAAAATGAATTCTTGCACAACAGATAAGTTCAAGGTGTTTATACGGTATGAAGAGAATGTGATTGCCGTTTTACTTCCAAATGCCATCAACTTTGGCAATCTTGTGAAGTATGTATGGAAGAAGTTGAATGTTAACGATGTAAACGCAATACGTTTATCTTACAACACCGGTGCAACTAAAAGGACCCTACTTAATGACGTCGACCTCAAAGTTTTCAAAACTCTTGTTTTGGGGACGCCGTCACATGAGCACACAATAATCGTAGACCACGCTTTGCATACCCCTGTCGTAAATTTAGATCCAGAACACCAATTGCACCTCACTAATCTTAACTGTATGCCAATCCAACCCCAACCACCCACTTTTGATTATACCCTTCCATATAAGAATAAAGGTGGTTTAAAAGTTCATGATATGTTTGAAGATAAGGAAGAGTGCATGTATGAGATAAGTTTGAAATGTTTAAAAGAAGGGTATGAGTTTTGTGTTTCTAAATCATGTACGGCAAGATACGCTGTCAAGTGTGTCCAACCAGAATGTGATTGGCACATAAACTGTCGTCGATTTGGGATAACTAGCCGATTTAGAATCACTTCACTAAACGACAATCGTAAATGTTCAAAAATCCAATTCAATCCAAATAACCGAAATGCATATGCAAAAACATTGGCTAGAATATTATCCCCGAAGCTCGGAGATCCGACAAGAGTGTATAAGCCAAAGGACTTTATACATGATCTGAATTTGGATATGAATATAGACATTTCATACAAACGAGCTTGGAGAGGGAGACGGTTGGCACTGGAATCAAATCAGGGCTGCCCAAAGGCCTCATTTTCGCAGCTGCCCATATATTGTTATAATCTAAAGATGGCAAACAGGGACACAGTTACACACATAGAGACCGGCGATGCTAGCTATTTTAAGAACCTATTTATCGGTTTCGGTGCTGTGGTAAGCATATTATTAAGTTTCTAATCCTCTTTGTTTAGTTGCAAAACATATTTTTTTCATAAGGTTATCAAAAGAAATAGCTATGGTTATCATGTCATACATTATTCTAGCGGTATAAATATAGAAAGAAAATTCAGAGTTAATAAAATAAAAAAACAAAAAAAAAACAAAAAAAAAAAAAAAAAAAAAAAAAAAAAAAAAAAAAAAAAAAAAAAAATTACTTGTAGGATTTATGCATATCATACATGTATACAACATAAATTATCTAGTTTCTAGTTTTAATGAAATGAAACAGCATATCACTGAAACTTAACTTATCAGTCATAGAAACACAGAAACATGTACCTGCATATGCAGACACACCATAAAGGTACAAAATAAATACTTCTGATACCTAGTTTTCTTAAACAAAAGCAACACATCCATATGTGCATTTAAACAAAAGCAACACACCCATCTTATGTGCATACCGCAACTGTCATATCAAACAACAAACAATAAATTGTTATTAGTTTAGATAGTCGTTTGGCAGTTAACAATAAACTAAATTAATATCCATTTTTTTTTTCTGTTTATATGTTTTCAACCTGATGTACCATTGTATCTGATACATTATATTTCACAGATTAAGAGTTTCCTATGCTATATGCGCCCTCTGATCATAATTGATGCCGCACATCTAAAAGGGACATACAAGGGAACAAATCTGGTTGCCGTTGGAATGGACGGAAATAATCAGATTCTACCGATTGCTACCGGTGTTGCTCAAGGCGAGACTGGTGAATCATGGACTTGGTTTTTGACGAAACTCAAAGAATGCATAGGGGAAGTTCCTAATTTGGCAATCATATCTGACAGACATCATGGAATCACCCTTGCATGTAACACTGTATTCCCGAATACCTTTCACGGCTATTGTTGTCGACATTTGATGTTAAAGACAAAGATGCACACTGATACACTGAAATTTTTATACTGGAAGACATGCAAAGCATACACAACGGAGGATTTTGCACAGCTAATGTCTGATATTCGTTCGGTAAGACCGCAGTCTCACAAAAAACTTGTTGAAGCAGGGGTCGAGAAATGGTCAAGGGCACATTGCCCTGGGCAGAGGTACAATTATTTAACCTCAAACAGTGTCGAATCCATAAATGCTTTAACAAAGCTTGTGCGCCACTGCCCAATAACAACGCTGATGAAATGGTTTAGAGCTCTTCTTTAGAGCTGGTAATACCACCGCCGAGCAAAACATGCAGGTAATAGATGGTCTAACTTTTTAATACGTTTACTTAAGCATAATGAAATACTACACACTAAACATACTTTATTATTTATGGTTAGATGCCCCGGATGATGATCTTTCTGAATGGGCAACTGCAAAAGTCAATGCCAGAATGGCCAAAAGTGCAAACTGGAAGGTTATGGGGATTGACAAGGACAGAGTGTATGAATTACGCGACACAAAAAAATGTCATATTGTTGATTTGGAACAGGGTGAATGCACTTGTCGAAAATGGCAGCTTCCGGGCTTACCATGTGGACATGTCTGTGCTGTCGGTAGATTTGCAGGGTTGACTAGTGTGAAGAAACTGGCTAAAGCTTGGTTTTATAATACAACACTTAAAGGCACATACGAAGACATCATTTATCCTTTAAAATACATAACGATGTGGGACACTCCAGACGACATCCAAGTTGTATCACCCCCTATTGTAAACAACAGGCGATCAGGTAGACCAAAAAAAAAGAAACAGAATTCCCTCTCAAGGCGAGGTGCCTACAAGGAGTACTTGTGGAAGGCGTGGAGGGCCAGGACATAACCGCCTAACGTGTAATGCAACTATTGTGAAAGAAAAGGTTGAAATTTTATTTATTATGCCACAATTAAGTAGTTGTGATTATTGGCATCTAATGTTTATGTGTACATGTATACAGAAAGGTCCAGCCGGTCCAAGGAAAAAGACACGTGTGGTGGAGGGTTCATCTAATCAAAGTAACAGCACACAATCTGAGGCAAATGTAGAGTTTATGCATGGGATGATGAATGCGGCCGAGGCACCCAACTCAAGTCAAACACATGAACAGCCGAACTCATCCAATCCACACATTAATTTGCTCTCAGATTTAGCTACTCCAGACAACTTTTTACATTAAAGACCCCCAATCACACACACTATATTTAAATGTATACACTCACTTCCTAGTTGGTACTATGTGTTGTTTAAGTAACAATAACAAGTATGGGTCGATTGGTGTGTAATAAACATCTGTATTAAACTATGTTATGAATGTGTCATGGAGGCAAACAATTAGCGGTAGTGTGTGTTTGTTGTCTGAAGATATACCTATAATATTCAGCAATTGTGTAATGGGAACTGATTGCATAAACTAAATTGAAAATGCAAGTAAATAAACGTTCCAACCAGCAATCAATCAGATGGCACTTCAACCATTTTGGCTCGCCCGTTAATCACGGCCCTATTTGTACACCAACCTCGTGCAACATTTTACAACTTGGAATATGCTATCCTTGCTTGATTCAGATTCATTCATTGTTTCCTTTCGTTTCTTTCTACCCTTAAGTATCTTTCTTTCCAGCACATCATCTTCAAACAGCTTCGATTTACCTTTATCTGAACCATTTGCATTCTCTATTTGTACACCAACCTCGTGCAACATTTTTTCTTCCCCAGTTCCACTTCCTCCTATATCGGTACCATTTTCATTGACCTTGAACCCACCATTTTCATTGACCTTGAACAGAGTTGAACTACAACAACGCTGGCCAGCGTCCTCCTATTGCCAAACCATGTTTTTAAAATAATACTTTGACAATGGCTGTTGCTTGTGACCAATAAACAGGTTTATGGAACCATTGTTCAAAGCATGATTAAAAAATCTACGAACGTCATTATCAGTGTGTAGTAAAGTTAAACCATTTGCAAGTGACATGTTTGGTTTACAATAAAACACAACCCATTTATCACCACCAATGTCATTTATAACATTATTAAGTGCCCTAGTAAAAACACCCATGTGAGAGGTAAAACACCAAACGTTCCCAACGCACCCATCAACATAACGAAGTGGATCGAAAGCAAATTCCCCATTTTTGTGTACTTTAAACTCAACTTTCATCATAAAAGTTAATTAAACATGAGTATAGTTCATAGTTACAAACTAAAAGTAATTATGTAGATTTTTCGCAGCCATAAGTAACAAACTAATTACGGTGTACATAAAAAAAATCAATTAATAAAAAAAATTATTTATTAACTATAACATCATATTTATATGAACATAAAAGGGAATAATATAGTTATGGGAAAGTACAACAAACCTAGTTTACTTGATATAAAGATGAAAAGGACAGCAATTTTTTTTTTGTATTCGTGTGGTGACAATGACCTAGGGTTTGATCTGCTTTTGGGGATATTGTGTTTGTTGGGACCAAAAGGATGTGTGGGGTTACAGTGTTTCCCGTTCAAATTACACGTTTGGTCCTCACACGTGCAATTTTTTTATAAACTTTTGCCTTTATTTCAAAATGGCCCCTATATTTTGTCTTGTAAAAGTCAATGTCTATTTGCAGTACTTACTTTGTCCCTTGACCAAATTTGGTAAATTGTACTTTGACATCTAAAATTCAAATAAGAGAGTTATGGTTTAAACCATCTTTTGCACAATCTTTTGCAAGTGAAAGCAGGTTTCACACTTGGTTATACTATGGTCAAGGGACTAAACCCGTTATGAGTCGCAAGTATGGGGACGAAAAGTGTTAAACCCAGTCGAGTATAGGGAGCATTTTTTTCAAATTAACTCTAAACTTTTTATAGTCTTTTTTTTTTAGCAAAAAAGTGGATTTCTACAAATAAAAAAAGGGATAATTACTAATTTAGACCAAACACCCAAGTGAATTTCTTGTTCTGCCCCAATATCGGAAAATAATTAATTATCCAGGGCAACCTGCATTTTTTTGGGCAACTTACATGTGCAAGTGACAAGTGTCACTTTTCAGCCCATTTTTTGAGCAACTTTTCCATTTTTTGGGCAATTAGGGACACATGTCATCATATGGGGCGGGTTGCCCGGGGTACGGGGAAAAAATAGAAATTACCTTGGGTGCTTGGTCTATATTAGTAATTATCCCATAAAAAAATCCTCACACGTGCAATTTTTTTGTCCTTTTATAAACACCCTCACTCCCAACAGCTTTCCCTTATTTCCCAATTGTTTTAAACCTTGAAACCCTAAAGTATGAGTTCGCGAAATAGAGCGACAACCCGACTAATTGATGGTAAAATTGAATACTTTTGTAGATGTGCTATTCGACTCACAGTTAAGACTTCAACAACAAGGACAAATCCTGGTAAACGATTTGTAAAATGCTCAGTTTGTGAAGTGTATGAGTTTTTAGATGATAATCTTCCAAGTGAATACTATAAAGATTTGGTGTATGGATTCTTACAAAACGCGAAACGATTGAACAAGACTGTGGAGTACCAGCAGGTGATTGATGCTCTTGCTTTGGACAAGTCAATCATGGAAGAAGAGCTGAATGATATGAAGGCAAAGTTGAAGTTGTATGAGCGGTTGTTTTTCATTTTGTTAGGATCTTTTGCAGTTGTTTGTGTTGGGTTTGGGATGATAATAGGCAAATAATGTAGTGGCGTGGATTAGTTTTAGTCCATGGAATTAAATGAAGTTGTATCTTTTGTTATTAATTAATATGTTTCCTTTTGCAAATCTAGTGTTTAATATAAAGATTGATTCGTCATCTAAGGCATTGGCATATTCTTCTTCAGGCTTAGTCGGATTAAAATGATTACAATTTTCGTTCTTAGATCCTTAGATTTTTTTTGTAATTGCTTATAATCGGGTATATTTGGTAGTACTGATGTCAGTTGGATGGGTGTGCAGGTGGAGGGGTCAAATTGTCTTTGGGCATCCATTTCTTATCTTTTATGGGGTTGTGTAAAAATTGGGCGCCACGTACCTACTAAAAACACCCGCCAAATATATGGGTTGCCCTATAAAGACAACCAACTTTTTTGCTCCAAATTCTAAATGTGATTAACCCAAAACATGTGCATAAATGTTTTCTTAATAGTCATAACAAGTTCCAAGAAAAAATGTTTAACAAAAATATAATGATGTATCCAAAAATGCTATAGCAGTGCATATAATTTACTTACAATCTTGCTAAACAACCGGGTGTTCAATCTTGAATTGCGATTTTCAAATTTTCATGACAACAACCCTAGATTGCAACCTTCCATCCCTAAGGAACCAACTTATTGTTTCTCCAATACCTCCACTAACCCGCTGTTTGTGTAGAGCTTTAAGATAGGTCAACATATTTCGCCTCCTCAAAGATGAAGTTCGTGATCCAAAGTAGAACTTCCTTGAGTATTTATTTTTAGACACACGTCACCGGTCGTAGGATGCACACTTGTCCCACCATGTTCATGAACTGCTGACCCACCCACATGCAGCACAACCTCGTCTACAAAACAGTCATTAGAAAGACTTGGCAGTTTGGAACCATGGTAACTGAATACATCATTTTGCCACTCATAAGGCGGCGACCGAGACCACCCAACATCCGTGGCAGGAACATCAAGACCAACGACACCAGGGATGCAATCTTCATCCGAAAAATCAACCCCATCATCGATAGAGTCACTATGCAAAAAATCTTTAAAAAGATTTATACCTTTATAATTAATTCCTTTCATTCTCGGTTCTGAAGGAGGTGTTCTTAGAGGAGGTGAACAACCTTCTTCCTCCTCCCATGCAGCCAGATCAGAAACCGAATTATAAGTAGCAACTAGCATTGCTTCTTGATGTTTTTTAAGCTTTGACAACATTTCGTCATTATAAGAATCATAAGTCAGATTTTTATAATAGAAACATGCTAGGTTTTGAGGTGCATGGGCAACATACAAATTGAGTAAACCATATGAATCAGCCGTGTCATACATCTTTCGCATATGACAGTCAACTTCAATCAAATTCAAGCCTTGTGCTAGAGAAAATCTTGGACAACAAAAATACAAACATCGAATATCTTGCTCAAGTTTAAAGCTTAAGAAGTCAAGAATTTGATTCAAGTTCATCCTTTTCGACTTACATACCTTCAATGGCATTATTTTGCCATGTTGATACTTTAATGTTGGAAATTTTAAGAAAACACCATCATAGTGAATCTCAAACACTAGATGTGCAGTAGTAATGACGTGTGACCTGTACACAACGAACGGAAATTTCTTTAAAATCAAATCAAGTTAGCAACTAAGGATATTACTTTATAAAGTAAAGAAATGCATACCTTTGTTTGATGTCATCCGGATCATCTTGGGGGTTTGCAGGGACTTTCTTTGGAAGAGTTTGATGAGGGTAGGCCATGATGATTTAACAAGTACTAATGTAATATTTTAAACACAAGTGGGACTTAATGTAGTGTTAGTAAGTTAGTCGAACGTATATATAAGAAATGGAAGACATTTGGTTGAATAGGAACAAGGAACAAATAGTGAATTAGTTTGTAATTTTTTAAAGTAAAGTATATTGTAGAGGTATTAAGGGTTGTACGTATTTGTAACTTGAAGTGTTGTTTTTTTGTTTTTGTATTGTTGTATTAACGCAAAGTTATATGTATGCATGTTGGTTAACTTGACAATGTTTTAGGTAATATAATGTTGTAAACTAATTTGACAAGGTAAATTATACTGATAACTAAAAGTTTAGAATACAACAAGGACACATAAGATGAACTAAAATAAACAACCACTTACAAAGGATAATATTTATGTTTGTAATAAAATCGAACCATCTTTTCACGATACGCTATGGCAACGTCAACGGGGTCATCAACATGCAACGATAGACCATGTGACAAACGATATAGAAATATACACACCCACACACCACAATCACCAAAGATACCCCCTTGCTTTGGAACTTTCTCTGCGAGCCTAAACGTAATGTTATATTCACTCGGACGCATTCCATTCTTATCGAAAACTTTGGCACGGTCTAGAACTAGTGGAAGTCGAGCCTGTATAATATGATAAAATGTTAGTATACATAGACGGGACATTTTGTAAATAATGTTATTAAAGATTATCCATTTACTAGCAATGTTTGTCCATAAACAGTTGAATTTTTTTGTTTTTTTGGTGATAGTTAGTTCAGAATATTTGTTAAGCTATTAAAGGTGTATTGTTCCTTGCTTCGTATGCAGTGTTGTAACATTTGATTAGTTAACAAACAGAGTATTACATAAACTTGTTTCATTTCATTATAAGATGAAAAACAAGTACAGCCAACACTAGAGGTACATAGATGATAAACACAAAACACAAAAGACTAGAGTGACAGAAAATAAGAGCAAGCACATAGCAGGCCAGGGATGGAGGTTCAATAGTTATTGCGCATCTTTGCAAGAAATGAGATTGTATTGAGAACTTTGATTTGAGTTTCACTGATGAGTCTCATCAGTGTCCTATTCTTCTCAAGGTCCTCATCTTGAATTTGAAGCAGCAAATCTAAATACTTAGTTGCGAGACTGGACCCAACCACAGTTTGGAGCTGTTTGATCTGGTCACCCCTTTCGTTGCAACGGCGCGCGAGCTCTACCACCTCCACATGAAGTGACTTTATGAGCTTAAAGTCACTCTCAATATTAGTTTTAAACAAACTAGTCAGCAGATCCTTTAAAAGGTTTTGTTGATCCATTGATATTTGAAGTGAATGCTTGTGTGTGTGTAAAGGTGAGTAGGGTTCTAAATATGGTATGAAATTGCACTATTAGATGGATCGTTTAATATATATAAGTGGGGTGACCCTTACATTTGAATTAACTCAATGTTAATAAATTAGGATAACCAATTGGTGAATAGTTGGGTCTTGTCAAGTTATTGGATGCAAAGTAAGCCAAATATTATTAATTAGGATTAGAGATATGAAATGATTGTGGCCAGAGAGTGTCATAAACTGCTCCCTTCCTATCCACTAATTTACAACGCAACCCAATGCAATTTGGGCAACTTGTTATCAAAGCTGGACAAAATAAGCCAAATGTTATTAATGCGGATTAGAGAAATATAAAGTAAGCCAAATATTATTAATGCGGATTAGAGAAATGTAATGATTGTGGCCAGAGAGTGTCATAAACTGCTCCCTTCCTATCCACTAATTTACAACGCAACCCAATTCAATTTGGGCAACTTGTTATCAAAGCTGGTCAAAATAAGCCAAATGTTATTGATGCGGATTAGAGAAATGTAAAGTAAGCCAAATATTATTAATGCGGATTAGAGAAATGTAATGATTGTGGACAGAGAGTGTCATAAACTACTCCCTTCCTGTTCACTAATTTGCAACTTGTTATAAAAGTTGGCCAACTAGGTTGAAACATTGCCCAAATAGACATATGTTGTTTAGTTTGAGGTAATTGTATGTGACCTAAATATGGTATTCGAAAATTAATAATCGGTAATTGTATATAGCAACAACGCACAGTTAAATGCTTTAAGTTAATGGGTAAAGCATTTGGAGGGTCAGAAAAAATTGAATAAGGTTTGGGGGAGGATGCTTTAAGTTGAGGGTAAAATAAGCCAAATGTGGAAGGTAATGTGGAAGGTAATGAGGGAGGATGCTCCCAAACAGGGGAGGAATGAGACCAATAATTCAGGGGGGGCTGAGGTTAATGTGGAAGGTAATGAGGTGGTGCTTGAAAAGGTGAACAAGGAGCAGCTAGTAGAAAAATTAAAAACTTTCGATGCTGAGCATCTTGTTAAAGATTCTGAAGTGATGGTGGAAACTATTAAAGGCTTGGATGATGATGTTGCTCAAGTTCAAGATGGTTCTGCTGTTGAAGATGTTGCAAAAGTTTCTAAGATTGATTCTACTGTTGGTGTAAATCCTCCTACTGTTGGTTAAAAAGAAGATGCTGCTGAACTAGATAAACATTCTACTGCTGGTGTTAAGGTTTCTACTGCTGAGAATCAAGTTGATTCTACTGCTGGTGAAAAAGAAACTGTTGTTGAACCAGATAAACATTCTACTGCTGGTGTTAAGGTTTCTACTGCTGAGAATCAAGTTGATTCTACTGCTGGTGAAAAAGAAGCTGCTGCTGAACCAGATAAACATTCTACTGCTGGTGTTAAGGTTTCTACTGCTGAGAATCAAGTTGATTATATTGCTGAGATATTGGATAATGATGTTAGTCTGGCACATGCAATACTACAACTGAAGTCTACCAAAATCATCAACACCAAAACAAGCATCAACACCAAAACAACAATCACAGCCACAACCACAAAAAATATGGTATTAAACAAAATAATAGCAACAACGTACCTGTAAGCACTTCCTAACACGGATATACCAGTCACGGGTGTCGTAGTCATATGTGTCACTGCTATCATAGAATGTTACCACTCCTGAGCCTATATGAAAATGAGCAAGACACCAGTGTTTGTCCGTTTCATTGATCGGAATAAAAACCTACAATATAAAGGATTTCTGATAAATCCTTATACTAGGCGACATATTTATGTCCATAAATACCTACACTAGATTTAAACGGACAAAAGACCAGACTTTGAGTAAAAAATGGTGATATAAAAACACTTCAGTCATCATCTAAATTTAACCGTACAAAAATAAACGTAGTACCTGATCAACATCGCTCCATGGACAGGGATACCTCTGGCCATCTGCATAAAACGATGGTGTGCCGTTTTGAAGAAGAAGCTGAAAAAAGTAACAACTAACCATCGCCCAGTTTGCATTATTAGGTCTTACATGCCACATGTAGTCAACCCACAAGTCTCTGTGCTGCGAATAAGTATTTTAAGAAAGGGTGAGAGGCAACCTAATTTATGAATTAGAGTATGCATGTATGCTCACCTGCTCAGTTAGCCAACCTTTTCTACCAGGGTCTAAGCAAACTAAGCGTAGCCAGAAATTTTGGTCAACGGTGTAGTCTTCGGACCATGGAAATTTACACTGGTGAGTGTACCCCGGTTGACCAAGAAATACTTCAATATCATCGGTAAGGTAGACGTTTTCCACAGTATGGAATCATCGAGATAGATCCTACAAACGTGGACCAATTTATAAGATAGAATGTAAAAGAGGTAACAAAAGAAAATGTCAACTAAATTTAGTTCATGGCAATACCTCAACCCAAGGTTGAACTCTTGTCAGCAATTCAGCAATATGTGGGTTATTAGCGTTAGGACCGTGTTTTTTAATTCTCACTATAACCTTTTCCGCATTTTTTGATTCCGAAACAGGTTCCAAATAATTTCGCCTCTTGCTCGGTGGTAACCGAGACAAATATCTTTGATAGCGTTCTGAATTCATAAACGCTATTCTGCTTTTCTTCTTCTCCTCCTCCATCTTCAACATGTTATCTTCTTCCAAGCGCAACCTCTTAGCCTCTTCCTGTCTTTTCATGTTCTCTTCTTCCATCATCTTCTCTTCTTCTAACTGCAACCTCTCTTCCTCTGCCAACGCCAATCTCAATTCCTCTTGAATAAGATACTCCTGAAACAGGATATTGCGGGTTACATATGCCGCACAAATAATATTACGGTATACATCGGGTATACAAATAAGTTGGAATAACGTATTCTACCTGGGCAAGTTCTTCACCAGAATCAAGCAAGGCAATCAATTTAAGGTCAATGTTGTTAAGTGAATCGCAAAATTCAGACCTTGTGTTTGGAAAATGTGATTCAATATCCAGTTTCTCCTGTGAAATCATTATATTTTTTGTAACAAGTACAGGGTGTAGGTACTCATTTTTTGAAAAAAATGTACCTGCAGTCCGCCAGCTCTCTCACGAGCAAGAACCTGTAAGATTTGAAATTGTATTAAAAACCCGTATATACAGAGTGCGTACTATTGATATATTAAGCTGAATAAAACGCAACCTCAATAATAATCTCAAGTTTCAATACTTGGCGATACAGCTCAGCAAAGACACGATCCTTGATGCGCGTGATGTGTCGTTGCGGTTTAGCAGTATTAATGCCTACTCAAGTTTTAAATTTATATTTAGCCGACTTATCAATAACACACACACTTAACGAGCAGTGTACCCGGTCAGTATGAATATAATGGTAAGTAGAGTATCGATCACTAAGAGTGGAATGTATTATCTAGTTATTCTAATCAGTATTTTAATATCCTAAGTTAGTTATACAACCTAATCTAACGCAAGGGGGTTCAGCCTGAGAGACTGGCACGGTTTGGTTATGATTAAATAGAAAACTAAACTAATGAGCACGAATCAGCGATTAGCACACACGTACACAGATAGATACTCGAGACAATAAGAAGACCTGTCCTGATAATTAAATAGCTTGTCACTTGTTTTATTGCTAGTTTTATATGAAGTGTATATAATTAAACCTTTCTCGTTGGCTCTAATCTTATCGGCGAGTAAACCCTTAATGATTACTTATGTCTATCCTATTTATTTAAGCGTCTCTAATAAATAGGCGAGGAAGGGGCATGGCGACCCAAGCAAGACTCAGCTAGACACAGAGGTTATCAATGCACTAATAAAAGTCACCAAAGACATCAACATATAAACTTTAATTAATGGGAAAGCAATATTAAGGGGAGTGCATGATCTTCCGTAGTCACATGACACAAGCCCATCAATCCTGTTGAATTAAAGTGTACTAAAACAATAAAACAAAACTACTTAATGAATTGAATACATGCAGGACCTTCTTACAGCTCTTGTATCTTTGTTTGAGGTGTGTCTTGTGCTGCTTGGTCGTCTGAATTCGGCTCTAGGGTTATGTCTAAGGTCTCTATATGTCTCTTAAATTCGTCTGGCCTTGGGGTATTTATAGTTTCTGTCTGAGGGATCGATGCGGCGCATTGACTTGATAGATGCGGCGCATTGACTTAACTTCGCGTGGGGTCCAAGATTAATATATTCAGGAATATTCGTACACCGTCTTCAGATGCGGCGTAACTTGATCTTTGTATGCGGCGCATGTACTTTAGCTGTCTTGGATTGTAACTGGTGAAATCTTGATAGTGATACGCCGTATGTTAGAAGTATATTGCGGCGTATCTGGAGTAGAACGAGCTTGATCTTCTTCTTTGACCAAAGTTTCATATGCGGCGCATGACAGAATTGCATCCGGCGCATTCTTCAAAGTCAGGCAATGGTCTTCGAATTCATCTAAGTATGATATTGCGTCGTATCTGTTGAGTGAGATACGGCGCATCTTCTGGATTTCAGTAGACTTTTAACATCTCGCTTGTTTTGCTCCATAATTAGTCCAAAATCGCCAAGTTTCACATAATGCTTGTTTTTACCTGAGAATTACTAAAGTAAACATTAATGTATCGATTCTCATGTATAATATAATAAAACAAGTCAAATAAATAGGATAAATGATGATAATAAAATGTACTTATTTGAGTTCATCAAATATCCCCCCACTTGAACTTTACTTGTCCCCAAGTAAACCTTAGAATTAATCGTATGAAAATGTATCCTAAAAGATATTAGGATTTATTTTTATATTTAAGCACGTATTCGTTTTGTCATAATCACACAACCAAACACTTAACGAAGTAGAAACCAAAATAATTTTTAATGTAAAACAATTCTAATTCGTTTAGTTGCTTAGTCGTGACGAATATTCTATCATAGGCTTGGCAAGTATACGCATCTCCCCCACTAAAGCCAAGGAGAAACAAGTCTAAAGCGGTAAAAAGGGTTTGTTGGTTAAGGGTTGATCATCCTTTTTAATCTCTATCGATCTCACATTCCAGAAAAAGCGACAAAATTACAAATACATGATCGAATCCACGACCACGATACTTGCAATTGCTCAAATCCTTAACTCGAATGGGCTAAAGATAGGACCAAGTAATCTTCACCAATAATATTATATCAAAAAGGGCGACAAAATCATAAATACATAGCCGAATCCACGACTACGATACTTAAGATTGCTCAAATCCCTAATCTCAATAAATCAAAGGTTTGGATGAAGAATGATATAGGGTATGGATAATATTTGGGATACAAATTGGTGTAAAATGAAAAATAAACAAAACAGATAAATTAAAATCCTAAGTGTGGTTAATCACTTTCCCAACCATCCCATGAATAAGACTCATATCATTGAATAACTCACGCTTTAACACTTGAAACTCACGCTTTAGGTAGACACGAATTATACTCAACAAAATCTCAATCAAAGAATAACCTTAGTTGGCGTTCCCATAACGGCCAACTCCCATTCAATTCATAAATATAATATACAACAACAAATAGTGGTGATATCTCCCACTTAATACAAAACTTTATATAAGTTGGTTAAAACAAACTTCCAACTTTTCCTTTTTCTTTTTCTTTTCTATTTTTTTTTTTCGATTATTTTTTTATTTTTTTTTATTTTTTTGACATCAACATATATGTGTAAAATTTCACAACTTTTCTATCACTATTTTTCCGGATAATTTTTCCATACTCTTCATACTTTCAGAAATAACTGTAATAGTGAAAGTAGCAAACACACGAAAAATAAACTAAAAGTTATACAATATTTACTTTCATACCAATTGCATTGTGCAATTTCCCGACCTAACCAAAGATAATGAATTACGCACGCGAACACAGGTAATGTAAGGAAACACACTTTGCCTAAAGCAATTAACCACGGATTTTAATCTACATGGTAGGCTAAGGTGTAAGGGTGTATCGAAACATTATAACAAAGGTGTAAGAAACGAAAGGAATGGCTCTGAGGGTTTTTCTAGGGGTATCTTACTCTAAAAGTGAGAGTAAACAAAAGGGTTTATACGGGGGTTAACTAACCAGTGTAGTTAGTTAATATCACATAACATATAAAGGCTATTTGGGTGTAATCCTAGAAATTTACCAATTTAGACAAGTCACTCCAATTATATAGATAATACTCATTATGGTGGTCTCGAATAGTATACAAGCCAAGTTCTAAAGTTTACAAGTCACCAGCACACTAAAGTTTTAATATTTTTGAAAGAATAGAGTTATGTGTGCGGTTATGTAATTTAGACTTTAAACAAAAACATGCTAAAAAATTTTAAATTTTGATATATTAAGCGCATTTTAAGCATATTTTGAAAAAGTTTAGGACAAGTAAGTGTTCTAATTCTCCATCCCCCCACTTAAGTTAAACAACGTCCTCGTTGTTTGTGTCAAAGGTTAAAAACTGGAAAATTAAAGAATTAGAACAGAAAAACTCCCCTGAGATTTGCTCGGTATGATCCTCCATTATTCGTATAAGAGCAAAAATCAACTTTCTTGTGGATGAGAACGTTTAAGCTTCATAAATGATGTATCCACAAAAATGCAGGAATCTATAATACCATTTAGACTTTAACACACCTGAGTTAAGAAGGTTCAAACTTGCATAATACATTAGTAGTTAATAAAAATAAAACCAAAAAAATTAAACTGTAAATCATCAGGTCAGTCGATACGCCGTATCTTATGGAAGAAGATACGCCGTATCGAGCCTGGAATAAATACGAATCAGAATAAAAGATGCGTCGTATCCTTAACCAGGGATGCGCCGCATAAAATAAACTGACAGAAAGTTTTAAAGTCAAAAATAAAAATGCAGAAAATGAAATAAGATATGACCAGTGCAGGTGATGCGTCGCATCTTATGATGGAGATGCGCCGCATCTTCTGCAGGTCTGACAGACTCGACACAGAACAGAAAAGTTAAAATTTTTCCATCGGGTTGTCTCCCGGTCAGCACTTGTCTTTATTCCAGAGTCTTCAAGTTAGACTCACGCTCAGCTCCTTATTTTGTTCTATTGATCCCCACATGTTCGTGCACGATGTAGTTGCGAATTACTTCGTCACGAACATATTCCGGCCCCAATTCAAGTACACCTTTTGATGAACTCAAATAAGTACATTTTATTATCATCATTTATCATATTTATTTGACTTGTTTTATTATATTATATATGAGAATTGATACTTAATCGTTTACTTTTGTAATTCTCAGTTAAAAACAAGCATTTGGTGAAACTTAGCAATTATGGACTAAAAATGGAGCAAAATGATCAAGATTGGAAAAGTCTACTGAATTGAAGAGATTAAAGATCATTGCCTGACTTTGAAGAATGCGCCGCATGGATTTATCCCATGCGCCGCATATGAAACCTTGGTCAACGAGGAGAACCAACTTGTTTTACTCCAGATGCGCCGCATGAAGCTCCTGATATGCGGCGTATCAATCTCAAGACTTCACCAGATTTCCAAGATATTGAAGAATATTCGCGAATATTATAATCTTGGACCCCACGCGAAGTTACCTTGATACGCCGCATCGGACCAATCCGATGCGCCGTATCGGCCATATACAATCCTTACCAAGAATTCAAGAGATCAAGTGAAGATTAGAAGCTTAATGAAGAAGTCAAGATTACAAGTCGACACTTGAAGATGCTTTCGTATTTTGGCCATAAAATCTTCATCCGGACTCCGTTTTAGGTGATTCAAGCGGCCACGGAAAGAGAAAAAGGAGATCTACCTGTATCTGAAGGAGATGCGGCGCATCTGGTCCTTAGATGCGCCATATTGGGAGATGAGGCGCATCTGGTATTTAGATGCGCCGTATTGGGTCAGTTTCAGACTTGGAGGCTACGTTTACTTATAGATGCGGCACATCTAACTCTATAGATGCGCCGTATCGACCCAGATTTCAGAATCTATAAATAGCGAACTCATTAACGAATTAGGGGATCTTTGGGAACCTTTAGGGTCATTCCCAGACGATCACAACACCTCCAAATAGCAGAAGATCACCCTAGAAGACCTAATTATCCTTGAAGAGTATCTCTAATCATTGTAACGTATTCATTATGCTTAATACTCTATTAATTACGATTATGTTTATGCACTTTGTTATAGAGATTATGGGCTAACACCCTTATGTGTTAGCCATGTTTATGATTATTTGATATTTTGATATGTTTCTAATTCGATTGGTTGCTAAGTCTTCGTTTTAATTATTTATGTTAGTAGTTTGTTTTATTGTAATAGTAAGCTTTAATTCATCAGGATTGGTGGCTTGTGTAATGTGACAACGGAAAGATTGCACTCCCTTTAATATTGCTTTCCCATCAATTAAAGTTTATATGTTGATGTCTTTGGTTACTACTTATTAGTGCATTGATAACCTCTGTGTTTATTAGTGGCCTGCGCATTTGACTACGGAAGAGAATGTGGCTCCCACGGTTATAGCTAACCTGATCAGTTAAATATAACTTTTAGACATAAGTAATCATTAAGGGATTTCTCGCCGATAAGATTAGAGCCAACGAGAAAGGATTAATTACATACACTTCATATAAAACTAGCAATAAAACAAGTGACAAGCTATTTAAACATAAACACAATTATTAAGCAGCTTTATGCGGATTCCAATGGAATCTAGACTCTAGGTACAAGAGGTAGGATGGACCGCGCCTAGTCGTGAGCACCAATCACTGTAGGTCTTAGAACTTATTAAAACTTAATCATATATGAAACTTGGTTAACACACTCTTCATATCTTTGGTATTTTCTATTGTTTGTTTATCTTAGTTTAGTTAGAATAAAACCAAACCCGTGCCAGTCTCTCAGGCTGAACCCCCCTTTACGTTAGTTTAGGAGAGTCGAATACCTCTAGAATTAGTATATTAGAAATCTCACTCTTAGTGATCGACACCCTACTTACCAACTAAGCTACATTGATCGGGTACACTGCCCGTTAGTGTTGTTATAGGTTAAGTCGGCAAAATATAAATGTAAAACTTGATAAGGAATAATCACCTATACAACGACACATCAAGTTTTTGGCGCCGCTGCCGGGGAGTGAATTTATCTATTTGCTAGTTTTATTGGTATTTTTCTGTTTTTAGTTTATTTTTGTGTGTTTGGTTTATTTGTTTTATCGTTTGTTTGTTGTCTGTGTGTCTGTCTCAGAAGGGAGATACGGCGTATTCTTGTCTGTGAATACGGCGCATCTATCTGTTTCAATACGGCGTATTCTTGTCTGTGAATACGGCGTATTGACGCTCTGTGGGCAAAAAAAATTTTTTAGTTTGTGTGATTTTTAATTTTAAAATTTTCTAAAAAAAAATAAAATAAAATAAAATAAAAAATAAAAAGAAAGATTGCAGGAAGCTAATACGGCGTATCCATTGTCTGTTGGATACGGCGTATTAACTTGTGCCGTATACGGCGTATCCATTGTCTGTTGGATACGGCGTATCCATCTTCTGTGACCTAAAAATATTTTTCGTTTTTTATTTTTTGTGTTTATTTAATTTTTATTAGTTTAGTTTTTATTTTTGTTTCGTCTACTGCTGTTCTTGGTTGTTTATCTGTCAGGTAATAATAAAGATGGACAATCCAGACATTACTATGGAAGAATATATGAGACTTGAAGAGGAAAGAGCCTTGAGCAATAATGGGATCTACGATTGGGAAAGAGCAAGATATGGTGCACAAGTCATCGAGGATAAGGAACTCACGATGGAAGAATACTTGTTATTAAAGCAGGAAAAGTCAGGGAAAGAAAGAAACAAATTGCCATTTCGACACACTTGGACTTTATCAAATGATGATGATGAAGAATCATACGATTTTGGTGCAATTAGGTTTCCGGCAATAGTTATTGATGATGTTATTTCTCCGGAAGTTGCCCAAGATGAAGAAGAGTCACAAGTGTTTGATTTGAATGAAAATCCGGCAATTGTTTACAAAGAAGCTTATTCATCCGAAACTGCTTATGATGTAAATGAAGATGAATATGGGACAATGGTGTATAATGCTATTACTAGTGATTTTCCACCCGAGGTGGAAGATATATTCTCATCATATCAAAAACACCATGATAATATTCCCTCGGATGAAGATAATGAGTATTCGGGTATTGAAAAGTTTGATGCTATTGTGTACGATAACATACCGCAATTACCACAACAAACGGAAGTATTTAGGTGTGGAGCGGATGAGCCAGATTATGACCCCACAAAGGATTTTGAAGAAATGTGGGATGACTTATTTGAGGCGGCTATTCGGGATAAAGCTGATATTGCAAGACCACTAGTTGAAGATGGAGATTCACAAGATGAATTGGAATCACTTACAACACAAAGTGGTACAAATTTATTAAATACTATTGATCCCGTTACTAATAATCTTGCTAGTTTTCCTAAACAGGTTGCAAAACAAAAGGATAATGAGGTGGAGTATATTACACTACCTATTGAAGCACCTGTGATCAACCCGTATTTGGTGGAGCTCGAAGAAGAGTTTGGTGATGAGCTTTTAAACATTGCTATGATTGATGAAGATGATGATTTCAACCCTATGAAGGTTATAGAGGAACTCGAACTTTTACTTGCTAAAGACCCTTTCTCATCTTCTGCGGAAGTCAAGGGACGCCTTACTACCGAAGAGAATAACCAAGAAGAAAGGAGACTCATTTTTCCTCAACACACTACTCTTTCAGATGAAATGGTCAAGTCATCCAATTTATCAACCAAACCGGGTAAGGATAGGAAGGATGTACATATATTGCCAAGGTATGATTTTTATTTATTTCTTCCATCTTTACTAGCAAATTTACACTCTCTTCGTGTTTATTGCTACTATCACCCGCACTTGATTCCAAGTGGGGGGAACAATACCCTATTACATAGTAAATAAGGGTAGAGTCAGGCTCGTGACTCGAACAAAAACAAGCGCTTCGTGGGAGGCAACCCATGCTTGTCTTTTATTTTCTTTTTAGTTTATTTTACTTTCTTGTGTTTATTTTTATTTGTTTTTTTTCTGCATGACTGCTGTCGTTGTATTGTGCTTATACAAACGATACGGCGCATCTGTTTTCACAGATATGGCGTATTGCGTTTAATTTTTTTTTATAAAATACAACGCGTTTAATAAATTCGAGTACGACGCATCTTTCCCCAAGATACGGCGTATTCTGTTTTTAATAAGAAATTTTTCTAAACCCTAACGCCATACGACGCATCTGTTTTAACAGATACGGCGTATTTTCTATTTAAATTAAAAACAGTTTTTCGAATTATTAAACGGATACGACGCATCGATCTTTATCGATACGGCGCATCTACTAAATCGATTATATTTATTAAAATCTGAATTCGTTATGATTTTTGATAATTTAAACTTGATACGGCGCATTCTAATTCATAAGCGGTGTATCTGTTTTCTGAATAAAAGTTTGATTACATTTTAACGTAATAAGATACGGCGTATCCAACTTTCTGGATACGGCGCATCGTCCGCAGATATCAGCCATTTTTATTCTTTATATTCGTTTCTAAATTCATTAATCTTCTAGCGAACAGATGCTACTGACGATTTTACCTATGATAACAGGTTTTGCTATGGAAGATATGTCAATGAACGGATATCTTGCTAAAGGAACAAAACAACATGATTAATGGATTGGCAATTGAGTGCACCAATTGTCAACGGTGCTTAACAAAGTTCTTTTGGTAAAACACGATTTGAAAGGGATTACACCTAGAGGCGGAAAGTCAACCTTTCAAATGTGATCGGTATTAAGGAGCTGAACGTGAGTCTAACTTGAAGACTCTGGAATAAAGACAAGTGCTGACCGGGAGACAACCCGGATTTATCTTTTAATTTTTTGTTCTGTGTCGAGTCTGTCAGACCTGCAGAAGATGCGGCGCATCTCTATCAATAAGATGTGACGCATCACCTGCACTGGTCATATCTAATTTTATTTTATTTTTCTGCATTTTTATTTTTGACTTTAAAACTTTCTGTCAGTTTATTTAATGCGGCGCATCCCTGGTTAAGGATGCGACGCATCTTTTATTCTGATTCGTATTTATTACAGGCTCAATACATCGTATCTTTTTCTATAAGATACGGCGTATCGACTGACCTGATAATGTACAGTTTAATATTTCCTACAGGTTGTTGATGCGGCGTATCCAATATCCCATGGATACGGCGCATCGACACTCTGACCTGTAATTTTTAGTATTTTTATTTTTCTAACCAATGATTAACGAGATGTTCTCGAGTCTATTTTTCTGTGGTCTCTATATTTTTACAGGTCTGGACAATTGAAGGTATTGATGAACTCCCATATTACATGAGCTCACATTCTTACATTGTAGGATCATACCGAGCAAATCTCAGGGGAGTTTTCCGTTCTAATTCTTTCTATTTCCTGTTTTTAATTTCAAATTAAACAACGAGGACGTTGTTTATCTTAAGTGGGGGGATGGAGAATTAGAACGTTACTTGTCCTTATTTTTTAAAAATTTGCTTAATATGTGCTTAATATGCTCAAATTTAAAATTTTTCTAGCATGTTTTTGTGAAATCAAAGTTGCATAACCCGCACACATGACCCCTATTTCCAAATTGTGAGGATTAAGCCTACTCAGTTTCCCAATATTTTACCCAAATTCCACAAAAATATGAGTGTGCCGGTGACTTGTAAACTTTAGAACTTGGCTTGTATACTATTCGAGACCACCATAATAAGTATTATTTATATAATTGGAGTGACCTGTCTAAAGCGGTAAATTTCTAGGATTACACCCAAAAAGCCTTATATGTTATGTGTTATTAACTAACTACACTGGTTAGTTAACCCCCGTATAAACCCTTTGTTACTCTCACTTTTAGAGTAAGATACCCCTAGAAAAACCCTTAGAGCCATTCCTTTCGTTTCTTACACCTTTGTTAAAATATTTCGTTATACCCTTACACCTTAGCCTACCCTGTAGATTAAGATTCGTGGTTAATTGCTTTAGGCAAAGTGTGTTTCCTTACATTACCTGTGTTCGCGTGCGTAATTCATTATCTTTGGTTAGGTCGGGAAATTGCACAATGCAATTAGTATGAAAGTAAATATTGTATAACTTTTAGTTTATTTTCGTGTGTTTACTACTTTCACTATTATTTTTATATCTGAAGTTATGAAGATTTTTTGTGATGGTGAAGTGGTGAAATTTTACACCATTAATGTTTTTATTGATTGAAAGAAAAAAAAAAGAAAAAAAAAAAGAGAAAAAGAAAAAAAAAGAGAAAAATAAGAAAAGAAAAAAAAAAGAAGAAAAGTTGGAAGTTTGTTTTAACCAACGTATGTAAAGTTTTGTATTAAGTGGGAGATATCACCACTACTTGTTGTTGTATATTATATATATGGATTGAATGGGAGTTGGCCGTTATGGGAACGCCAACTAAGGATATTCTTTGATTGAGATCTTGTTGAGTATAATTCGTGTTTACCTAAAGCGTGTGTTTCAAGTGTTAAAGCGTGAGTTGTCCAATGATATGAGTCTTATTCATGGGATGGTTGGGATAGTGATTAACCACACTTAGGATTTTAATTTATTTGTTTTGTTTATTTTTTATTTTACACCAATTTGTATCCCAAATATTATCCATACCCTATATTATTCTTTATCCAAACCTTTGATTTATTGAGATTAGGGATTTGAGCAATCTTAAGTATCGTAGTCGTGGATTCGGCTATGTATTTATGATTTTGTCGCCCTTTTTGATATAATATTATTGGTGAAGATTACTTGGTCCTATCTTTAGCCTATTCGAGTTAAGGATTTGAGCAATTGCAAGTATCGTGTTCGTGGATTCGATCATGTATTTGTGATTTTGTCGCATTTTCTGGAATTTGAGATCGATAGAGATTAAGAATAATGATTAACCCTTAACCAACAAACCCTTTTTACCGCTTTAGACTTGTTATTCCTTGGCTTTAGTGGGGGAGATGTGTATACTTGCCAAGCTTATGATAGAATATTCGTCACGACTGGACAGTTAAACGATTAAATTTGCTTTTATCGAAATATTTTTATTTTATTCCTAATTCGTTAAGTGTTTGGTTGTGTGATTATGACAAAACGAATACATGCTTAAATATAAAAACAAATCCTAATATCTTTTAGGATACATTTTCATAAGATTTATTCTAAGGTTTACTTGGGGACAAGTAAAGTTCAAGTGGGGGATATTTGATGAACTCAAATAAGTACATTTTATTATCATCATTTATCCTATTTATTTGACTTGTTTTATTATATTATATATGAGAATTGATACTTAATCGTTTACTTTTGTAATTCTCAGTTAAAAACAAGCATTTGGTGAAACTTAGCAATTATGGACTAAAAATGGAGCAAAATGATCAAGATTGGAAAAGTCTACTGAATTGAAGAGATTAAAGACCATTGCCTGACTTTGAAGAATGCGCCGCATGGATTTATCCCATGCGCCGCATATGAAACCTTGGTCAACGAGAAGAACCAACTTGTTTTACTCCAGATGCGCCGCATGAAGCTCCTGATATGCGGCGTATCAATCTCAAGACTTCACCAGATTTCCAAGATATTGAAGAATATTCGCGAATATTATAATCTTGGACCCCACGCGAAGTTACCTTGATACGCCGCATCGGACCAATCTGATGCGCCGTATCGGCCATATACAATCCTTACCAAGAATTCAAGAGATCAAGTGAAGATTAGAAGCTTAATGAAGAAGTCAAGATTACAAGTCGACACTTGAAGATGCTTTCGTATTTTGGCCATAAAATCTTCATCCGGACTCCGTTTTAGGTGATTCAAGCGGCCACGGAAAGAGAAAAAGGAGATCTACCTGTATCTGAAGGAGATGCGGTGCATCTGGTCCTTAGATGCGCCGTATTGGGAGATGAGGCGCATCTGGTATTTAGATGCGCCGTATTGGGTCAGTTTCAGACTTGGAGGCTACGTTTACTTATAGATGCGGCGCATCTAACTCTATAGATGCGCCGTATCGACCCAGATTTCAGAATCTATAAATACCGAACTCATTAACGAATTAGGGGATCTTTGGGAACCTTTAGGGTCATTCCCAGACGATCACAACACCTCCAAACAGCAGAAGATCACCCTAGAAGACCTAATTATCCTTGAAGAGTATCTCTAATCATTGTAACGTATTCATTATGCTTAATACTCTATTAATTACGATTATGTTTATGCACTTTGTTATAGAGATTATGGGCTAACACCCTTATGTGTTAGCCATGTTTATGATTATTTGATATTTTGATATGTTTCTAATTCGATTGGTTGCTAAGTCTTCGTTTTAATTATTTATGTTAGTAGTTTGTTTTATTGTAATAGTAAGCTTTAATTCATCAGGATTGGTGGCTTGTGTAATGTGACAACGGAAAGATTGCACTCCCTTTAATATTGCTTTCCCATCAATTAAAGTTTATATGTTGATGTCTTTGGTTACTACTTATTAGTGCATTGATAACCTCTGTGTTTATTAGTGGCCTGCGCATTTGACTACGGAAGAGAATGTGGCTCCCACGGTTATAGCTAACCTGATCAGTTAAATATAACTTTTAGACATAAGTAATCATTAAGGGATTTCTCGCCGATAAGATTAGAGCCAACGAGAAAGGATTAATTACATACACGTCATATAAAACTAGCAATAAAACAAGTGACAAGCTATTTAAACATAAACACAATTATTAAGTAGCTTTATGCGGATTCCAATGGAATCTAGACTCTAGGTACAAGAGGTAGGATGGACCGCGCCTAGTCTTGAGCACCAATCACTGCAGGTCTTAGAACTTATTAAAACTTAATCATATATGAAACTTGGTTAACACACTCTTCATATCTTTGGTATTTTCTATTGTTTGTTTATCTTAGTTTAGTTAGAATAAAACCAAACCCGTGCCAGTCTCTCAGGCTGAACCCCCCTTTACGTTAGTTTAGGAGAGTCGAATACCTCTAGAATTAGTATATTAGAAATCTCACTCTTAGTGATCGACACCCTACTTACCAACTAAGCTACATTGATCGGGTACACTGCCCGTTAGTGTTGTTATAGGTTAAGTCGGCAAAATATAAATGTAAAACTTGATAAGGAATAATCACCTATACAACGACACATCACCTTTGTAGAATCCTTTCATCTTTTGGTACGGATACTCGATCCCTTTCTCAGCGTCATTTGTAAATTTCTAACAAAATTTGTTAAGGGCATGTTTAAACCTTGGGTGAGCACGAGGCATCATGTAAGTGATGACGTTGCTTCCACTTTTAAAGGTGATATTTCCTTTAAATTTTTTAGCGTTAATTTCGACCTCCTTACAAAATGGTTTTCCAACGATCACATCACCCATCTCAACATCACGATAAGCATCCATGTTTTCCACCACGGTGAAATCTGTAACAATAGTTAAATTCCCGACAAAAATATGTACATTCATGAATATTCCAACTACGTTTTTCCCTCTATACTCAATTTTGTTTTTCATTATAGAATTATAAAAATCTTTTGACATTACATTAATTGGTAAAATAGGGAAAAAGTTGGCACTAACCTGTTTAAATCCTATCATGCAAAGAAATTGTAAATTATAAGCACAATCTACATGGATCTTTCTACCATAATCACAGAAACTAGGATATCCTTCAATTCATCATAATTCTTAGTTTTGATCATATTGATTCTAGGTACATCCATAATTTCTCCTTCTTCAATTTCGGGTTCAAAATCCTCCATAAATTGATCATTGATTCCTATTGGTAAATTAAGATCATTTAATTCAATGTAGTCTCCACTATAGGTCTCAAGTGATTCATTATTTACCAAGGTTTCTCCCATAAACCTAGCTTCTAGATCGAGGTCCATACGTTC
Source organism: Artemisia tridentata subsp. tridentata (assembly GCA_021014915.2). Lineage (NCBI taxonomy): Eukaryota > Viridiplantae > Streptophyta > Magnoliopsida > Asterales > Asteraceae > Artemisia > Artemisia tridentata. The sequence goes on from CP139508.1 coordinate 377,296,725, forward strand.
TCTTAATCCTAGCACATAGACGCCTCTAATTATGCTCTTAGCAGGATTTTGGCACTTATAGACTAGTTTATTGTTCCCAACCTTTAATGAGATTTTTCTTTTAAACACATTAATCTTAGCATGGGCGGTAGACAAGAAAGGTCTTCCAAGGATTAAAGGAATCTTAACATCCTCGGGCACATCTAATATAACAAAGTCTACGGGGAAAACAAACTTCTCAATCTTAACTAGCACATTTTCAGCAACCCCTTCAGGTCATTTTACCGTTTTATCAGCCAATTCAATAAGCAGCTTAGTTGGTGTTAATTTTCCTAGTCCTAGGGTAGTGAATGTCTTAAGGGGCATAACACTAACGCTAGCTCCTAAGTCAGCTAATGCATTATTGAAAGATAAATCATTAATTGAACAAGGTAAAGTAAAACTTCCTGGGTCCTTTTCTTTATGAGGCAAGGCACATAAGTCGGTTGCAGAGCTCTCTTCTTTCATTGTAGCCTTGATCTCCTCTTCAATCTTTGCCTTCTCGTTGAGTAACCTCCTTAAACTGATTGAATAATTAAAGAAAAATTCGGGCTTTGCAGCATCATTACCATTCATCAATCTTCTAGGAAAAGGTATGTTAGGCGTGACTTCTTCAGTAGTGCATATGGCCTTGACATGATCTCTTGGGTTAGTTTTAGTTGAGCTAGGTAAACTTCTGTATCCCCTTTCTTGAAGAACTTTGCTCATTTGTCCGATTTGTTGTTCCAATGCTTTGATCGAAGCTCCTTGATTTCTTGTTATAGTATCCGTTGAGGCTCGGATTTCTTTGATCATAGCGGTGTTCTCTTCATGTCTTTTAGCAGCATCGGCCATAATTTGCTTTAGAGTGTCATCCAAAGTCTGCCTCCTTTCTTGATAAGTGGGATTATAGTTGTTCTTTTGATAGTATCCCGAAGCAGCTTCCCTAAATCTTCCTGAAGGTCGGAATGGTTGTCCAAATTTTGTGTAGTATGCTTCTTCAAAAGTCTCACTTTCATTCTTTTTAGGGCAATCTTTAGTGTAGTGAGGTCCTTCACATTTTTCACATCCAACTTGGGCAGCATAAACTTTCTCATCACGCTTCTTCATCTCTCTACTAATTTTATCCAATTGAGCTTGAATTGCAGCAAACCCGTCAAAATTAGTGCTGCTCTTAGATCTAGTAGAGGTTCCGTCGTGCCATTTTTGAGAGTGATCATCAGCTTCTTGGATAGCTTTTCTAGCATCGGCTGCACTCATTTGAGGCACAACTCCCTTAGCATCCAAGATTTGTCTAGTAGGCACGTCCAATCCTTGATAGAACAATATTACCTCCTGCATTGGACTTAGATAATGTTGAGGGCATTTCATCAATAAGTCTTTAAATCGTTCCCAAGCTTGATAAAGAGTTTCATCAGGCTCTTGCTTGAAATTTGTAGGGTATTCACAATACAAGAATCACTAGTTTGAGGCTTGTTTGGATCGATTGGACAAGAACTTAGAGTGAGAAAGTGGGAGCCTTTTAGAGAGAGAAAGTAACTTGTAATCTATTAGCTTGAAAGGTCCAACCCTTCCCATGGGTGGGAAGGGAGTATTTATACTATTACATAATATGTCCCTAGTGGACTGTGGAGCGAGCTGACAGAGGGTAAAGCCCCGACCCACTCCACAATACTAATTAATAACTAAACTACTAATAATATTACTAATAATCCTACGAGCTATGATGATCTAATAAGTACTTGGGGTGACCGAGTCTTCAACTGAATATTCATATTCCTAACAATCTCCCCCTAAGGGAGGTCACCCCAGAAGTAATGCTCTGAAATTCAGTACTTTTTCCTTGGATCTTGACATCATAGCTCGTAATCATTGAATCTTCAATATCAACGATTGTTGTGCAAACATCAGTGATCCGAAGATGACTTCTCTTTTGTCTTGGATGAACTTTGAGTAATCTTTGAAATTATCATTCCTCTTGAGTCTCCAAGTCATCTTTCAGTAGTAATACTCCATGTGATGAAATATATTAAGAGCCGACATGCTCACACGATATGGTGTCATGATCTTAGCATCAGAGTTAGCAGAAGCTGTGTTGAAGGTCTTTTAGGGTGATCATGACTTCTTTGATGATGATGTGGTGTGAACATGTGGTGATGGATTTGCATCTTTTCTGCAACCAGCTACAACAGCAACCAGCTACAGCATTCCACAGCAACAACCGCCAGAAATTCCTGCATACGACAGTTAGCAATAATTCGACCGGTACTTACAAGTTTGGACTTTGAGATAGTCAACAGCATAGTGTGAAAACTCTCTCTAATCCTTACCAAGACCGTTCCTAATCGAAAACCCACAGAGGGCTTTTTAAGATTTTACCGTAGTAAATCAACGATTAGGTGAGTCGCTGGAGATCACTCCACGACTGTAGACCGGTTGAAACCGCCGCGACCACTAAGCGTAATCCACGAGGAATTACCGAAGTGACCTGCTTTCAGGGCTGCTTGATGTTGACCCTGGCAGGAATTTCCATTCAATCATTGAGAATTACATTTGTAAATTCTCTTATGAATGTTCTGGCAGATTGCTAAGATCTGCGTAGGACTCATAAGTTTACATCTGGTGTTCTTAATGTTGAACTACCAATGTAGAAGTAATTCGTGTCCCTATGAGATCTTATTATGCATCTCGTGGCTCTAGACTCTATAGTGCGTTTTGATTTAGTGAGCGGAGGCTGGAGAGAACTGCCACCTATTCAATATCATCTAACTCGGAGTGAGAGAGACGATAGGAATGTATTGAGCTCCGTGACAATTGAAACAAGAATCCTTTGAGGGACCTTGAGTGGCTAGGGAGGGTTGTGCAGCGTATCACTGGGTCCATGATACTTTGTCTTCAATGCCAGCAATCAACTAAGTGATTCTGACAGCATATGTATTGACCCGGTTTCTGCCTAAGTTGTAAGGAGGGCTATTTCTTTTCACCCTTTATCTTTACAATTCTTTTTCATTCTTCAACCCCTTCAGTGCTAACCGAGACTTCATAACTAGCACCTTGTTGGGTTTGTTCCAGTACTAGCTCCATCTCAGTCAGCACTTTTCCCTTATCACATTTTTCTCCTTTTTAATCATACCTAAGGACTTCTACACTAACTAGTGGATTGTCCCTGGGTAGATCCCTCCGGCTCTGGCGGGATCGTGGGAACTTGAGCCTAACCTAACCATCCTTATAACTCCATGCATTAATAAAATGGCCGGTCTTTGATACTCATTCACGATTGCCAAACCAAATCTTTGAAAAATCTCTCAAAGTGTTCATGATTCTGAAACACATTTTTGCAAACACTTGAGAGTTTTATATTTTTCAAATGCTCCCCCTCAACATGTGCTCGAATGGTAGTTTTATAAATTTGCACATGTTAGGTAGAGCTCGCACTTATTTTGAATTGATCCACTTTCAGTGAACATGACCGATTCGAGACACGCTTACATCACTAGTTAGACTAGCTTGAAATTATTACCCGGCCTGGTCAAGTCCACAGAAAGTTTCTCGAAATGGTACACTCTACTCAGATACGTCTTTTTCGAGACACGCTTACATCACTGGTTAGACCAGCTTGAAATTATTACCCGGCCAAGACGTATCCTTTCGATTGATGGCAATTCAAGATTCGTCAATTCATTGGTGAGGTCTGAGCCTTGCTCACGTGAGATGCCAAATCCTTTGTTTTGTTAAAACCATTTGCTCCCCCTCAATATGTGCATCTATATAAAAAGTTTTTCGCACATATGGAAGAGTTTGCTTTAATGACCAAAACATTTTGCTCCCCCTCAATATGTGCCTTGATATACAAAATGGTTTAGCACATACGGGAAAGCATACATTAACTTCCAAAATCATCACATTTTATCAGAATTTCCTATTTAAATCACATTCTCTCCCCCGATCAAAAATTTCAAACCATTTGAGATTTGTGATCTCAATTGATTTAAATACGGTTAGAAAAATTTGGGAGAAAATGTGGTCAGGTTAACATGTATTCTGATTTAGGAGCATACGATGCTCCCCCTGAAACAACGAGAGAGTGTCACTGCTGATGTTGCACAATTTTGGCAAGGTGTTGGGAATTTGAACAAATATGCTCCTCCTCAATTAATGACCCGTTTTCCATTAAAGGAGCTGTAGTCATTCAATTGAGCGACGGGTATTTGTGAAAATTTAAATCAATTTACCACCTTGTGTAACATCAAGACTCTCTTGAAGAATCAAACAAGATAAAGAGTCTGATGTAAAGAAGACTTCTCTTCTAATACATGAAGTGACGCACTGAAACGTACATCAAGTCGGGATAACATGGATATAAAGTAATCCATGCCCAGGTGAACATCACCCGGTTGGAGGAACAGCTGTCTTTTTGGCGACATGCTTTCCTCATTGTACAGTGCGGGTTGCAGTATGAAGTAACTGCAAGCCATTAAGACATGTTTTAACAGATTAGTATAACTTCTGCTCGAGCTTCATTTAAGAATCCGTGCCATTGTTGAATGACATTTCTAGATCCGTAAATGTTATCGATAAACAGAAGACATGCCTAGGTAGGACTATTTTTGGTATTTTCTGATTTTTCGATTTTTATGGTTTTTATAGGTTTTATATTTTTGTATTTTTCTTTTGATTTAAGATATATACAACTATGTACAAGGATATAAGAAGACAATCCTTTACTCCTCCTTTTCTTCCTGAAGACACTTGAGGGTTTCAGGAGTCATGCTTTTCATGCTAAGGCGTGGGAGAATAAACTGAAACCTTTCTCTTGGGAGGGCCTTGGTGAAGATGTCAGCTAACTGAAACTCTGTCCTCACGAAGTATAGTTCCACAATTCCTTTTTCCACCTGTTCCCTGATGAAGTGATGCCTGATGTCGATGTGTTTTGACCTGGAGTGCTGAACATTGTTACAACAAAGAGCAATGGCGCTTTTGTTGTCACAATATAGGGGAATTTTGTTGTATGAGAATCCATAGTCCGAAAGCTGTGATCGCATCCAAAGGATTTGTGCACAACATGCAGACATAGCAATGTACTCAGCTTCAGTAGATGATATGGAAGTACTCATCTGCTTCTTAGAAGACCAACTAACCAACTTTTCCCCTAAAAATTGAGCTCCTCCTAAAGTACTTCGACGAGTGTCTTGACATCCCGCATGATCAGCATCCGCGTAAGCCGTTAACTCCATTGCAGTGTCCTTAGGATACCAAAGACCCATATGAACCGTGCCTTGAAGATATCGGAAGATCCGTTTCACTGCTTCAACATGCTTCTTGGTTGGACTAGATTGATACCGAGCACACATACACACAGCAAACAGAAGATCTGGTCTGCTAGCCGTGATGTACATCAAAGATCCAATCATGCTTCTATATTGCGTTATATCCACTGGAATCCCTGAAGGATCTTCATCCAGCTTCATTCTATCAACCATGGGAGTGTCAACAGGTTCACTTGAATGAAATCCAAACTTTTTCAATATCTCATTGGCGTATTTGGATTGATTAATGAATATGCCACCGGGACTTTGGGAGACTTGTAATCCTAAGAAGAATGACATTTGTCCCATCATTGACATTTGGAACTTGGAATTCATCTCTTTTGAAAAACTATCACATTCACTAGGATCTGTTGAAGCAAAGATGATATCATCTACATATATCTGAACTAGTAGTAGATGGTTTCTTGACTTCCTGGTGAATAGTGTAGGATCAACAACACCCTTGGAGAATCCGTTCGCTAGGAGGAACTTGGACAATGTATCGTACCATGCCCTTGGCGCCTGTTTTAACCCATAGAGAGCCTTCTTCAAGCGGTAAACATGTGTAGGATGTTCAGTATCCACGAATCCTTCTGGTTGACTCACATAAACTTCTTCCTTTAAGTCGCCATTCAAGAATGCCGTTTTGACATCCATTTGGTAGACTATCATATTTCGACTAGCAGCATTTGCCAGGAAGATTCTTATAGCTTCAATTCTAGCAACCGGAGAAAACGATTCTTCAAAATCAATGCCCTCTTCTTGTCTGAACCCTTTAGCAACTAGCCGTGCCTTGTTCTTTAATACATCACCATACTCATCAAGCTTCACTTTGAAGATCCACTTTAAAGCAATGATCATTGCAAGCTCTGGAGGAGGCACTAATTCCCATACTTCAAGTTGATCAAATTCATGGATTTCATCCTGCATAGCCTGGAACCAGCAATCTTTAGTCATAGCTTCTTTGGCATCTTTTGGTTCGACTTTGGATAGTACGGAATTGAAGAAACACCATAGTGCATCAGTGGCTAGTTGACTACGTGTGGATACTGGACGTGAAGGATTGCCTATGATGTTGTCGATTGGATGATCACTGGTCCATTTCCTGAGATGGTCGTGAGGTTGTGGGTTATGAACAGACATAGCAGTGCTGTGTCCTTCAAGTGAGGATGTGTCTGATGAATGTTCAGGAGCAAATATGTTTTCAAAAGGAGCCTCATCAACAGGAGCAAAAGGATTAACTTCCAAAGAATTATTATCTGAAGATTCTTGCATTACTGGAGAAGTTTGAGTGTTTGATGACGAAGGCGATTGACTGGCAGCAGGAGCATTGTGACTGACTGACACTGAAGCTGCAGGGCCTTCTGAACCTTGTGGGGCTTGAACCTCATCCATAGGAATTATAGCTGGTTCACTCGGGATGGTTCCATTCGTTGGCTCAAAGTATTCATCAAACATAGGATCGAATAATTTCTTCAACTCCTCACATGTAGGTGGCACATAAGAATCTGCAGGCGTGGAATTCTGTACAAGTCCTGAACTAATGGGTCCAGGAGACAAAAGGTGAAGATGGGGTCCAGAACTGATTTGTCCTGAAACAGGTAGCTCACTCAGCTCATCGAACGTAACATGAATGGTTTCCATGATTTTACGGGTCCTTTTATTGTAGATTCGATACCCTTTACTGTCTGGTGCGTATCCAACGAAAATACCTATATCTGCTTTAGCTCTTAACTTTCCCAAGTCTTGACTATCGTTAGTTGGATAGCAAAGTGCACCAAACACACGCAGAAAGGAAAGATCTGGTTTCTTGTTGTGAATTAGCTCGAAGGGAGTCTTCTCATGAACCGGATGAATTAGGGATCGGTTTTGAGTGTAACATGCTGTTGCAATAGCCTCTGCCCAGAGAAACATCGGTGTCTTTGAAAATATAAGCATAGTTCTTGCAGCTTCCACCAGAGTACGGTTCCTTCGTTCAACCACTCCGTTCTGTTGAGGAGTGCGAGGGATACTTTTCTGATGCGTGATGCCAATACTTTCATAGAAATTACGGAGTTGTTGGTTAACAAACTCCGTACCATTATCAGTGCGGATGATTCTGACAGTTTTATCGAGCCTTACTTGCAGCTGTTTTATCAGTTTAATGATAACCTCTGGAGTTTCGTCCTTGGTTCTCAAAAACTTCACCCATGTGAACCGAGAATAATCATCTACTATCACCAGAACGTACTTCTTTCCATTTATGGTTTGTATTCTCATTGGTCCACACAAATCCATGTGGAGGGTATGAAGAACTTCCAAGTTGGTGTTGATGGTTTTAGGCTTGTGGGTTTGTTTCTTGCTTTTACCCAGTTGACATGCAGAGCAGAGATGATCTTTCTCATATTTCAGTCTGGGCATCCCTCTAACAAGATCTTTACGGGAAAGATTATTTATGGTACCGAAGTTCAAGTGGTTCAAACGACGATGCCACAGCCATGATTTTGTTTTAGAGGCTTTAGAAAGCAAGCAAATGGGAGAGGACTTCAACATTTCTTCAATTGATATGGTGTATAGATTGGTGCCCCGACTACCCTTGAGGAGATCTAAACCATCCAATTCTCTGACGAAACATGTATGCTTTCTGAAAGCCACTTCCAGATCTGAATCACAAAATTGACCCACAGAAAACAGATTGTGTCCTAGTCCTTCCACATAGTATACCCTTGAGATTACACTATTACCAAACACATAATCTCCATAACCCATAATAGCACCAAAGTGGTCGTTCCCAAATCTAACTGTCCCGATAAACTTTTTCACGAAGTTCTTGAGCCGCGAGCGATCCCCAGTCATATGTTTTGAGCAGCCTGAGTCCAAATACCACAGGACGATTTGTACGACCTGCATTTGAAACCAGACAACAATGGATAACTGAAAAATGTGGATCCCCAAGTGCAATTGGGGTCCATTTGGTCAGCACACACATATTCAGGAACCACAGATTTCACAGATGCAACTGTCTTTACAGAGGAGACAGAACTAGAGGTAGGACAAGACTTAGATGGAAGGCATTGTGACTCTAAAGACAGGATTCTACCAGTTGGTCTCCATTCCTTATTCTTCACAATTTTATGCATATTCGTTTTAGGTAAAGGTCTCTGTTTTCCTAAATTGAATTTCCTTCCAGTGGGTCTCCATTCCTTAACTTTCACAATTTTATCCATATTCATTTTAGGTAACGTGTTCTGTTTTCCTAAATTGAATTTCCTTCCAGTGGGTCTCCATTGATAGCCTATGCTAGCAAATGTTTTTCCTGTAGCTTTCCAAGCTTTCTTGCATGTTTCAGTTATTCTACCATTCTTAACATGGGGTGATGCAGAAGACATCAAGAATGACACAACACAATCATCATGATTAGCATAAATTAAACAATTGTCGCATGTTTTACAGACAGCATTAGAATTCGAATTAATTACAGTACTTTTGATACTAGAATCAACACGATTCATCCTACTCATTGCAAACTTATTGTTCCTAGGTTGGGCTTCTACATTCTTCAAGTGATTATTCTTAGCTGGCGCAGTCCTATCTTTTCTTGCATTTTCTCTAGACCTTGACTCGCTAGCTTGGGTGTCACTTTTTACTCCTGTAGAAGCATCGAATGAAACATTAGTTCGTTTTTCTGTCACATGCCTTCCAGATAATGATGTGTTGGGTTCTGATGTTTTTGGTGGTAGATCAAAGGCTACATGCTTGTTCTCAACAGTAGATGAGGATGCAACAAATCTTTCTCTTTGTCTGCTAAACTTAGGAGTTGAGCCTATGGCATATTCTAAGTTTTCCTGAATCCTTTTCGTGAGTTTGCAGGCATAGACAACTGCCTTATCAAGTGGCTTATCAATCCTATCCTCTTCAACTACCTCACGAAGTGTGTCAAGGCCCTCTCTAAGATGATCGAGATATGTTTGATGGGCCAGGCTGTTATATCTAAGCTTAAACGGAATATGCCCAACATCAACATCATGCTTTTTACAATCAGTAGCCTTTGGTGCATCACAATTACAAGAGGTGCATGGCATTTTACCTTTCACCCGAACCTTCAGATTCTCAATTTCATTTGTCAAAGAGGTTATTTGATCATTGTGATTGCTTCTTGTAACTTTAATAGAATCATATAACTCTTTGAAATGTTGTTTAACCTTTGAATTTTCTTCTCGATAACACTCATTTTCATAATGTAACTTATTTATGGTGTTTTGATATTGAAAATTCTGAGAATCTGAAGACGAAGGTTTATTGGTGCCATACACTTCACACTTGTTGGATTTCAATTAGGCAATTTGGGCCCTCAGCAGTCGAATCGTGTTCGTGTGAGCTTGAATTGTCTCATCTCGTTTGCTTAATTCAAAATAAGTATCAAATTCAGGAGCATCCAAGGATGTCTTGTCATTTGATATTTTGTGTTTTTCATTTAAATGTTGATATTTCAATTGCAAATTAAGAAATTCAACTTCCAATTTTGAAAAACGTTTAACCATATTATCATGGTCATCTTTTTGAATTTTTTCAAGCAATTTTAAATTCTCCCCCTCAAGCTCAACAACACGATTGTGGGTGACATTTAACGCAATAGCATACTCATTAAATTGACAAGCAGACAATGCAAAATCAGTGACAGTGTAAAATACATCTTGTGCAATACATTTAGCAATCAAGTTGTCGTTAGTAATGAGTATGTTTTTTCTTTCAATCTCTCGACTCTTAAGTTCTATTGCATGTTCATTCACCTCATTTTCCATATCTTTAAACACTACTTCCATTTCTTTTATTTCGGCTTTAAGGGCAGTGTGCAACCCTTCAAAGTGTTCTTTAAGTAGCTTAAAGAATGGCATGACCTCGGTTAAGTAACACCTTTTTGCATGTTCAAAACACCTTTCCCCCTCAGTAATGTCGGTTGGTGTGATTCTCTTCTTACATGTTTTATCAAAATCAGCAAATAATTGCCAAAGCACATATAAGCTAATAGAGGTTTTGCATTCAGTGGGAAGAGACAAAGGCACCAGATTCCTAGGTGTATTGGGAGGATACACCGTTATGGACGCAACTTTTCTAATGAGGGGGGTGTTGGCCTTAAGTTTATCTACCTTAAGTTTTTCATTATCTTGTTTCCAAAATATCTGTTCAGGTGTTAACTTCTTTTGAGGAGCAAACACAGTCAAACGATTTTCCTCATAATAATCATGGGGTTTGATTATTATTCGTCTGGCTATGCACTCGGGATCCCTCATTTTCTCATTCATTTTTTCTTTCGATTTATCACTCATCTCATCCTCATCACTAGTGTAGATATGCTCAGGTTGGTCATGAATAGGCATAAGCATCACATTACCATCATATAGGGCTGGTTGAAGTACTTTCATGTCCCTAAGGATGGTAGACTTAGGTTCACCTATCATGATTTTACTATGCTTATCACTCAACTTTCTGTGCTTATGAATCATTTGAGCAGTTTGTATGGTTTGATTTTGTGTGTACAGCTTATCTTCAAGCTTATTTTTTAACGTCTTGAGTCTAGAGAAATCATTTAAAAGAGTTGTTTCTTTTTGTTTGAATTCTTGCTTAAGTGTATCAACACACTTTTGTGCCTCCTGTTTCTGTTTGACAGACTGTTCAAGCTGATTTTTCAAGGAACTCAACTCTAGTTTTAATGTTTCTTCTCTTACTCTAGACTCTTTAATAAGTGTACTCATTTGACCTTCTAATTTCTGCTCTCGTTCATTAAGCTCAAACTTAGCACGCTGTTCATACATAGCCACTTGTTCTTCATAGATGTTTAGTTTAGTGATCAAGTTATCAACAGGGACAGGCAATTTGTTCTCATGGCACTTGCATGCATTATCTATATTATTCGCATTATCTAAGGCACATACATTCCTTCTAACACAGACATCATTATTGACAAAAGATTCACCATTTGGTACATCAGGCGAGTTGTCGTGATTCAAATACTGTTCATATGAAATAATATTGCTATTTTCCATGTCAACATTACTTGAGTCAGAAACAGTTGCCTGATGTACTTCTTTGGGATTCTTTTGTCCCTCAACAATATTATATGTGTCATAAATTTTTAGTACCTCAGATATCACGGATGCATTAGAAGGACCAGCTTGACGGGGAGATGAGACCATGGAAGACAAGTTAGCCATGAAGATTGTTTGAGCCGTAGGTTCATCATCTACATCAGAGTCATATGCATTACAGTCATCTGCCTTGAAGATGTTAGGATCATTAAGTGCTAGATCCTGAACAGGTTTCTCATCCACATCTTCATCAAAAGTATTTCCTCCATCTCCTGCCAAGAACAATAACTCTTCCTCATCCAATACCGCTCCATTCTCTTGAGCTTGCATTAACAGCATCTTGTCTTTGAAGTAATCAGAATTCTGAGGACGTTTAGGTTGATTGCAGTTTCTAGCAATGTGTCCAAGCCCCCCACAATTATAACACTTGATCTGTTTCCCTTGCCCCTGATTGGCATTCCCTGCTCTATTCTGCACATAAGCTCGACCCATGTTTCTACCAGCTCTTCCTTGCACATTCTGAACCACAATTTTCCCATCCTCCACCATTGCTAGATTGCGTGGGTTGGATGAATTCCTTAACTGATTGTTGGTCTGAGGGAGTGATGCTTGAAACTGTTGAACCAATAATGAAACTTGATTGGTGAGATTGTCAATCATTTTGTTGGTCTGAGAGTAGCCTGAGTCAAGTTGAGAGCTCATAGCAGGTACTTGTGAATGAAGTTGATGATAGCTTGGGTTGGATGATGACTGGATTGTTGGTTGAACATTTGTCATGAACGCCAGTGGATCATTTGTAGTTGAAGGACTTAACTTTTCTCTCAGCACTCGATCATAAACAGCATGCTTCTCATGTTGTTGCAGGTATGCATACAGCTGTTCATAGTTGGTATCCCTTAAACCTTTGTTGAGTTTGACAGCAGTCACAAATCTGTCCCATTCAGGAGTCATATTGTTCACAAACTTTGAGTTAAGTTGGATATTGGGCATAGTCATTCTGATCATCCTCATATCATTCACCAACTTATGAAATCTCACATAGTAGTCTGTGACATTCTCTCCTGGGTTCATTTTGAAATGCTCGAACTCATCATACAGCTGTGACTCACGATCTTCCTTTGTGAGTTCTGACCCTGCTAACAGCATCTTAACGTTGTCCCACACAGCTTTGGCTTCAGTGTTGAAGTTGATGAGCTTGTATACATCCTTTGGAAGACCTTGAATGACTATGTTTGAGGCTCTAATATCGGCATCATACCTCTTCTTTTCTTCTTCATTCAGATCATTGTAGTTTCTAGGTCTGTCTATGCCCCAAGTCACAGTCCCATCTTCACCAGTTGTAACAACATCCCTGGTGGTACCCATCTGATATGGTCCATCGTCAATTGACTTGAGAATGTTAACTCCATTATCTTTTCCCAAGCAGTAAAGTCTTATCCGTTGTGCCCAAGACTCATAATCCGTCCTATCTAACATAGGTGGACGAGTGTCAGATCCTGCTGCTTGAATATCTTCTGATGATGTGTTAGATGTGGTAGCCATAGTAACTACGGGATTTTACTGATCTTGTGATTTAACCGAGAAATCGAATCTTTCGCGGGAATTTCTAAAATCACCAAGACACAAACCGCCTAGACAAATAGCACTCTTGAGGATACAAACCGAGTACACACTGCAAGGACAAACCGAGTAGACACAAACCGAGTAAATTCCTCAGAGACAAACCGAGTCTACACAAGCCGAGTGCACGCTGAAGGGACAAACCGAGTATGCACAAACCGAGTAAACTTCTCAGAGACAAACCGAGTCTACACAAACCGAGTAGACTTTTCAGAGACAAACCGAGTCTACACAAACCGAGTAAAATTCTCAGAGACAAACCGAGTCTACACAAACCGAGTAAATTTCTCAGAGACAAACCGAGTCTACACAAACCGAGTAAACTTTTCAGAGACAAACCGAGTCTACACAAACCGAGTAGACTTTTCAGAGACAAACCGAGTACGCGCAGCAGGGACAAACCGAGTAGACACAAACTCCCAAGCACGTCGCTTTCACTGCCTTTTGTCTTTTTGCCTAAACAAGTAATAAGACAAACCGAATCAGTGAATTGACACAAACCGAGTCCACGAATATGTCCCAATGACACAAACCGCTGCCAAGAACACTACCACAAAAACCCACGAATTGCTCCAAAATCACCACACCGTTCTTAGATCTGTGAATCCAAACACCAAATACCACTCTAATACTATTCTTAAGCTAGAAAGTACAAAGTAAAACAACTTCTAATCACTAAACAAAGTACAAAATGAAATTTATGCTACTAATCAAACCTAACCAAAAAAAACTTAAAACTACAAATCGAACCAAGAAGAAAAACCTCAAAAACTACACAAATCCGTGAATACCAACTCTCATGGACCTAACCCTGGCTCTTGATACCAATTGTAGGGTATTCACAATACAAGAATCACTAGTTTGAGGCTTGTTTGGATCGATTGGACAAGAACTTAGAGTGAGAAAGTGGGAGCCTTTTAGAGAGAGAAAGTAACTTGTAATCTATTAGCTTGAAAGGTCCAACCCTTCCCATGGGTGGGAAGGGAGTATATATAGTCTTACATAATATGTCCCTAGTGGACTGTGGAGCGAGCTGACAGAGGGTAAAGACCCGACCCACTCCACAATACTAATTAATAACTAAACTACTAATAATATTACTGATAATCCTACGAGCTATGATGATCTAATAAGTACTTGGGGTGACCGAGTCTTCAACTGAATATTCATATTCCTAACAAAATTGTTGATAGCCTCCATCTTTTTAGCAGTTTTAGCAGGTGGACAATATCTTTTCAGGAATTTTCTCTTCAAATCTTCCCATGTTGTGATTGAACTAGCAGGTTCATTCCTTAGCCACTTATTAGCAGCTCCTTTAAGCGAAATTGGAAAGATTCTTAGCATAAGTTGATCGTCAGAGACTTCTTCTGTAGTAAACAAATCTGCAATCTCGAGGACTTTTTCAACATGTTCATTAGCATCTTCATGTTCTGTTCCACCGAAAGCATTTTCTCTTAGCTCCTTGAGAAACTGACCCTTCAACTCAAACTTTGACTTTTCATCAAACTTCGGTCTAGCAACTCCTGAACTGTAATCAGCACGGGTTTTGTTCATGTATTCCTCCATAGTAGTGTTTTCCGTCGTTGTTTCTGTTTCTTCTTCCTCCTTCTCTTCAGAAAAGTAATCAAGCTCGAACGAACTTGAAATTTCAAAGCTTTTTGTGCTGAAAAGCCTTTTAAGCGAATGTAAGGCTCGTTCAGGATCTTCGAAAGGTTTAATCAAGTTCTTAGTTGAACTCCTGGTCATGCACTTCCAGAAATCATCACAAAAGCATCAGTAGGGTATGTTCAAGAAAGTATGATATCAGAAAATTAACAACGAAAACGGAATACGAAAAATAAAAGTTGCTGATCTCTGCAAACGATGCGCCGTATCCAGAAAGTTGGATACGCCGTATCTTATTTCGTTAAAATTTAATCAGACTTTTATTCAGAAAACAGATACACCGCTTATGAATTAGAATGCGCCGTATCAAGTTTAAATTATCAAAAATCGATTATATTTATTAAAATTAAATGCGTCGTATTAACAAAAGCTAATGCGCCGTATTTTCGTTACGTTTCAAAATACAAGATTTTTGATTTAGTAGATGCGCCGTATCGATAAAGATCGATGCGTCGCTTCTGTTTAATAATTTGAAAAACTGTTTTTAATTTAAATAGAAAATACGCCGTATCTGTTAAAACAGATGCGTCGTATGGCGTTAGGGTTTAGAAATTTTTTTTATTAAAAACAGAATACGCCGTATCTTGGGGAAAGATGCGTCGTACTCGAATTTATTAAACGCTTTGTATTTTATAAAAATTAAACGCAATACGCCGTATCTGTGAAAACAGATGCGCCGTATCGTTTGTATTAGCACAATACAACGATAGCAGAAAGCGGAAAACAAAAAACAAAAATAAGAACAAACAAAAAGAAACCAAAATTACAGAAAACAAAAAAAACACAAAAAACAGAAAATATGCGAATTATACAAATGAATGCAATCTATCTAATATATAACAGGGTTAGTGGTTAGAATCTAAAAAAAAACTAAAAAGAAAAACCTAATTAAAATACTAAATCAACTTAACAGATAATAACAATTCACTCCCCGGCAGCGGCGCCAAAAAACTTGATGCGCGTGATGTGTCGTTGCGGTTTAGCAGTATTAATGCCTACTCAAGTTTTAAATTTATATTTAGCCGACTTATCAATAACACACACACTTAACGAGCAGTGTACCCGGTCAGTATGAATATAATGGTAAGTAGAGTGTCGATCACTAAGAGTGGAACGTATTATCTAGTTATTCTAATCAGTATTTTAATATCCTAAGTTAGTTATACAACCTAATCTAACGCAAGGGGGTTCAGCCTGAGAGACTGGCACGGTTTGGTTATGATTAAATAGAAAACTAAACTAATGAGCACGAATCAGCGATTAGCACACACGTACACAGATAGATACTCGAGACAATAAGAAGACCTGTCCTGATAATTAAATAGCTTGTCACTTGTTTTATTGCTAGTTTTATATGAAGTGTATATAATTAAACCTTTCTCGTTTGCTCTAATCTTATCGACGAGTAAACCCTTAATGATTACTTATGTCTATCCTATTTATTTAAGCGTCTCTAATAAATAGGCGAGGAAGGGGCATGGCGACCCAAGCAAGACTCAGCTAGACACAGAGGTTATCAATGCACTAATAAAAGCCACCAAAGACATCAACATATAAACTTTAATTAATGGGAAAACAATATTAAGGGGAGTGCATGATCTTCCGTAGTCACATGACACAAGCCCATCAATCCTGATGAATTAAAGTGTACTAAAACAATAAAACAAAACTACTTAATGAATTGAATACATGCAGGACCTTCTTACAGCTCTTGTATCTTTGTTTGAGGTGTGTCTTGTGCTGCTTGGTCGTCTGAATTCGGCTCTAGGGTTATGTCTAAGGTCTCTATATGTCTCTTAAATTCGTCTGGCCTTGGGGTATTTATAGTTTCTGTCTGAGGGATCGATGCGGCGCATTGACTTGATAGATGCGGCGCATTGACTTAACTTCGCGTGGGGTCCAAGATTAATATATTCAGGAATATTCGTACACCGTCTTCAGATGCGGCGTAACTTGATCTTTGTATGCGGCGCATGTACTTTAGCTGTCTTGGATTGTAACTGGTGAAATCTTGATAGTGATACGCCGTATGTTAGAAGTATATTGCGGCGTATCTGGAGTAGAACGAGCTTGATCTTCTTCTTTGACCAAAGTTTCATATGCGGCGCATTCTTCAAAGTCAGGCAATGGTCTTCGAATTCATCTAAGTATGATATTGCGTCGTATCTGTTGAGTGAGATACGGCGCATCTTCTGGATTTCAGTAGACTTTTAACATCTCGCTTGTTTTGCTCCATAATTAGTCCAAAATCGCCAAGTTTCACATAATGCTTGTTTTTACCTGAGAATTACTAAAGTAAACATTAATGTATCGATTCTCATGTATAATATAATAAAACAAGTCAAATAAATAGGATAAATGATGATAATAAAATGTACTTATTTGAGTTCATCAATCCTTAAGCATCTTGGTTGTTGAACTATTACCAGTCCTACATTGAGTGGAATTTACTTTGAACGACTCAGTGACCCGTTTGCGTGCTTTTGCCAACCTGTTAAGATAAGCATCGAAGAGGGTGTAATTGGATGTGACTGCAGCCTTGGGAACGTAGTTTTGGAAAAATTCTTGGCTATGTATCCACCATGAAGACTCGTACTCAGGTGTATTCGGTCGGAGATCAAAACGTGTACTCGAATCCTACAAATAAATGGGGACAAATAACATATGTAACCTTATAAGTATTTGACTATTTATTTTACGTAAAATCAACTAGAAAAAGAGTAACCTTTTAAAAAAGGTAGGAACGGTCACTTTTTTTGAATAGCGACTTCCTAGACCATGCAATAGCTCTTAGAATCACATTTGGGTCTTTACTCCACCAACGTTCACGTCTTTCAAAAGACTCGAGTATCCAAATCTAAACAAATTGGTAAACACAAACATATCAATTTAACAGTCCATCAAAGTGTTCGGCTGCAAAATATTATTAATAAAAAGAAATACAAACCTGGAAAGCAAATACAAATCCAGACAAAGTATATGTCGGAACATACTTTGGGTTTTTCTTCAATCCTAAAAGGTGGTTATCCGTGTGCTTATCCATTACATTATGTAGTTGGTCGTATATATAAATGGGTCCAAATATGTTCACCCCACGGAAATGCATTCCAAGCATCTAGATTTTCAACCAACCTCATCAATGTGTCATCAACTTGGCATGTCAACAAACGACCCATAAAGATAACCTCTAAGACTAACAAAAGAGATATCCGTATTGCGTCTTCATCACATAGCTTCCGAAACTGCTCTTCATCCTCGATGACACCAATAAGGTCTAAGTTGGTTACAATCAACCCTTGCTTGTCAGGAAATACCCTATCACGAAATTTGAGAGCACCAGAAGTGTATAACTCAAAGCTCACACTTCCAAACCGCAACCCCATCATTAGACAAAACTCAGGACGACCAAAATGCAGAGTATGTCCATCTAGGTAATAGATAAAGGGCATATCATAATGAGAGTCGTCCACTCTTCTTTGTTTCCGTACCATATAGTCTATGAGGTGTGTTTCATGTTCAAAGTATAACAGATCCAACCATTTTTCAAAGCAGGTACTCCTAAATAAGTTCCGTCGTTTTGCGTCTAATTTCTGATTTATTAACCAAAAGTAGTTCAGTTTGCTCCTAATGATTAGTTTGGCTTCATAGTCCTAAAAGGAAAAAATAAGTTAACTCAAAACATACAATTCATAACAAATTAAGTTTGAAGACATTATACAGGCGGCGTAAACACTATCATAAAGAGTTCAGGTGATATATACAAACGCATAGTTAATAATCATTCAATGCCTAATTCAATGCTTGAACCTTGTCCCCTTTAGATGACTTCTAATTGGCTAGTAATTACAACTTACGTACAACCCCTTTGTATTGGACCATACTAAGGGGGTGTTTTGCTTATGACCTTATTTGATTCAGGCCTGGCGCATCATTCACCCCAAGTTTCCAGTAAATTTTCAGATTTATAAGTGATGACATATTATGAACCAACAAGTCTCAAGTAAAGCCTCTAAATCGTGGCTTATCAAATACAACCCAAAACAAAAATAAAATCATAATCCACATAAAAGCTTAAACAAGCAAACAACACTAAAAACAACTCCAATAACGTATATGCTTAAACAACATTGGATACTATCAATGGACAATCAAATGTGATCCAACATGATCATAACACACATGGATGCTTAAACAAGGACACCCAAACTATAAACCAACCAATCATTGTACAATCCAAGTAACACCTATCTAAGATACAAATTAATACAATGCCAACCTTTGATAAACTATAACAATTAACCATAACATTGCAATTATATGAATGTAGTTCAATAACATGGCATAAAATACTTTTGGTATAAATCAGGTCAATAGAAAAACCAAATAAACAAAAAATCAACAACGATACAAAACAAATGTAATAAAGATTCGTAATACGATTTACATACCCTATTAAACCACATTTTGGCTAATCAAATAAACCATCGATGGTATTCTTGATTTTATTGGATCACTGTTCAATGAACAGTGAAGCTGTTTTCAGCTGAGAATCAGGCAAAACAACCGGAGTAGATTGGATATTGAAATAATAGTGTAACAAGATAAACAAGCGCGAACATAAACCGAGTATGTTTTTTTTGTGTGTGACAGTGAAACGAGATGGAGGGAAGAATGTATATAGAGGAGACACTGTTTGTTTTTAAAGGGTTTTTTTTTTTTTCGTAAATAGTGTATAATATGTAAAATGATCAAAAAACCATCTTCACAGTATACGGTTGCCCAAAAAACACTACGTGACACATGTCACCCTCCTATGCAAGCCGCCGTATTGTACGAGTTGCCCTGGTCTAAGGGGAGAATTTTGTGAGATCGGGTCGGATAAGCAAACCACTTGGGCAACTGGGGCAGTCTAATAATTATCCCTTCTTTTTTTTAACTTTAGCTTATTTTTTTTACATTTTTTGTCAAAGTCATTGTGTGATAACATCAAAATTGAAGATGGTTATTGACATAAGGAAGTACCGATGGGCTAGATCCCATGGCAAAAGAAATTAACGAACAACTCAACGAAGAAATCCGCCGAAAATTATGTTTGTCGTTTTTTTTTAATTATGTAATGTTTTATGTTTTATTTTAATGAAATTGTCTTTTTTTTATATTATTTAGTTTTATTTATTAGTTTTAGTGATTAAAAAAAATGGGTGCCACATGTCACACTATGCCCCTACTATCACTACACAATTTTTCCTTTCAAGCCTCATGGTGGCCCACACTGCCACATGACATGCCCCATCCTTTCTTACACACTATTACACATGGTCTAAATTGTTTTGAAAGTTGCTACATCATTGTACTACATTTCACATGATATTATAGTGGTCACACTGAGCTTCTGTTAGTTGTGTTTAGATATCCGATAAAATCGATAGTGATATTGACTTTTGATATGTGTAAGTTTGTATGCAACAAAACCAAGATGTCATCAACCCTAGCTAGTATCGAAGATCATGACATCTCAGCATTAAGGGGGGAGGGAGTGGACTCGGGGAAGAGTCGGTGCCGGCCGGTGCCGATCGGGCACACCGCCGCCGGTAGGCGGTGCCGACTGAAAACGGATAGAATTTGGTGAACTTCACCGATGAAGAAGAACGTTTGGCAACGGTCACATTTGACCACAAATGCAAAAAACTAGCCATTTGGCTAAAAAAAAAATTTTTTTACCCTTTTTTCAACCACAATTTTAACTATAAATACAACGTCCGAGTGGTCCCCGTGGGACGAACCTCAAGCCGAGGTTGTACCCGAAACGCAACCATTACCCGGTATACATACTTACTTTTATTTAATTTTATATACTTTTTGTTTACTTACTTTTATTTAATTTTATACACTTTTGTTTACTTACGTTTATTTTTTTTGTAGACACCGATGAAGAAGATGAAGACGATGACATTCAAGAAGTTGTCGCAAAATGGGGATGGCCATGTAACTTTTAAATTGTAGTTTCGTTTTCAATTAATGTTTCGTTTTAAGTATTGTAGAATTTTTTTTTTTTTTTAAGTTGTGTTTTTTTTTAAGTATTGTAACATGTACTCTTTTTAATTTTAAGTTGTGTTTTTTTTAAGTTGTGTTTTTTTTTTAAGTATTGTAGATTGTTTTTTTTTTTTTTTTTTTAATGAAATGATATGTGTTTTATTTTTAAATAGTTTATGTATTAAAAATAAATGGAAAAAAAAATGTGATGTGAAAAATGTGAGATTTGGGGTTGTTTGGGGACCATTGCCACCATTTTGGGAAAGTTTGAAGAAGGATCGGGGTGAAATGAGTTGGAGGGTTTTTATTGAATGATGATGAGGTGGCAATTTAGGGAAGTTTGGGGTTGGAGTGACCACTCCCTCCCCCTAAGTGATGCAATTATTATATTTTTCCATAAAATTCGATAACACTTGTATTAGGAATATAAGTACATGAATTTGGTCTTGTAAAACTTATATTTGATTTAAGATCATACGCATACGAACAAATTTGTACAAATTTGACACAGACATTACAAGAACCAATCATTGTACTTAGCTGAACCACGATTTCAAGTATGAAATGACACATCATGAGGCTTCTAAATACTATGTCGTTATACCATTCTTATATGATGAAAGACATACCACAGGAAAAGAATATTTCGGTGAGCTACATATATTCAAACCCTTGATGTGACAATATAAGAAAAGTTTGTATATCACAACCCATATTAAAATACATGCTACTTACAATGAATTAATTTGACTTATAGTTTGTTTGTACGATGTGCATCGTCGATTTGTACGGTGTGCATCATGAGTTTGTACAGTTTGACCAAACCCCGATAATATAGGAAGGGTTTGTATAGTACAAACCATATTCCAATACATGCTACTTGCAATGAATTAATTTGACTTATAGTTTGTTCTCGATGAATACTGAAAGTATAAAGTAGATACCTAAAATAAAGTTTGTCAAAATTCTGAAATGATCACATCACTAGCCAAAATTTAAAAACATCCTGGATTATTTTTTTAACACATTAATACTTCGTACTTTATAAAATAGAATGCATGTGAAAGAAAATGTATATGTTAATCCAACACATTTTGTGTCAGAACAATGACCTGTTTAGAAATTTTACATTTTTACTACACACAAAAAATCAATCCTCACATGAAATCACCACTTTAGAGTCAAAACAAATGTATTCTTTTCATTTTTTGTTTACATTGAAATGTTGAGGATAATACTCACTATGGATATAAGGACATATGTCGAAAATGACGTTCAATAATTGTTTATACGTGAGTTATAACTTTTTATAAATAATGGTGAATTCACTAGCTCCATTTTTTGTTTCACTTAAATATCATTTTCAGTCTCTCTATTTGAGATTCTCCAACAGTGACCGTTATATAATGGTCCAAGTTTCCACTAATACTATAGCTTTTCCTTTTTATTGGTAAATGACTAAATACAGTCAAACATATTTTTAAGCTGAATATTGTCGTTTTTATCATATCAACCACTGTTTTATCGACATAAAACAATGCAAACATGTGACCACATATAACTAAAGATACAGTTAAAACAATGCAAAAAAATTAGGAGCAACAACATTTAAAAGTGGACGATTGATGTTTCATATAGCCTTTTATATCTGCCGATATGTAAGAACATTGATAACTATCTACCCTAACTAGTAGGGATCCAACGAGAAAAAAACTTAATATAATAAATAACTATTACCACACATTTGATATGCATCAACTTAAATTCGATGCATCTATATTCATTTAGATGTGTCTCAATTAGTTTCGATAAGAATTTTGAAGTGAAAACAATGTAAAATAGTACTAGCAACAAATTTGACCCGCATGAAACAAAAAATACATACGATTCGCCTAACTTAATGAAATGCATCTAATATATGTATATGCATCTAATTTTTTGCTAGAAAGTATATTAGGGTGCATAAAAACGACTAGGACTCAAGTTGATGCATCTCTAATGTGATTATATTTATTTCTCATTCTTCTCGTTTTCATATTTCTTCTCATTTGATCATAAGTCCTCTAACCAGTTCATATATTCTTATTAAGTTACTAATTTTCTAAGAGTGAGTTGGAAAAACCTAGTTGTAGATGCAAAAATCTGCACCCGGGATAAAGAGGAAGTCCAGATTTTAACTCCTGTTATGCTCCTCCTTGAAGAACTTCATAACTGATGATGTGCTCCAAAATATATTAAGACAAGTAAAACACATTAGCACCAGTGTGAGAATGAGTATAGGTGATTTGAATCATGTACGAAGTAAGTATGATAATATAAGTGATCGTTTGGATCGGAGTAATTTTCTCCCCGAGGATTTGATGCCCTCAACGATCGAGGTTGTGGCTATTTATACTACTCACCAGGGCACGGTAAATACGCATAGGCTTGATGGGTTTGTCCGTAAAACCCAACGGCTCAGTCGGTTATGTCAGAATGACGTGGAGCTCGTTAGTAGTATCGAACCTTTGGTTAGTCCTTATAGTTTGTCGACCTAGTTTGTCCTTATAGTTCCTTAATGTTAGTTTAGTTCGTCAGTGGTTCGAATCTTCAAGAATTTGATACACCGTCACTAGTCAGTGTAATTTGGTCAAATTGCAGACCCACTACAACTTCGAAAGTCCAAGCATAAATTATGTTGGTAACTTTAGTGTATAATTATCGTCACTGACAGATACTGCACCTGCACTTTTAAAGTTTACATGTCCACACGATGAAACGAAAACTGCACATCAGAGTTCTTCACAAAAACATCGTCTATTATTTTCGAAGTCGTAAGAATGTGCCCACAACTTATCCTAACAACATAGAACAAAACAATACTCCATAATATGCAAGTGAAGATAGTTTAAAACATTTCTTTAGCTTTAGACAAAAATTATGATGCAAATGAGTAATAAACATAGTCAATAACTCAATACTGATTATGTACTAAACAACCAAATAAAATAGTGTAAAGGCTAAAAATGATTAATATGTTAGATTTATCATGAACTATGAACTAATTTAAATTTCAATGTAAATAATAGAGTAAATATCAAAAATCGTCCTTGTGGTTTACCGGGTCATTTGGAAATGGTCCATGTGCTTTAAAAAACCCGGATTTGGTCCCTGTGGTTTACGACCCTTATGGGTTTGGTCCCTTGACCGGGTCAACCGTCAGTTGACCATTAGTAGAGGACTCAAAAGACGAATATACCCTCATCTTCATCCTCCTCCCTATATGTTTGCTTAGATCCAAAGGATTACAGCTGAAAAGCATCATAGGCTATGTGTAATGGGGCGCTAGGCACCCCATAAAAGGCCCGATCGCGCCCTCCTCGCGCCCCCTCTCGTTACACACGGGCGCTAAAGCCCAGAAAATTGCCTTGGGCGTGACCTCCTTCGCGTCGTGCCCCTCCCTTTTTCCAAGAATTCTAGCCGTTCAACGGCTCTTTGGTTGAATTGGGTTTCTTGATTTTCCGGTTGGTTTAGTCGGAATTGTCACCGGAGATGTTTATTTTCCGGCTTGTTTGGAAGATGGAGATTACGCGCCTAGAGGTATTAATAGATCATGTGAATCAAGCTTTGCACCGACACCTTTTTGGCTTGATCTATTGTGAACATTACATTTTTGGTCCTTTTTGTTTTGGGAGTTTATTAGGTGGTGTCATTTGGTTGAATTAAAAAAAAAGGAAAAAGAAAAAAATAAGTGACACATGTCGCATAAAGCCCCACCCACCATTACACACCTAAAGCTTTAGAGCCCCCTTGCTGACTGGGCGTCCACATGTCAGAAAATGCCCCATGGAGGGGATTTATGATTACACATAGCCTAAAGTAAAACAAATACTCCAACAATTTCAAAGATCATAACCAGGATAAAATACAATGATTAATCATCAACTGTCTAATCAATCAACCAAAATACTAAAAGCACCCTAACTGTCTTCCCCAATTATTTTCAAGAACTATAGCAATAACCTATTCGTATAACATCAATCCATAACAAAAGTAGTAACCATGTCAAATTCTTTGCCCTTCTGGAAATTATCGTGGTGTATTTTTCAGTAAAATACACATTGGATGAACCTATCAAGTGGTAACCCGTTAGAGATAGGATTAAGCATAAACCAAAGCTGCCCATGAATAAGTAAATAGGTCGAAAATGTGACCCCTACGACTCACCTTGATTCTGGGTTCACCTCTTGAGATTTGTTGTAGAACCATTCAGATTGGATAGCTGATATAACTTCGGGGTATGATCCACCACCAGAGTCCAAGAAGTACAAAAACATCAATGGCACTTTGTGATCGGATTTCGGGGATGCAAGACTTAGAAAATAATTAGATACACTAGGCTAAAGATTTTTAAGACCAAATCCTGTGTACGACAATGAATTACGCCTTATCTTATTTTTCATGAGTTCCAAACGTGTTGTCCCTTTGAAGCCACATTTGTCACCACCTATTAAAGATCAAAAGAATACATTCATAATCAAATAAATAAACACATAGACATAATATAGATGACAACATCGACGATAACTTATAAGTTCATTAATCTGATAACAATAACATGTATTGTGACACCAAGCTTTGCTCATCAAGAGTTGGTCAATAGAAAGACTTCACAAAACCTATGTTTCAGTTGAATATAGCTATGTAAACCTTTCTAAAGTAGATGCATTCCTTTGTTTAGTAAACAGTTAGTAGACAAAATGTCATAACATTATCTACATTCAACACCAAACATCTTCACTAGCTCCAACTTTTTAGAACCCGACACCAACTCTGACCCCTTTCTCACAATCTCCTCATCTGTCACATCTAACCCGATCACACCAAACTTTCCACTACCACCATTCAAATTCATTAACCTATATGAATTTCACACCATATTGTCTCATATCCTTCTTTTTAGCCTGATACACATACACCCACTTGCTCCTATTCAGACACTCACAATCCTTAACCATAACCTCTTCCCCCTTATGCATAGAACTCGAAACAACAACCTTCAATCTGATCAAACAACCTACAACTTCCTTTTTCCTCCTTGGCCATTTCCACATGTCAATTTCCTTTTTCCTCCATGGCCATTTCAACATATCAAATTCCTTTTTCACAACCTCACTTTGCATTGAGTGCCACCCAAGTGCCAACTCATGCTCACTTTGCCCATATTCTTTATTTGTTTGTCCCGCCACCATGGACGAGCCGTATTCCCTTTTCGTTTGTCCACCCACCACGAACGAACCATATTAACCAACTTCTTTGATTCCATTCCTATGCCTTCAACCCTATCTTCACAAAGTTCATCAAGAGCCTTTGACTTCACACATTCAGTTTCCTCGCCATTTGCATTTTCTGTACAACATTCTTCAACAGGATCCACATCCATTGCCACACCATCTGATTTCCCCTTCTTACTGAAACTTACATTCATATCATCATCACAACCCATCAAATTAATACCCATCAATCCAATGGTTACTTCAATCACTCCTTATGCATTACTTGAATCTATAACCTCCTCATCTTCTATATCATTTCCAATATCTTCATTTTGCTTCTCACTAGCACTAGAATCATGTGTCACATGATAATATTCTATAACTGACCCTGTTTGTTGAATACATTTAATACTTGACATTTTATCGAACACTTTGTATGCATCACTTTCACCATCACTATTTCTACCAAACCTTCCATTGTTATCCCCAAAAATCACATCACTATCATTATTTTTAACCACTGGACAGCCCACATTACTGTTGGGTTATGGTAGTTAGATTAGCCGTTATACGACTAGAAATGTGTGAGCCTATTGGGGGCACACACGTTAATACACGAAGAGTACGTTTATTATGTATTTAATTTATGTAACTCGTTTATATTTATTAAATATATAATATGTTTCACGAAATATATTTAATGAATTGTTAGTTTAACCGTTAGACGTTATAGACTAATTAATACACCTTAAATAAAAAGAAAAGGGTTAAAGTGTAGGTTTTTGAAAAGTGTTGGAGTTAAATACAAGAACTTGTTGGACAAGTTTTGTTAACTATATAAACACCCTTGAGGTGTTCTTTTGTGATACAGCCAACACACGACACAACATATATCAAATTCATACAAACCCACGAATGAATATATATGCATGAAATTCATACTGTACATGGAATATTTATATATGCATGAATGTTGCATGCAAACCCACATATGTTTTCATGTAATTGTAATTGCATGAATACCTCTTTTTCTTTTGTAAACTGTTCGGATCTTAAACTCTTTTAGGGTTCGATCGAGTTTAACCAAAACACTTGTTGTTTCCGTGGTGTTTTGTCGTGAAGCAAGGGCTAGCACTCCGGGCGTATTTGTTTGACGTGTTTGTGTGAGCAACCATAGAGGTGATAGTTTTAATCACTTATTGTTTCATTTGCGGGTGTCTACGAGGGTTAGTTTTCTTGTTCCCTTTTATTCTTTGTTTGTTTATTATACGTGTTAACTATAATTGTAAACTAGATCCATTATCCGCTGCGTACTCGTAGTTAAATGGTTAACTTGATTATAAAATCCCAACAGTGGCATCACGAGCCATCTCGTTTATCGATTATGGGTTACACGATTTAATAAACACGCGAAAAGGCTGCATGAAATCTAACTTAGTTATTTGTTTTATTTTTATTTTGACAACTATAATGCAATACTTGTCATTAATTAATAAAAAATAACAAGACACAAACGAAGTAATTAACGGTTAATTAGATACATAAAATAGCAAAAATTAAAAGTTAATAAGTTTGCCATGATTATTTTATGTGTGTATTCCGGCTATAAGACCTACGCAATCATTTTTTGTGATGCATGTGGCGATCTAGGCACTTGATGAAAACCTAGTGAGGGTCTTATGGTTCTCTTTTTGGGGAAGACTTGCTAGAGTTCTCGGATCTAAATGTTTACTTGTTAATATTATTGTCATGTTTTTAGTATTATGTTCTTTTGTAATTTTTGTTTTTAGCCTACATGTTTACACGCCTAAAACTAAAATAAAAGAGGACTAATAACTATAAAAAGATGACATTAATATGGTCTTAATTTACACGCTAAATACCATGCTCATTGTGACCTGCTATTTGATTCGTGGAAAATTGTTTTTGTAAAATTAAGTGACCTAAATTATTGAAACAAGTTTTCATGAAATTAAAAACTGGACGCTATGGACACTTGGGAAGTACGGCTCACCCACTAGAACAAACTATAAAGGGGGTTTCAGGCAGTGCGCACAGTCACACCTAAAGGATTTTCGGTCATAGCTTCGCGCTGACCTGGTCCTCCGCCTCCTTGCGAGTTCGATTGGAGCTACCGTGAACCATGATGATCACTGCAGTGTCATTACTAAAAGTTTTTAAAATAAAGTGCTACAAAGTTGTTTTGCATGCTTCTTTGTACACGATTTTATCACATTTATGTGTATACCCTATATGTAAAATTTAAGTCTATGCCACCCAACCAAGAACACGTGCATTTGACTTGACCTCTTTGGTCAGACCTTAGGGCCATTTCAACCCATGGCGAATTTTGCTCATTGGTCAGACCTTTGGCGATATTTGCACGTTCTTGCTTGGTCGACTTATTTCGAGTATGCTTGGTCAGACCTTGGACCCGAGGCATAAGATGCGACTAAACATGCTCATGACATTATTACTTGTCTACTAATGTCTTGATCAGTCTCATAAGTCTAAGAGTTGCAGTTTATGCAATTAACACTCGTCGCTTACCTCTTGCCCTACTTGTTTACACGCTGGTCAGACCTCCGGTAATAAGTGGGAGGTCAAGATGGATCTTAGTCTTAATTAGTAATTAATTGGGTAGTTAATTCTTTTAAGAATTTAATTATCGAAAATACTAACATCGAACTTTCTATGTTCTGATTAAAATTGTGTTGTTGCAACATAATTCGTAAACAAAAATTTGTTTTTTCTTAAAAACACACACTAAGTCTCTTTTCCTGGTAAGAAGAGTGAGACTTATTCCTATTTATTTCTCCTTAGCTGACAAACTAAGATAGGATTACAATTGTTAAACTCACTTATGATATTTCATTACCCTTTTCCGGTACTGAAATAATTGAAAGATAAAATATTTTGTGTAACTAGAAAACATTTTGTGTCTATAGCTACCAAAATAAATGACATCTTGCACTTGTCACGATGTATGAGTTTAAACCGCAAAGAGTATAGAAATTACTAGCATATTCGCTAGGTATTTTTATTGGACTCTTATTATTCCTTATAGTGCTAAATACCCTTGGGGCTATGTAGACGATAAAGGAGGAATTGCATGCTAACTATTCAAGTTAAATGAAAGCATGAATGGCTAGTCCCTCATCTACATAAGTAGGACTTCATATAATCTGTACAATACCTAAGTACATTGCTACTTGTAGGCATTCGAAGAGAATAGGAAAGTGTATTAAATTGCAATATGCTTTCTACTGGCAATGTAACACTTACAATGTTGACAAATTCAGTGGGAGCATTGCGTTTTATTACTGAAATAACATTCCTGTAATGTTGTCAATTTCAGTGGGAGCTACGAGATTTATTTCCTTGTTAGTCACTCATATCATTTCAAACTTGCTTTGAAATAATTCATTACTTTCCGAATATGAACGACCATTGCTTACAGGATAATTGCATTTTATTTTATTAGATAACACGTAGCCTTTCTGCTGTTGCTTTCTGAACGTTATCTATAGAATAATAATCCACAATTCCTTATTAAAGGTTATGGTTCTAAAACTACTTGTAACATCTATGACATTATCATATTGTTTACACAATCAATCACATGTTGTTTGTTTTCATAATATGATGTTGTGCCTTACACAAGTGGGAGAAATCTCAAAGTGTGTGCAAGGAACAACATATTATTGGTTTCTCTTGACCGCAAGGTAAGAAAGCTAATAATTCTACTAGGACTTAAACACACAAGATGTTTATTGTCCTACTACATTCAAATGTCATGATATAGTGTAAAGATACTTTAGCATTTCGACTACATGTTTTAGTCAACATAATTATGGTTAAATGATAATAATCATAATTCTGAAGTATAAAATTAACTTGAAATTACTACATAACTCAGGAGTTTGCGTTCATGATTACTTTTGTTAGTATAATTATGTTTACATGTTAAGACATAATTATAAAGTCCTTGAATTAATCAATGACTTGTAACATAAAGTATATAGTAAAATTGTTATGTCTTCTTGTTAACACATAAACATGAGGCCTTTGAATTATTCAAAGACTTATAATGTATTATTGACATGTTCTGTTTTCTTGTAAACACATGAACATATAATTCTTGAACAGTTATGTCTTCTTGTGAACACATGAGCATAAGGTTCTTGTATTATTCAAGAAATATACATTATAGCATGCAATTGGTTCGAAAATACTCAATATGCAATTTGGCTCGACCCAATTGACAAGTATTTGATCCAAAGAGAATTAAGTTATCTATGGAATTCTGATATAGTCTCACAATTTCAATACTCATAGAATACCACATTATTATGGTATGTCTAATGTGTTGAAACAAACTATATTCATATTGTTTGATTCATGATAGCTTTAATTGCTCTACCTCCAAAATCTATCAAGGTTAGAAAATTGCGTGTGTCATGGATACACTCAATGTATTTCAAACCTAGAAGGTATTCAAGACAACCCATGACCGAAACCCCTAAACCTTTAGGGATTTTTGGTTTTTCCATTCAAACCAATCGAATCCTAAACCCTTTTGGGCTTTTGATTTATCTACACTTCCTAGCTTGAAGATTGTAGTATTGGTGTTCCTCCTAGCTCGACGAAATACAAAACTGTTGCTAAGGTTTTCGGTTAAAGGGGGATACAAAATTAGGGTTTTTGCTACAAACCTTAATTAGAGTTGTTGGAAGAAATTCCATTATGTCTTGATTTAAGTTCTGAATTTGTTAAAATCTTATGAAGCATTTTATTAACAATCTTGAGATGAAAACTTAAAATGTATTTTGTGGTTCCGAAATAAAGAACAATTTATTGTTGCTTAAATACTTTGTATTTAGAGAATTGTCTCTACTTACAAAAGTAAGTGGGAGCATCAACAAATCTTGAAGATATTCAAGAACAAATACATAACCTTCTAAAATCCACTTATTAATGTCATACTAAGGTTAAACATGTAAATGTTGACCGAAGTATAATGTTACTCTCATTCATAAATCTGCAAGGATGCCTCATCACTTGATTGATATTTTGATATCAATGCTGAGGAATATAAGTTAATGGATCATTGAAAATCTACTAACTGATAAGGTATATTATCACATCTTGAATCTGATAAATGTCTTAGAACTATGAATGATAAGATGCAGTCCTTAAAAGGCAAATCAATGTTTTGATCTTGATTGTTATTTTGCCTAATAGTTAACCTATGAGGTTGGGATGAGTTTCTTTTGAAGAAAGGCTCACAAGGACAAAATTGTATACATGTTAATGCATGGCTTATAATAAGAAGTTTTTAATCCTACTCAAGCAATTGACTGTGATTAGATTTTCTTATATACACGCATTAAATAAAGATAATTAATTGTCAAACATATTTCCTTGAATGTGGAATATGGCAATTAAGTTTTATAACTCTTTCTTTAATGATTACCTTTTGCGAGGACGGTGTGTAATCAAAAGGGTTATGAGTCTATATAATCTTTATGTAATATACAAGTTTAAGCAATCCAAGCTTGGATTGGATCATGCATCTAGGAGCTGAGATCTTGAATTTAATTACAATATGATTTTGATTGAATTAAGATAATTCCTGAGTACATCTGACATTAAGTGGGAGCACTATGTTTTTCCTTAAAATTCATATGTTGTATAACATATTGATGGTATCATTCCATTTAAGCTAGATTTTAATCCTTAAGCTTGGAATGAAACTTCACTTGGGATTTAGGGAATAGAACAAACAACCTTGGAATAAATGTTTATTTGGAATAAACATATGCGGAAAATTAAGTCCAACACAAATGCAATATATCATTGAAGCAAGTCTTAAATGGTATATTTCACTCGGAATAATTTATTACATGAATGGAAACCTTATATTTTTTAACTAAGGATTTGTCATGTATATATCATATTGTGTGTAAGACTGGTTGTTACTTTTGCACTAGAGCAAGATGAGCTGACAACAACAATATCTAATTGAGAGTATTTAGATTATTGTTAATACAGATGTTTACGAATTATAAAGCATAGTGTTGTATACGTACAATGATGCTAGAGTATAATTAAAACTAGTTAAAGTAGGATTTTATCATTTATGATAAATCTGCTAACTAGATATGCTCAACGAAGAGCATTCTTGCATTACACATTAAGGAATAAAGAGTACTTTACATTTTAAGAAACTGTAAAGATGATTGTCAATATGTCGTTGACTTCTAATACCTTATGCAAGGTAGTGCGACATCTCCATACTATGACACTTGCAATAGTATGAGCATATATGATAAGACACTCATCATATATTTCAAATCCCTCACTATATGTGAAATTTGAAACTAGTATTCGGAAAGTTTACTCAGATGACTATTTAGTTTTCTTGCAAATATTAGTTGAGAATGTTGGAAACATTAGACTTCAACTTACTAATTAGTCTCATGCATATCTGTTTTTAGTATTTGGATAATTGGGATTGTAAAACAATTTTTACTTTATGATGAATAAAGATACTTGGTATTTGTTATTCATTCATATAATAATTGTTATCCTATATTTGCATGTTTAATCCTTGAATGATTTTATCATTCTAAATATGTCCATTGTCGGTTAACAATATGGGAATATTGTTATGCAAGGCAAATGTGAGTGTTGGTTATATTCTATGAGAATGTGGATTGTTCCCGCCAAACTCATATGTATTCACAAGGGATGCATATTGGATACCCCAAACTTTCAAACATTTACTTTTGGATCCTTGTCATGAGTAAAATGTTGAAATGGTTTATTAAGTCATCCTTAGACTTGAGATACAAGCAAGTTCTGTTATGTGTGGATATCACTTTTGTAATTATATGCCAAACGCTGTCCTGAATAAGGTAGTTATAAAAGCTATTTTTCGGAGTGATGTGAAGCAGCATCCACAACACTTGTAGTCAACAAAGGATTTGTTACTCCACTTGATATGTGCAGAAAGATACCATGGGCCCTCTCCAGAATTAATCAGATAATTGTTTGGCCAAACCCAAAGGGTAATGCAAGATGATTCTTGATTACATTTGGTATATCTAAATTAAATTCTATGACGAGAATCTAAATGGTTAAACTATATGGAATGAGTTAGGATCCATATCCATGGTTTAACGGTATCTATAACAAAGGATGATTATAGCAAGAAATGAATAACCATGCTACTGAGAATATTTTTGAAACTTTATCTCAGACATTTCTAGTTCAATAACGAATGTGAGTGTTGCTAGACGTTTCCGTCGTTGGTATATATGGTGCCTGCTACTCCAATTCCCAAGTGGGAGCTGTTGGGTTATGGTAGTTAGATTAGCCGTTATACGACTAGAAATGTGTGAGCCTATTGGGGGCACACACGTTAATACACGAAGAGTACGTTTATTATGTATTTAATATATGTAACTCGTTTATATTTATTAAATATATAATATGTTTCACGAAATATATTTAATGAATTGTTAGTTTAACCGTTAGACGTTATAGACTAATTAATACACCTTAAATAAAAAGAAAAGGGTTAAAGTGTAGGTTTTTGAAAAGTGTTGGAGTTAAATACAAGAACTTGTTGGACAAGTTTTGTTAACTATATAAACACCCTGGAGGTGTTCTTTTGTGATACAGCCAACACACGACACAACATATATCAAATTCATATACAGCAAACCCACGAATGAATATATATGCATGAAATTCATACTGTACATGGAATATTTATATATGCATGAATGTTGCATGCAAACCCACATATGTTTTCATGTAATTGTAATTGCATGAATACCTCTTTTTCTTTTGTAAACTGTTCGGATCTTAAACTCTTTTAGGGTTCGATCGAGTTTAACCAAAACACCAAAACCCTTGTTGTTTCCGTGGTGTTTTGTCGTGAAGCAAGGGCTAGCACTCCAGGCGTATTTGTTTGACGTGTTTGTGTGAGCAACCATAGAGGTGATTGTTTTAATCACTTATTGTTTCATTTGCGGGTGTCTACGAGGGTTAGTTTTCTTGTTCCCTTTTATTCTTTGTTTGTTTATTATACGTGTTAACTATAACTGTAAACTAGATCCATATTCCGTTGCGTACTCGTAGTTAAATGGTTAACTTAATTATAAAATCCCAACAATTACCCTCAAGACACAAGCTTCCACTCAAATCATTAACATCACCACATGAGAATTGACAATTTTGATGTTCACCTTGGTTTTTCATTTACGCCAAATATCAGTTAGATGTTCGAGCGTGGTGGTGATGATGAAACGTTTTTGAAGGTTTAGATCTAAAAATTATTATTACTATTAGATCTAAAAATTATGTGTATGTGTACATTTGTCTAAGGTTTCGATAGGTTTAGATCTTATAATACATGAAACAGAAGTGGTCTTTTTAGAGTAAAATAATAATAATACATGAAAAGACCATAATACCCATCTCACATAGCTAACTAACGGTCAACTGACGGTTGACCCGGTCAAGAGACCAAACCCGTATGGGTCGTAAACCACAGGGACCAAATCCGGGTTTTTTAAAGCACGGAGACCATTTCCAAATGACCCGGTAAACTACAGGGACGATTTTTGATATTTACTCTAAATAATATACTAGTCTTTATGGTTAATTATGTATATATTTTTCATAAATATTCATTCTTGAAACTAAATAAGTTAACATTATTAGTTTAAAATTCATCCACTACGTCAACTTACATAATGATTACTCCGTATTATTATTATTATTATTTATTTACTTATTATTAATTTTTTTTTATCGATAGAGAGTGTATAATGAAACAGGATTACAAGTAGATCTTTCACTCAAGTGTGCAAGTACAATCTTGAAACTAAAATAAGTTAACATTATTAGTTTAAAATTCATCCACTACATCAACTTACAAATAAATAAAGATGAAAAATTAGTAAACATACTGATTTTAAAAATGAAAAAAAAAAAAAAAAAAAAAAAAGAGCGGGAAATTAAACTAAACATATTCCTGCCACCCATCTTATTAAAAAGTTGTTAAAAAACCAATTTCCTTCGAGGCGCGAAAAACGTTGATTTCCCGGCAAATTCAGCGAGATCTCGGATTGTTTCACACACCAAATCCTTAAAAATCAACCGTTCGATGTTAAGAACGGCTTCGGACGTCTCAACCGGATTATTCCCCCATCCATTGTTTCTAGCAAGGTCTCTTTTTAGTACTACACATATCAAATCCAACACATTGTCCGCTTTTTCGGGCTCACGGATTTTTTCAAACTCGGAACAAATTTGTTTGGAAGAGTTATGGGATTGTGTCACTTTCCATGGGGGTAATTGTTCATTTTGGTCTAGGAGTTCTGAGACAGTGTCGAATATGAGTTTTCGGTGGAGCTTTGAGGCTTTTGAGGTGTTGGTTCCTTTGAGAAATTGTTGTTTTTCGAGTAAGAAAAAGAGGTTTGAGTCGTCTGGAAGGTATTTTGATGCTTGGAGTATTTGTGAAATGTATGTGAAATCGGGGTCATTGAATGTGAAGTCGTCGTGGTTTGGTGATGTTGGTGAGATGATTGAGCTCCAAATGTCGTCTTCTAAGTCGACGTTAAGATCTGTAGATGGAAAATAAGTTAGGCAAAACACACGAAAACAAAGAAACACAATCAAATAAGAATACACATTTAGGCGTTTCAGTTTATCTAATTGATCACGTTACACTTACTTCTAACACCTCACAACTTACAACATAAACTTAAATAAAATCTACCTCAGATCATGTTCTAGTTATCCAAATAAGGTCCAATTACATTTAAAGTTCTAACATTGATCGATATAAACATAAGTGTACCATTACTCAATTACAAAAATTCATTCGAAAAACAACATTTTTTCTGACAACCTATCTACTTGATGGGCATGTTTCATACACTCTATAGGACTAAATTAAAGTGTACATTAATTCAGCATTAGCTAGAATAGTTGCAACTTACAACTGACCCATATAGGACATAAACTTATTTACACCAGCGGAACCAAGACTAAACGTGACTGGGTGTTCTAAGCTGCGACGGGGTGTACTAAGTTGTGACAAAATCTAATATAAGTGCTTTAGTTAAAAATTAAGTTTACTTATTACCTTACACACTAAAGAAAATTATAAAAATATATTTTATAAAAAATACTACGAAAACAAATTCTTTCAGTTACACCGCGAGACCCCTAGTTCGGCCGTCTACTATTTCTCCCTCTACTATTTCTAATTGTATTTAGATCATTCATGTCACTTCAACATATTCACCAGAGATACAGATAGTCCAAAAACTTATGGAAACAAGACTCCCCCCTACTAAATTACGGAGTAGCAAAAGAAACAGATATCTGTCCGTATCAAAAATTTAAGCACTGACATTGATAACAGTTACTAGCATGAATTAAATCTCTCATTCAATGACTGCTTAACCACGCCGTCGAATGCCACCATCCACGTGACAGTATAACCAACGGCACATGTTCATCTTTTGTACGTACTACTAGTATTATTTAGTCTTCATGTTACTGTATAAGATATATTAGTGGTCTGAGTTTTGCTTATGTCCTTATTGTTTTTTAAGGAAAAGAATATTGTTTTTGGGTGAGCGAATGCGTGTTTGCCACGTGGAGGGGTTAAGGAGCTGGATTGAGGAATACTGTGTTGTTTGGACATGAGTCCATGTGGGAACGTCATGCGAACGCAAACAAGATTTGTTTTTTGTTAACATGTTTGTGACTGAGTTGACTCGGTTAACGAGTTAGATGGCGTTTGGAAAGAAAGTGTTCAATCCATTTGATACAACGTTTTTGGTTTGTACGAGTTCCATAAAGTTTCCGAAAAGATTAAAGGATTAAGTCGTAGAATAACAACGTACTTTTCAAAGTGTATCGTTTTAGTACGTGTATTTTTTTAAAGTTGTAGAATAGCAATGTACTTTCATAAGTGTTCCAATTTGGTACGTGACGATGATGTGTCATACCCGAAAGTCTGACACGTGGCACCATTTATAGCGTGACACGTCATCGTCACGTACCAAATTGAAACACTTATGAAAGTACATTGCTATTCTACAACTTTAAAAAAATACACGTACCAAAACGGTACATTTTGAAAAATACATTGCTATTCTATGACTTAATCCCAAAGATTAATGTTCAAAACCCGTTAGGCCGGTATTTAAGGATGATCATGAAAAGTTCAAAAACGGTTATAATAACACAGTTAAGCTGCGTATATCTGAGCTAAAAAAGCTCGACTTCCGATACCCTAAACTATACCGTTCCATTTTAAGCTAACATTATAAGAGTAAAATATATAAAAGCTACGCTACGCAAGAAAAAAAAAAAAAAAAATTAAAACTACTTACTTAACCACAGTACCAAGAAGTTATTAATAGTACAAAAAGCATTCACAAACACGCTCCTACTTAAAACGGCAATGTGTACCTTTAAAATGAATGCTCCGTTTCATAACGGGTGAAGGAGATGAGGACTCGTCCTTGTCGAACATCGAGTGAAGAACCGAGACTGGACTCGGTAAAACCGAGCCGAAACTCGCTTGTGACTCAGCAAGACTATTCATTTCCGCAATGCTGCTTAACAACTTGTCACATCTAGCTAACAAACTCTTTCCATCTCTATTCTGTTAAACAATAAAAACTTATATCAGATCCAACAATATATAAATAAATCAAAAACGTTACAAAAGTTTAATTATTTTATATACCTCTGGATCGGAATGAGATGTCGTGCTACCCGAACTTTCGGAAAACGACGACATCTCATCCTCCGTCATAAAGTTCCTAGGAACTTTAACGAGCTCCGGTTGCCTACAGCTTCTCGGAGATCGATTTGTAACAGACTGGTCATATCCGTATCTCTTCGGTGTAACTCTTGGTGAATTGATAGGCGAATTTCTATCATTAAAACTCCGTTGAGTCTCGATACTCAACGGTTTTTTCTTAACAATAGTATTGCAATTTCTCGAGTTATTATTTTCAACTCGAGATCTCACAGGACTCCTTCCGCTTCTATCAGCTACTCGACTCCGTGGACTCAGTGACGGCGAGGAACAGGAGTTGTTTCCGAAACTCCGGTTAGTTGCCGCTGGTGAGCGCCACGGCTTTGCGAGAACAACATTCGGATCGTCGTGAACGAAGTTCCGACTGTTGTTCTCTCTAATAGGAGAAGGTCTTTTGGAATGTAGCAGGCCTTTGAGCTGTAATGCTTCTAGAATGTTCTTTAATGTTTCGAGATCGTTTGTTTGTTCACCGGAGTCACCGTACACCGGCAATGACGCCGGAGCCTGCTTCGGCTCAGGGAAGAAGTCAGTTGAGTCGAAGAAGCTTCGGCGTTGTTGTGGTGAGCGCCATTGATGTGTTTTAGAAGAATCACTCATCTTTTGACTATTCACTTTGTTGGTATAAGCATTTCTGTTGTTGCTGCTTACATTGTCTCTGAGAGCACTTGTGTCGTTCTGATTCGTTTTTATTTGAAAATGTTGTTTTGTTTGAACACCGTTTCCATTCCCATCAACAAATCGGGAATGGAACAGATCTTTCGAAACTCTAGATTCAGAAGCAGACCTTCTCAGCTTCGGTTCCTTCACATTTTCTGGACTCGATTTACCTTCAGAAGACGGTAACTGCTCGAGTCCCATAAGTCTAGCAATAACACTAGGCGACCGCGCATTCGGCCCATTATCCGGCTTAGCACACAAACTCCCTTTCGAATCAACTATCGCTCGGCTATCGAGCGATAGTCTCGGCATTTCTTTACAAAACTTCCACGAGTTTTTCATTGTACCTTCCTTTACTTCGAATAAAGGAAGCGGTGACGGTGATTTAGGTGGTGTAACAGGTACCGGAGAATTCCTGAACCTGTCAGGACTCTCCGGTACACTCACCGCTACCTTCTCAGGTAGCGGTGATACCGGAGATTTAGTAGGTGTAACAGTCCCTGTTGACTGTAATGACTTCACTGGTGAAGAAACAGCAGCAACTCCCTCTAGCTAAAAATAAAAAAAAAAAAAAAATTAGTCACTAAATATGTATATTATTATTACATGAAAAAATAGTTTTTATAAAAAAAAGAAGCTTACAGTAGATGGAGGGAGGCGTTTATGAGAATAAATACGTTTTCCTGATAAAATCTGCTGACGATCGAATATATGAAGGAACCCCGACATGCATCCGATTTGTTTCTGGATTTGTTTCTCGATATTTTGGTCTTGAATTAGGCCAGCCATCATTTTACGATGATAATATATCTCTAGTTAATCTCCTAAGTGGTCTATTTATTGTTGAAGTTGCTAGTTTACATTTGTGTAGTGAAGTGAATGACTTGTGTTGCTTTTTTTTTTTTTTGGGTTGGGAGTGTGTTTTGGTGGGGCGTTATAACGCTTTATCTGAAACTCTCCCGCTTTGTGCTGATTTAAAGGGAGAAAGAAGAAAGGAAGTGAGATGGGTGAAGGGAGACATGGTGGTGGGGTAGGCTAGTTGGTCAGATTTGTTAATCACATTTTTCAATAATCTCATTTTTAATTACTTATAATTTGTTCTAATCTTATTACTCCGTGGTTCGCACTTTTCGTAGAAAATTAACGGCCCGTTCGGTTTGTAAAACGATTTGGAATCGGATTTGGAATCGGATTTGGATTCGATTAAGAATTAAAGAAAATGAAGTAAAAGAAAAAAAATGATATTTTATTAAAAAAAAATTTAATTTAATAGTTGATAAATGATTTATTAGAAAGAAAGTGGGCTAATTTTATTTTTTAATAATTAATTTATATATAAATTGTGAGTAAGATATAAATGTGGGGTTCATCATTTACAAAAGATATCACATTTGTCATGAATCAATCTATCATTACCGGGCCCACTTCGATTCCCAAAAACTTGAACCAAACATTTAATTTTTGGAATGAAACCATTCCTTCAATCCAAAAGCTTTATACCAAACGGGCCTAAAATAAAGATTTGTCATAGTTTTAGTGGTATTTCTAAAACTTATATATTTGATGTCTTAGTTATTGGTGTGAATTTTAGTTGACACTTACGGGTGTGTTTGGCATAGAGCATTGAACAATAGCAGTTATGATGATACAAAATTACGTCATTTTACCACATTATAGTTACATCTACAACTACATTACTAAACATTTCTCAGAAAAAGAAAACAACTACAACTATATTTGTGAACACACCCTTAAAGTTGTTGGGAAGGTGTAATCGTGATAAGTCAAACCTGTAAGTTATAATTAAGTTTAGATTAATTGATCGCTAGATAGATTTTTTTTTTTTTTTTTTTATTTTTTTTCAGAAGCAATTTCTTTCACACACTATACCACTATCTCATAGTAATCTTTACAAGTGTCTCTAACGAGATTTGAACACATATCCTCTTGATTGATGAGCAATATATACCACTAGATTAAAAGCTTTGGTATCTCTAGAGAGAGACATGAAAACTGATTGAGGATAAGTTGAATATGGGTCGTTGAATTGATGTAAAATGTTGAGGTAAAACTTTGTAGGCAGGTCTCACTTCTATGTTTCGTCCTTCGAGATGATTCCTTCGGACCTTGCTTGCTCCTACACACAATCGAAACACGCGTTAGGCTCGCCCTGGGTTTTATCCCAGGACCCACCTCCGGCGTAAGAATGAGTATCGGGTGATTATAATATGAACAGTGATATGAGAGTAACAGTAGTAGGTGTAAAATTGAATGCCTATCATAAATGAGGTGTGGGTATTTATACTACCCACACCTACTGTACCTATTTACCTTGGGACTAAGCGAGTTGACCTATGCCTGACCTATTAAGTAGGTGTCAGGCCATGTGGGGAACACAATCCCGGGAAATCTGGGATGTCAGTGGCTGATGAGACTGCATACTGTAGATGGCGGCGGTCCGCTCCGTAGGTGTGTCCGAAGGTGAGATGTCAGTCCGGACGAAACATGACGTCCGGATGTAAGTATGGTCCGGACGGAGTATGGCGTCCGGACACATACACCAACATGTCCCCCCCCCCCCCAGTATTGTAGCATCGGTTGAAGACTGATGGTGCAATACTTAAATAATATATCTACGCTTTTCGGTACAGTATCGGTCCGGCATGTGTCAGTTCGGACACATACACCAACATGTCCCCCCAGTATTGCATTACTAGTATAAGACTAGTAATGTAATACTTGACGAATATCTTGTGGTTTCTCATTTTGTACTCTTCAGATATGTCTTTTATTTGTACGCCCTCGTCCGTATTTTGTTTATACATTTACTCCGGGAGCACAAACTGTCGTTACAAATAATGCATAGTTCCGGGGGCAGAAAATCATATGTATGGGTTACATAAATGTTAGCTCGGTGGTTGAAAGGCTCGTCAAGCCTTGATGGGCTAGTTTAATTGCAGGCCCATGGGCCGAGCAAAATAGTATTTATTTGAATGTCAATATCGGCGCGCCACGCGTATGCTTACCATGGATATCTAACGTTTTATAGTTTGCCACGTCAGCGAGTGGCAGGCTGACGTGACATTTTCGATTGTTTCTAGGTCTTTCCCTATATATATACCGGTTTGGCTCTTAATTTTCTCTTTTAACTGTGTATTCTCTTACCTTATCTTCTGTGTTATACATTTTGCACGACTTGGTCAGCCGTTGAGAAATTCCGAGAGGTGCGTTACCTTCTTTTTTGTCATTATCTTTAGTACTTGTTTCATCGGCATCCTTTTAGATATGGCCGCTGAGATGAGTGAACGGGGGGATCTCCCATTAGTAAGTAGGCTTGGGCCTCAACCCAGTAGAATAGCGCCTAAGTTTGACATGCATGTACATACTTCCAAGTTGACGCAAGGTGAGTTGGACCTTGTGGTTGGGGAGTTCGGCGTTCCTTTAGACTTACATCCGACGCTTCCTCCGGTGGACATGACCATGGATATGTTTCCGGAGGATAAAATTGGTGTTTATGTTCACCAACTGAGGACGGGGGGTGTCAGGATTCCTTTCTCAACATTTTTGCTAGCGGTGATAGGATACATTCGGGTGCACATTTCTCAGCAGGTTCCGATAGGCTTGAATAGGGTAACCATGTTTGAGATCCGATGCTATAGTCTGGATGTGGTGCCGACTGTTCCCCTGTTTAGGGTTTTTTATAGGCTGTGTGAGCAGGGGCACTGGTTTTCTTTTGAGAGCCGGACGGGAGCGAATGCCCTGAAATGTTTTAAGGAGGTGTTGACCGGGCTGAAGAACTGGAAAGATCATTTCTTCTTAATAGATCGGAAGGCAATACCGCATGCTATGCCGTGGAGGCATAGGGACTCTAAAGTTATTGATGATTTTCCTGCGGCTTATTCTGAGAGGGACGCTGAGATGGTTGCGGAGAAAGTTATTTTCTTGAGGAAGCCTTCGGATGCTATTTTATGGATGGCGGGGCTTGGTAGAGTTTTCGAGTATCCCGGATATAAGGGCGTTTTAAAGGATGCCGATGGGCATGGTAATACAAATTTTATTAGTTATCATTCATAGGAGCTGTTTGTTTCTTGGTTTGGTCTTGACTTGTTTTTTTTTTTTTTTTTTTTTTTTTTTTTTTTTTTTTTTTGTAGTTCTTTCCATGGCGGAGTATTTGGAACTTCCGGTGGAGATCGATGTGGAGGTTGGCAGGGGAGATCCTTTTGGGGAGGAGAGCGAGAGGCCGGTGAGAACAACCGAGCCTTTGGTACCAGGGAGTGTAGTTCCCGAGACTACACCTTTACAGAAGGTAGTTGATAGGCCGGATTTGAA
Source organism: Artemisia tridentata subsp. tridentata (assembly GCA_021014915.2). Classification (NCBI taxonomy): domain Eukaryota; kingdom Viridiplantae; phylum Streptophyta; class Magnoliopsida; order Asterales; family Asteraceae; genus Artemisia; species Artemisia tridentata. The sequence goes on from CP139508.1 coordinate 377,339,512, forward strand.
TGTGCTAACTGCTAGAGAAGAGAAAGAGAGGAAAAAGCTGGCAGCCGAGGACGAGGAGAAGAAAAGGAATGTTGAGGGGCCATCGGTGACTACGAAGTCTCGGAAGAAAAAGAAGATTAAACCAAGGGAGGACGATGAGCCGTCGGACCGCACTCTTGATGTCTCCCCCTTCGTCATATTGAACCGCAAGTGGTTGTCAACACTCCAGGGAACCAGGGTGGAGGAGGAGGGCCGGAGGAGCAGGCTGAAGGAGGTGATGATAATCCGGAAGTTCAGGTATCCGTGCCTGAGCACATTGTTGAGACCAATCCTGAAGGGCAACCTACTCAGGAAACTCATACGGAAAATCAACAATCTTCTTCTGATGGTTAGGAATATCCTTCGGACTCCTACTTCCCCCCCCTCCTCCTTTTTTTTGTATATATATATGTTGCGTTTATGCTTCCTTGTTGCTTTTGCAGATCATTCGGATCATTCCATACATTCCCCGCATCCTTCCACGGTACATCCGTCAGCCGGAGGAGGTAAAAACTCGCCTTGTGATACCTTTTTTTGTAGCCTTGTTTTCGTTGAGTAACTTTAGTCTTGTCACAGTTGAGGGTTCATTTGAGGGGGAAATTTTTGTTCCCGGCTGGTCTCTTCCCAACCATGTCCGGTTGGACTCCTATAGGTCTTGCCTGGAGTTGCTAGCACACCTCACACCCCCCGCTGAGAAGACTGCACTAGAAGAGCTGACCGATAACCAGCTGGTTCATCGGGCGTATGAACAGGCCGGAGGTGGGATAGCTATGCAGGCTGAGCTACTTCGCCGGTTAAATCAATTGCTTGATGAACACAAGGAGTTGGATCGGACTCATAAAGATAGCATAGTGGAGCACAGCGCGGAGCATGGCAGATTTGTGCGGTTGGTTGGAGAGTTTAATGCTCTTAAGCAAGAGTTGGCTGATGTGAGATCCGGCATGTCGGAGCGAGAGGAGGGTTTATCTGTTCGGCTGGCTGAGATGGAGAGAGATAGGGATAACTGGAAAAGAACAGCTGAGTCTCACGCTGAGGGTGTTAAGAAGCTGGAGCAAGAGATGGGGAAGAAAGATGAAGTCCTGGGGAAGCTAGAGGGAGTAAATAGGGATCTGCTTGCTGAGGTGGGACGACTGGAGATGGAGCGTCAAAATGTTGTGAAGGATCTTCTTCCGACTGCTTGTCAACGGTTGTTTCACAGCTCCGAGTACAAAGAAAAAATGGGAGGGGTTTATAGTTTGTCGTATACCGCAGGGTTCCTGGATGGTCTTGCCTATGAACGAAAGAAAGATGATCATGAACGACTTCTGGGTAAATTTGATAAGCTTAACATGGAGGCTCCCCGTATCTGGCAGGCGGAGTATCTGAATTTGTTTGATGCCCAGTACCCATATATTCAAAAGCTTGCCGATTCTTACCGGCTGCCATTGGGTGAACTCATGAGTCTCTTTCCTGTCGTTAGTGCTCCTAAACCGAAGCCTGTAGCAGCAGTCCCGCCTCAGAGGGTCGGAGAATCTTCCGGAGTGAAACGCAATCCAGGTGAAGGTTCCTCCCTTGTTGAGAATGTCGCGGATGGAGACTCTTGATTGTCTTGTTTGTTTCTTCTTTTGGATGAATGTAATAATAATAATTATTGTGGACAGATGCTGTGTAATAATTCGTTTGTGACGATTGAAAAACGTTTGTTCTTAGACTTACTGAAATAATTGTTGCATACATTTTCTGCATAAACGTTTTGTTCATGTGCGTCTTCGGCGACGAGGTGTTTTTTAGGTCGGCCTATCTGATTCGGAGTATTTAGAACGTCGCCCAATATGCATACCTTCAAAAGCTTGCGGATTCTGCTTGTCTTCCGTTAAGTGACCTCATGAACCTTTTTTCCTGATTTCCCTCCTCCAAAGCCGAGTACCGTTGGAGTCCTTGCGACTCAGCATACCGGAACCTCTTCCGGTGTGAAGGAGATCGTTGTATATGGTTGTTCGTGACTGATGTCACTTTTTTGCATCCTTCTTTTGTGAAAATGTAACTTGATTTGCTTGATCTTTCGGTATGGATTGACCTAATGATTTGGTCTATAAAGCCGGAGTGTTACACATATCTTTTGCTTATCGCTTTCACAATCGTTTGATTTATGGACGGAGTGTTTGCCACTATCCATTGAGTTTATTGGACAGAGTGATTTCACGATCCGTTCACGAGTGAGGGAGTGTTTTCCACAATCCGTTGAGTTTATTGGTCGGAGTGATTTCATGATCCGCTCACGAGGGAGGGAGTGTTTTACACAATCCGTTTTGTTTATTGGACGGAGTGATTTCACGATCCGCTCACGAGGGAGGGAGTGTTTTCCACAATCCGTTTTGTTTATTGGACGGAGTGATTTCACGATCCGCTTACGAGGGATGGAGTGTTTTCCACAATCCGTTTTATTTGTTGGACGGAGTGGGAGGGAGTGTTTTCCACAATCCGTTGAGTTTATTGGACGGAGTGATTTCACGATCCGCTCACGAGGGATGGAGTGTTTTCCACAATCCGTTTTATTTGTAGGACGGAGTGATTTCACGATCCGCTCACGTGGGAGGGAGTGTTTTCCACAATCCGTTTTGTTTGTTGGACGGAGTGATTTCACGATCCGCTCACGAGGGGGGGGAGTGTTTTCCACAATCCGTTTTATTTCTTGGACGGAGTGATTTCACGATCCGCTCACGAGGGAGGGAGTGTTTTCCACAATCTGTTTTTTTTATTGGACGGAGTGATTTCACGATCCGCTCACGAGGGAGGGAGTGTTTTCCACAATCCGTTTTGTTTATTGGACGGAGTGATTTCACGATCCGCTCACGAGGGAGAGAGTGTTTTCCACAATCTGTTGAGTTTATTGGACGGAGTGATTTCACGATCCGCTCACGAGGGAGGGAGTGTTTTCCACAATCCGCTTTGTTTATTGGACGGAGTGATTTCACGATCCGCTCACGAGGGAGGGAGTGTTTTCCACAATCCGTTGAGTTTATTGGACGGAGTGATTTCACGATCCGCTCACGAGGGAGGGAGTGTTTTCCACAATCCATTTTGTTTATTGGACGGAGTGATTTCACGATCCGCTCACGAGGGAGGGAGTGTTTTCCACAATCCGTTTTGTTTATTGGACGGAGTGATTTCACGATCCGCTCACGAGAGAGGGAGTGTTTTCCACAATCCGTTATCATTCTTGGACGGAGTGACAGGGCACATGACATTCTATAATTGTAAAATAATTTGTCCGGAAACTGGGAGATCACAGATTATTACAGATACTAATGAGCGTTAGTTTACATCTTCCACAAAAGACAATTCCAAAAGTAAACTTCATCATACATCCGTTATTGCAGCGCTCCGGTCATCCGGTGCTGGTTTTTTGAGTGAGGTTTTGAAACCAAAGCCTTTATGTAAAGGTTTTGGAGTCAAAGCTTCCTTGCTTGTTTTCTTTGAATGCCCTGCGCGAGAAGTTCCGGTACTCCCTTGGTAGCATGGTTCCAGCAATGTCTTTTTCCTCGGAGTTCTCGAAGCTCACGTTTGTTCCTTTTGGCGTCCCGTTCGTCCCCAGGCTGAGAGTCTTGGCTTCCTTGGAGACGACTTCTGCCCGATTTTTCTGGAAGCCTTGGCATTCGGCCTTGGCGATCAGCCGAGTAGTTAAGGTTGCGATCCCTTTCGGGGTGGGGAACTTTATCATGGAGTGGCATACTGAGGTGATAGCTCGTAGTTCTCTGAGACCGGTTCTCCCCAATATCACGTCGTAGGATGACGGGGACTGTATGACATAAAATTTCATAACTGATCTTCTGTATTTTCCACAGCTGCCTAAGGGCACCTCTAAAGCAATCTTCCCCCTCGGCTTGCTTTTTTCTCCTGAGAAACCTGTCAGGGCGGTGTGGGTCGCTTTGATCCGAACCTTTGTTTATGTGTTTAGCTTGTTAACGCAATGCTCATATATAATGTTTACCGACGACCCTTTGTCCACATATATCTTCTGGACCAGACTTCCCCCGATACTGCCTTTTACAATGAGGGGTTCATATGATAATCTTCTGAACGCGGCGGGAGGGAAAGTTATTGGCACGTCCATCCATTTCTTATTTCCATGTTCGGACTCCGGTTCCCGATCGTCAGGTGAGTTTTCTATTAGATTGATCACTTTGGCTTTTCCATTATCATTCTTCCTTTGTTGGTCCTTACCCCTCTCCGTCTCCTGTTGTCTGAAATCTTTCAGGAGATGGTCCAGCTTTCCGGATTCTAAAACGAACGACAGTTGTTTCTTGAGTTGGTGGCAATCGTCAGTAAGATGCCCTCTTTCCCTATGGTATTCGCAGTATTTGTCTAAATTTTCCTTTTTCGCCCTGCTTCCTGTTGGGCGAGGGGGAGGTAAGTTCAAATGGTGTTCTGTGGCGAGGATTTCCCTGGGGGGCTTAGTTAACGACAACAGTCCGTTGGACCGTTCGGGTGGATCGTTGCGGCGGTAGTCCAAGAGGGGAAGATCATTGCGGGGAAGATCACTGCGGGGGTAGCTTCTGAGAGGGGCCACATAGGGGTGGTACGTGTCCCTCTGTCGGTAATCGTTTCGGCGATCCACTCGCGGTCTGTCATTTCTAAAACCTTGGGTTCCTTTCTTGTTTGAGTCGAAACCCTCACCCTTCGGCAACTCCGTACTACGGAACGCTTCTTCAGACCTTATGAAGTCATCCACCCTGGTAAACATTTCCGTGACCGTACGCGGAACCCTATCGAAGAACTTTTTGGCGAGAGCTGGGCATTTGTGTGCGCTCATGAAGGCAGAGATCCTCATGATCTCCGGCACACTGCTTATGTAGCTTTCCTCGTCTGTCCATCTTTCCTTAAAGTCCGAGAGGGGCTCGTGAGCTCGGCGGACAATCTTCGTGACCTCTGTGGGGTTCTTTATACATTTCTTCCTGAGCGAAAATCTCGTGGAGAACTGTTCCCTCAATTCGTTCCAACTGTCAATACTTCCGGGTTCTAACCTTTCAAACCTTCCACCTGCAGCCCCATCCAATGTTTGTTGAAACATGCGGCACCATACGGGCATTGGCCACTCCCCCTGATTTGCGGCTCCTGTGAACCTGGTGAGGTGATCGTTCGGATCCGTCGAACCATCATAGAATCTCATGTTCAGCGGCATGGTGTGATTCGGTCCGGAGAATTCCACAATGCGGCAAGTAAACGGCGATCTCGACGTCTCTTTAAAGGGTTTATGCAAATCATCATCCTTCCCTTTGTCCTTTACCTGACTTGCATTCTCTTCGTCTTCAAAATTTAATTGTATTGGCTTGAGAGCACTCCCGTTCAACCTGTTGTGCTTTTTGATAAGTTCCGTCAGTGATGCCACTTGGGTCACAATCATTTCTCGAAGACCGGAGGACTCTTCGCCCGGGCCTTCGTTCGAGTTCCGGATGTTGCCTGTTTCGTCCCGGTTGTTATTGTCGGGTTGAAGGGTGCTGTCGGTTTCATTCAGGTTCCGGATGTTATCGGTTTCATATCGGTTGTCATTGTTGGGTTGAAGGATGCTGTCGGTTTCATTCGGGTTTCGGATGTTGTCGGTTTCATATCGGTTGTCATTGTTTGTTTCGTTCCCTCCATCTCCGAAGCGGAGAGAAGTAAAGGAAGGACCAGCCATGTAAATGCTTTGGTAGATTGAATAGCGGGTCCCACGGATGGCGCCAATTTGTTGAGGTAAAACCTTGTAGGCAGGTCCCACTTCTATGTTTTGTCCTTCGGGATGATTCCTTCGGACCTTGCTTGCTCCTACACACAATCGAAACACGCGTTAGGCTCGCCCTGGGTTTTATCCCAGGACCCACCTCCGGCGTAAGAATGAGTATCGGGTGATTATAATATGATCAGTGATATGAGAGTAACAGTAGTAGGTGTAAAATTGAATGCCTATCATAAATGAGGTGTGGGTATTTATACTACCCACACCTGCTGTACCTATTTACCTTGGGACTAAGCGAGTTGACCTATGCCTGACCTATTAAGTAGGTGTCAGGCCATGTAGGGAACACAATCTCGAAAGATCTTGGATGTCAGTGGCTGATGAGACTGCTTACTGTAGATGGCGGCGGTCCGCTCCGTAGGTGTGTCCGAAGGTGAGATGTCAGTCCGGACGAAACATGACGTCCGGATGTAAGTATGGTCCGGACGGAGTATGGCGTCCGGACACATACACCAACATAAAACGTTTAAAGACAAAGTGATTTATTTGAGCAATGGTTTGATGTCGCTCAACCGATTACTTAACTTATTAATAACTTGGCACGTGTGTTTCGAGTATAGGTTGAAATTTAGATAAATTAAAGAGTTTTTGTTCCCTGAGATGAATATGTTGAAAAAAAAATTAGATAAATAAAAGAGTTTTTTTTCGATGAGATGAATTTGCTCAAAAAAATTGAACTCGATGTGCATGGCTAGTTGGCTACACTTTTGAGTGGGTTCACAAAGCTTGTATGCCTTGTCAATTGTAGACGATGTTACATGTTTATCATATTGTGTATATTGTCACATAATTATTAAACTTTTTACAGGACTAACTTATGAGTCGAGCTATAATGTACGTATCGACTCCATTGATATAACGTTGTTTTATATTGTTATTAAATTCGATAAATAATCTGAACTCGAAAGAGTTGGTAAATTTATTAACTTTGAGCTTGAAAATGAAGGTTTGATTAAGCTTAATTAATCTGAGTTTGGAGCATCAAGTTTTCTAATCATGTCGAGGTTGAACTGAAATTGCATCAACGACCACATCCTCGATTGTTAAGTTGGAGATATGAGTTGCAAATATTTGGTGAAGCTTTGTTTGCTTGATGGATTAATCAAAAGAAATCATTATTAAATTAGGTATTTTAATATTTATTATAAAGAGTCTTAAACTAATAATTTCGCTATATATTTTATGCTACAAAAAAGATATTTTGTGGTGACATCGTACATACTACATACTCACAAAATGATAAGCTATATATGCAAAATGTTTACGTTACAATAATCACGAGTGATAATGATATTAATGAAATTACATTTAGTTTAAACTTGGCATAAATTTGTTTTTAACTGTTTACCATGATGCTAACGAGTAAAGACTCTAGTTAGCAAAAGTATGTAACATAAGTATTAAGATGAATTTAATTATTTCAATCTCATTAAAGGTTCCCTTCATATTGAAATTACTCTTCTTGAAATGAATATAGTTGGAGTTGTACCAAAAATTATCTGTTCGAACACTGACGCGTGTAACTGGTCCTTTTTCGTTTGATTCATTTCTTATCCTCAAAAGGGAAACTCTACTTTAACGTGACCAATAAATGATACTCGTTGAATGGATATAAAATGATAGGAAACAAATATTTACGTTAAACCAGAAGAAAAGAACATGTGAGTTCCAAAGGAAAGAAAAAAGTGATGGAATCGACAAGTATAACGATGGACTTGATAGATACAAAAGCAAAAGCTTTCCCCAACAACCTACTTTCCACTTTATTCACTTGTTTCTCTTTAAATGGTTAAGTTTTTCTCACCATGAGTTTAAATAGGGAAATTTGATGAAATGTGTTTTATTATAAGCTCTCTTTCTCTCAAGTGACCCAAAAGTCCAATATTTGAGTTCAATGATTTTATAAAACGATTTCGACATGGTTTCGAGTTGTGTTTTACACTCTGTTCTCAAGTATGATTTTAGAGAGAAATGGAAGTAAATGAAATGGAAGTAAAGAAATGGTAGTAAATGAAATGGAAGTTATGAAAATAATTGTGTTCTTAAGTTTGGAGTAAAAGAAAGGTAAAGTAAAGAAATGTTGTCACTTTTTATATTTTTACTATAATACCCTTGTAAACATACAATAAATACAAATTGGTGAGGGGCATTTTTGTCACAAATATTATTTAATAATGGGACCCACTCACTTTACTTCACTTGCAGCCCAATTATGGGCTGAAAGTTTGACAAGGAAAAAACAAAGGATTTTACTTCCTTTTACTTCCCTTTACTTGCATTTACTTCCTTCCCAAATCTTAAGAACATGATTTTTTTTCATTTACTTCTATTTACTTCTTTCAAAAATCTTGAGAACAGAGTGTTAATATCTCTAATCTTGTTATGTTTTACGTTTTAAAACTCATGTCGTTCAATCCAGAATACTTTCCTTTTTAATTTGAGATCGATTTCGACATGGTTTCGAGTTGTATTTCAATAACGCAAAATGAAGTCGATAACCCACGAACTTTTGCGATACCGTGACGACTCTCCGCGATAGCTGCGATATGATAATATTTGTCGGTTTTCCCCATCCATTTGATGTGGTGTGTGAGTAAACTATCACATCAATCTCGTCACACATACAAGATACTGCGTTGCTTGCGATGAACATTTTAAATTTAAATGTGGAACATTGATTGGAAATGAGTAGCTACGATATGAAATTAACACGTTTTTTCCACATGATCTTGCATTCTCTTTCCTTATAAATAGTGTGGTTTACTACTCATCTTTATACATTCCTTCTAATTACTAAATGTTTTTTTGGTGCAAGGTGAACATATTTTATTAAAATCACAATGAAACTTATACACAATTAAAAGAGAAATAGACATGCCTATCCTCTTTTTAGCACAAAAGACAACAGATACATCGTACACCTCAGATGGAATCAATTCAGACAATAACCATCATAGGAACTTCAGCATAGCAAACAACCATACTAATTCTCACAATAGCCTGCAGACAAACTTACACCAATTTGTGGCAACCTGCAGCTTTTCAGTTCACCTTAAAGCACCAAATACCATCTAACTACATTTCCATCCCCCCTTCCCACCTTGATCATTCAACCTGCAACCACAATAACCAAGGTAGTTTAGAGAGAATGGCATCGTTAGGAACCCATAACCCCTCCAAGACAAGGGCTATACCAATTGTGCTACATTTCCATCTCATAAATGGCTTCACACAGTTGGGAACACACACCTTGAAATGAGGACCAACCAAACCTCCTTTGACAGTGCACACTAGGATCATGTAGGTTCATCTTACACACCTCACAATTCCTAGTACCATAAACTGTCACTCCAGCTCATTTACCCTTCTCAAATAGAAACTCACTTTATGGGCTACACATAAAACATTCACTGCATTGTCCCAAACACCCCCATTATTACCTAACAAAGGCCTACAAAAGGACTGCATAAGCCCATACAGAAATGAACTATATATAACCCAAGGTACAGAGCCATCATTTGAAATGAGCCAAAATCATATTCTAGTCAATACAGGTAACTAGAACATGGATCAACTTAATAATGCAGAATCAAAATCACCTCTACAGTCTAACCATAACAGATCAAACATATGAAATTCTTACTAGCACAAAGCTATTTTCCCATATAACCAAGCAAGATACTACATTATGGTGAATACACTCCATATAGAATGGATATCAACACCATGGTACTAGCCAACTGCTCATACAACCCAATGCCAAACACCCCTTAACTTCAGACATCCTTAGAAATCTGAACTCCCTTGATCTGAACTTGTAATTACCTTTAACTTCACACCCCACTGTTCCTCAACTTTTGTGACAACTAAAGATGGCTTATAATGAAGACTCATCAGTCTTATTCTAATGGTGTCAATAACAATTTTGAGCACATCATCCCAACTTCTGCTTATTCCTCTAAACAACCTAAAGTTCATTTCTTGCCAAACAAAGTAAACACAAGCAGCCAAACTAAGCCTTCTGATAACACTTCCAATGGAGTTTCCATTATACATCTCAACCAATTTATTCACAGTTTCGTCCCATGACTGATTAATCTCCCTTATTCCCATTTTTACCTGCATAACCTTCCACAACTGTTTAGAAAATTCACAATCAAAGAACAAGTGATCATGAGAGTCACTGTCCTTATTGCACAATGAGCAAAACATCATATCATATGAACCCCATCTTTTAATCATATCTTGAGTAGTCATCTTTTTCTGCACTGCTAACCATAGCATAAAGGCATGTTTGGGGATATTTTGTGAAAACTAAACAAGTTTGTGCCATTTAGCATCACTCACTTCCTCTCTTAAATCATTATAAACTTGGCTAACTGTAAACTTTCCCACACTTCTTTTTCTATTCTTCCACATCAGAGCATCCCTTTTCCCATTATCAAGGATAACAGCTTGAATCTGAGTTAATTGAGGGTATGTACTAATCCATTCCACTGGCCATTGCCCATTGTGATTAACAACAAACTCTTTAACTGTCATATCAGCCTTTCATCTTGCATTATATAAATCCCTATATGTGATGAAAAAATTTAAAGCTCCTATATTGTTCCATACATCAAACCACATAGAAGTTTTATTTCCATCTCCAATTTCCATGACCATATGTGCCCTAGCAGTTTGTCTAAGCTTCAAAATGTTCTTCCACCCCCAACTGTCATTCATCTCTTCATTAATTTCCCATATACTTTTCCCGTTCAACTTAATTGTATTGACCCATTTTACCCACAAAGTATCTTTATTCATAGCTACATGCCATAGATGTTTCATGATCATTGCCTTGTTCCACACACTAAGATTTTTAAGCCCAAGACCACCCTGCTGTTTAGGATTACAAACTTTACTCCATGCCACCTTAGCTTTCCCATTTGACACCTCATTTTGATTCCATAAGAACCCTTTAAGAAGTTTATTAATATCCTGAATAACAGCCTGTGGGAGTAAAAACACTGATGACCAGTACACATGTATAGATTCAAGAACAGAGGCCACCAACTGAAGCCTTCCAGCATAAGACAAGCATTTATTCTTCCAGTTTAACACCTTACTTCTGACTTTGTATAACAAATTCTTGCAATCTTTAATTCCAATTCTTTTACTGACAAGTGGCACTCCCAAATATCTAACTGGAAGCTTCTCAACCTTGAAAGGCATAACATCCAAGATACTTTGTCTATCTTCAGCATTCATGCTTCCAAATATGATAGTGCTTTTGTTATAATTTGGGAGCAGACCAGAAACAGACCCAAATTCCTCAATAACTTCTTTAATCACTTATCACAGACTCTTTATCCCCATGGCAAAACATCATTAGGTCATCAGTAAAACAAACATGAGTCAATTTGATAGCTTTGCACCCAAAATGATATTGAAATAAACTTTCACTTTCAATTTTCCTTGCCATCATGAGGGTTAAGATTTCCATGACTAATGTGAAAAGATAAGGAGACATTAGGTCTCCTTGTCTTAACCCCCTGCCTCCTTTAAAATAGCCACAGCTTTCCCCATTAACACATATAGAAAAGGAAGTTGTCGTAACACATCTCAGAATCCAATTCACCATTTTAGCATGAAAACCAAATCCCTTTAAGATATCTTCTAGAAAAGCCCAATTCACTGTGTCATAAGCCTTATGTATATCAATTTTCAAAGCAATCCTTTTTGGCCCATCTTTTCTATCATACCCCTTAAGAATCTCTTGAGAAATTAGAATATTATCTTGTATTTGCCTATTAGGGATAAAAGCACTCTGGTTCTTACTAACTAGCTTCCCAAGAACAAACTTAATCCTTTCTGTGATCACCTTGCTAATACATTTGTAAAGCACATTGCAGCAAGCAATGGGCCTTGGTTCCTCCCGAACGTATATATAAATATAAATAGTCTCAGAACGAATACTCGTGTGTAGTGTGAAACCAGGCAAGTGATCACCCGGATCGTTTCCCAACGAGGTGTGAATGGAAAACTGTGAAAAGCTAGGATTAGAGTGACTGATGTGATAAGATATTTTGATTTTGCTTTTTTAACAATTCTAAATAACAATTTAAACACAAATATAAAAGAAAAGTAAACGCGATTAAACTAAATTACAAACGCGCAACAGGAAATCTAAAAATGGGACAAAAACTGAAATTTATAAAATTTAAAACCTAAAAATGTAAAATGACTTAAAACTTATTTAAAAACTTAAATTATATTTTTTTACACTTTTTATTTATTTATTATTAATTATTTATTTATTTAATTACTTATTAAACTATTTAAATTATAAAAAATACTAAATGAGCAAAGAAAAATCTAAAACTTTTTCTAAAAATATTATTAAGTAAATAGAAGCTAAGAAAATTATAAAAATGAAACTTACTTAATTAAAATTTAAAAAGATAAATTCTATTAAATAGAAGCTATCACTATATTTCTATTTTTGGTTTTCTTAAGGACTAAAAATGAAATTATATTTTTCCTAGATTACAAATGACAAAAGAAAATTATGAAAACTAAAATTATATTTTTCTGATTTATATTCTATTTATTATGATTTAATTACTATTATAAACTAATTAAAAAGATTAAAAATATCAAAACTGTTCAGAAAATTATGAAATTTTACAGATAATTCTAAAATATAAATTAAAAGATGGGAAAAATAAAATTAAAAGTTATCTAAGCTTATAAGGCTGATTTGGGCAGATAAGCAGTTTATGAATAAGCCCAAAAATAAGCTAATGATATCCAAAAATTCCCAAAAGCTCAGGAATGGATTAAACAACTATATTCAGCACAAAACAACTTAAAAATGCAAATGAGCACTAAGGATAAGCAAGATAAGCACTTGGCTGTTGCAAAGCTATACACAGAAAAACTCAGAGAAATACCCTTACTTGCAGACCAATTAAGCACTCAAATAAGCTGTTTAAAGGCAACCTAATGGGGGCAAAATCTTCTCAGCACTACTGGGTATCTTAAAAACACAAAAGCCCTATCACAAACTTCCCAATTGATGTCCAATTTAACCCTAGTTCAGGTGTCTGGAATCAGCAAAAGTTGATTCAGGTTCAGGGTAAAAATGGGGAAATTTGCAGACTGGATTTAAGCTATGTAATAAGCTTAGAAATGGAATCTAAGCACAGAACTTTGAAACTAGCTAGGTGAGCTATTTGGAAACCAAAATTCAGCCAAAGAGCTTAAGTGAATAAGCTATAAATTAGTTGAGAAAAAGGTAGCAGACTGCCTATTTGTCTGTGTTGTGCAGAATTGCACAAAATGGTGCACACAGCAAAGCAGCTTAAACCAACTATTATGTATTCACTAAATGGTCTATTTGGAACTCAGACTAGCCAAGAAAAAGATCAAAATGAGCTTATGGCTCAAAATGGCTTATTTGGCCTACTTATAGGCTGAAAATCCCACAGCCAAAGTAAAATAGCTAATTCTGTCTAAATGGCATACAAGAACTTCAAAACAGCCTTTTATGACAACTTTCAGCTGGATTTAAGTTAAGCAAATGACCAATCTACAGTACCAACTGATTTTACCTATTGACTGAACTAAAACAAACACCCCTTAATGGTGTGTCTGTGGTGGATTTTCAAAGGAAAACAATATTTTTAAACTAAAAGGCCTGATGTAACTTATCAACTAACTTATGTGAACACAGATAAGCAACTTTCAATAGAAAAATAAGCACTATGATTAGCTATACTACTTATGACTGTTTTTGGTCTTTTTTAGGATTTTTAAGCAAAGTAAATAACAAGCTATCAAACTACTGACAAACTGATCAAATATACTTAAGAACTAGCAATTATCATATAACAATAACAATAAGCTAATAATAAGCAATTCTACAGTGGAAATGGAAATAATGCAAAAAATGAGAAAAGCTTACAACTGTCAAGCCTATGGAACAAGAGAACAAGGACTAAAAACCACTTCTAGCTTGTTGTCAATAAGCTAGAAACCAGAAAAACCATCCAGCTTAGTTTCTGAACCCAGAATTGCTTATTTTGACCCATCAGTTGACTTTGGTTGACTTTCTTCAAATCTTGAATTCAGAACTTGTTTACACTATAATAAACTTACAATAAGCTATAAGAAGCTTATATAAGTTATTAGAAACAACTGAGAAGTTGATTCAAATACTACTTATCAATGATCTAATTCACAGTACATATGAAAATCAGAAAATTGGTATAATCATTAACTACTGACAATAAATCAAAGAACAACAACAAATACACTAAGATTACTTTGTATTGATTGATGAAATTCGAAATTACAAATTATTGCTACTTGAAATGGAAATACGATTACACTACTTTTACACTACTTTTTTCACACTATTTAAGGCTACAAAAGCTTCTATAAATACTAAACTATGGTGGGATAATACATTGTCGACATCCTCAATCCATCAGCACCATTGAATTGCTCTCAATTGATCTCATTCGTCCATATTAACTTTTGGCGGGAAACGTGGCAAATGGGATTTTTATCTGATTTTGCTAGTGGGAGTGGGAGAGAAGCATTTAATGCTTTTGGCAATGTTAGGTAACGTGTATTAGGAGGGGGGATGAGGTGGTGAGTGGTTTTGGTGAGGTGGGGGGTGACTAACTGGTTTGGCGGGATGGTGGTTTTAAGAGACGGGTCAAACTCAGTTTGACTGAGTGTTTAATTCAGGGTTGGGATTGGGCTGTTAAACATTGGGCTTGGTAAATAGGTATTGGGTTTAGGTAATAGGCTGGGTTGGGTAAATGGGTTATTGGGGTTAATGGTTTGGATTTTAGGGATTAGTTTGATCCGGATTTGTTAGTTTAAATAAACATAGGGACCAAACTTGTAATTTCTGAATTGTTGAGGGGCTAAACCTGTAATTTCCATAAAGTTATCACATGGGTATATCTTGTCAAGTTTCAATAGTACAAGGGTTATAAAATATAATTTTCCATTTTAAAACACCCGGGGACTAATTTTGACATTTTTCAAACTTGAGGGGTAAAAATTGCCAATTTGTGAAAACTTTCATCCAAGGATTATTTTGAACATGTTTGATTATCCAAGGACTAAAGTTGACTTTTCATTCATTTTAAACCTTCAGGGACTAGCTTTTCCAAATTATGAAACTTCGGGGACTGAAAATGACAATTGTGTAAACTTTGTGTGTTTTTCACTTGTTTTTCAATCTTTTGTACCTGAATCACATAAAAACACATTTTCATGATATTTGTACCATTTTGTGAGTCATTTGTGTGTTTTTGGTCGTTTTGTGGGTTTAATCAATACTAAATATATGTGTATTTAGACACATATCAGGCCTGAAGTCAGATACCTTACCAGGAGTTTGTAACTTTGGGACTAAGGCAATTAATGTAGCATTTATCTCATTCAAGATCTTCCCTGTGTCAAAAAACTCCTTAACAGCTTTACACACATCATCCCCTACTACATCCCAAGCCTTTTTGTAAAAAGAAGAGGAGTAACCATTTGGGCCTGGAGCCTTATTATCATTAATCATAAACATAGCTTTTTTGATCTCAGTATCACTTACTTCCCTAACCATGACATTAGCCTCATTTTCACATAACGTGTTGGTAAATAAATTCTCAAAATCATCAATTCTGTTAACATTAACACTTTCACCAAGAAAATTCTGAAAGTGTTGCACAAATTGGGCTGCAACATCATTACCTTCATGCATATTCCCCATCTCATCATTAATGACCTCTATTCTTTTCTTATTGTATATGCTTTTTAAAGTTTTATGAAAAAAAACATTGTTCCTATCACCTTCACTCAACCACTTAATTTTTGCTTTCTGATACAACAACTTTTCTTCATCTTTCAAAGCTTCTCCATATTCTTTCAAAACTTCACATTCTTCCACCCTAAACTGCTTATTTTATGGATCACCATCAATCTTAGCCTGCACTAATCTTAGCTTTTCCCTTAACTGGATAACATTTTCAAATATATTTCCATTTTGCCAAGCTAACTTCTTTAATTGACCCTTTAAACCTTTCAAACGTTTCACAACCTTAAACATCTGACAACCATTTTCACCATAACCTCAATATTTTTTGACCAAGGGTAAAAACTCTTTCTTACCAGTAGTAAAGTTTGCAAACCTAAAAGCTTTTTTCCTTCCCTCCATAGATTTAGGCAAAACTAACACAACATGGCAATGATCAGAAATCAAGTATGGCAGAAAAATGGCATGAGCTTGATTATACTTACAAATGAAATCTTCATTCCCATGACTCTATCCAGCTTCTTCAATATGCCTGTTTAATTGCCAGCTTTTACTTTATGTAAAAATTTTGTCCAAGTGAAGTATAGCCCAGAACTGTTGATATCCTCCATCTCAATCAAATTAACAAAGTCCTTGAAATCATTCATATAACTTGACATATTGGACCTTCCAGAAGAGTGTTCTTTTGGATCAAGAGTAACATGCATGTCTCCTGACATAGCCAAAGGACTGTTGCCAACAATTCTCTTGTAAATCTCCGAATTCTTCCATAATTCCTTCCTTTCCCTTCCACCATTAGCAGCATAAACAAAGGTGCAAAATAACTCATATTACCCTGAACAACATCCACCTTACACAAAATAGACTGCCCACTATAATGAACAACCATAACTCTGACAATATCCGAATTCCAACCCAACATAATTCTACACCCTTTATTACTATAGCTCATATTAAAGATCCATTCCCATTGACCAAAAATACTATCACCAATTTTTTTCAAATTCTTTTGTTTAAGATGAGTCTCAAGAACTGCACACATACTCAACTTTTCTTCCCTAATAAAATTTCTCACTTCTTTTTGTTTATCAGAGGTGCTAAGCCCTCTAATGTTCTAACTGCCAATTTTAAAATCCATAAAAACAATTCTAATTACCCTCTAACACCCCTTTATCTATACCCTTCAAATTATCCTCCTTCATACACTTAGCAACACCTGTACTATCTTCATAAATATCATCATTTTCAACTACATTTGTTGCCATATTCTCCACACTTTTCTTTCCTTTATCCACAATCTATTTACTCCTTTGTTTGTAATATGCTTGCATATCAATAGTCCATCCATTAAACTCCTCTTCAGTAGATTTCCTATTATGCCCAATAACCTCATCCACCTTCTCTCTATTCTTCATTTCTTGTAAATCACTAATCTCATTCTCAGCATAAGTTTCTAAGGCTGAATACTTGTTAGCAGACCTCCTTAAGGCTTCCAAAATTTCATTCTGCACAACCCATGCTTTCTTTTTAGAACCACCTGTACTATTATTCACATCTTGCTTATTTTGAACATTCTCATTTGTATTCTTCTTCTCAGGTGTTGCAGCATTAGCATTTGTCTCTGATACATCTTCCATTCTTTTAGTCTGAACATTTTTAGGCACATATTTCTCCTTCCCAACACCTTGTTTCTTAGGACCAAATCTTTGAGGCTGAGTGTTAGGTTTATAATTTGGCTTGTTAAATCTTTCTTCTCCTCCACCATTCTTCTTATATCTAACCTCTTCAAAACCATCATCCTCATTCACTTGTTTCTTACCTTCTTCCTCCACATCTACATTCTTTTCCTTTTCCACAGTTGCCTCATTATCGTGCACTTCTCACCTCCTACCACATTTTTGTTCTTGCCATAGTGCTCAGTTTCATGCCCAAAGACACAGCGAAGATTACACAAAGGAGGCTTCTAGTCATACTCAACCTTAACAATTTTCCTGCACACTTCTTCTTTTTGCCCATTTCTATACACCACTTCAATTACTGCAGGTAACTCTTTTTTTGCAGAAGCTTCAATTAAAATTCTAGCATATCTCACCCTTCCTACTCCCATCTTACACATATTGTTTGTCATAGCATCCATGACCAAAGGTTTGCTCTAGGGCTGAGCAAAACCGACCGACGACCGACGACCGACAACCGACACAAACCTACCTCTACTCGGGTCGGGATTCGGTTCTAGGTTTCCATGTTTTCGGGACTCGGGTCGGGTAGGGAGTCGGGCT
Source organism: Artemisia tridentata subsp. tridentata (assembly GCA_021014915.2). Classification (NCBI taxonomy): domain Eukaryota; kingdom Viridiplantae; phylum Streptophyta; class Magnoliopsida; order Asterales; family Asteraceae; genus Artemisia; species Artemisia tridentata. The sequence continues at coordinate 377,357,372 of CP139508.1, forward strand.
TGAGAAAAACCGACCGACAAAAAACAAACAAACCAACCAACCCGACAAAACACAAACAAAACCGACACCTACCAACCTATACTCGGGTTGGGATTCGGTTTGGGTTTTCGAGCTTATCAGTTTTGGGATATATCGGTTTCGGGTCGGGACGGGTCGGTTCCGGCTCGATGCTCACCCCTAGTTTGCCCACTCTACTAGCTAAAGCACTGATGCCATTAGTTTTCAAAGCTTCAAGTGGACTATTGCATAACTTGATCCATATAGGAATGTGATCTGGTTCAGTCATATCAACACTCATATTAATGTCCCATTTTTGCACAACAAATGGCTTATTTCTCACCATCCATGGACCACTGTTAACAACAGAATTCAACCCCTCTTCACTATGAAATTTAATGTAGAACACTCCATTACTCACATCAATTATGTCCTTAAATCTATACATGTTCCACATTCTCCTCAAGTTATATCTCAACTCATTAACAGGCATTTGATGACCAACAAAATACCCACACAAAGTCAAATCTCATTTCTTACTACCTTCAGTTATCATTACTTCATCAAAAATCACAACCTCATTACCATTATTATCAATCTCAGTTGGTATAGCAATCAGACCCCTACCATTTTTCTTAAGTTTGCTATTAGCCACATTAGCATTATTCACACTAACATTATCTTCATTAGCATTGGATTTAACTTCATTTGTATCTACACCATAAGTATTAACAACAGCCTCAGTATTAGTATTAACCTGCACATTCCCAAGCTCCGAATTCCCCTTCTCAGTATCACTCTTATCAACAACATCCTCTCCTACCTTAACCCTAGACATTGCATCAGACACATCAACATAACCAGCACCTTTCCCCACAACTTCCTTCACCATATCCTTTCCCATTTCAGCAATACCATCCTGATTCAAACTACCCCTACATCTCCTGTCTTGTCAATCTTACTTGTACAACTTGACTCTCCATCCATAGTGCTACCCACCTATTCATTAGTAACATTCTTTTTTGTTTTAGTTTTCTTATTATTCGACTTATTAAGTGTATGTACAGTATTCTCAAACCTCAACAGAAGTTTTTGTTCTCTTTTAGATCTCATGATTATTAGGGTTTTCAAAATTGGGAAAAATACAAAATGAAACTACAAATTGCCAATTGATCAACAAAACATAACAAAATAATAGTAATACTGACGAAAATGAGTGTATAGTGGACTTAATTGCATGGATCTTCAAAAACGGAACATATTGAATTGTCGCCAAAATCCAATTAATCGCCATAGCCAAATCTTCAATCAAAACACGTAAAAGCACTACAATGTTGATCGGGAAACGGAATAGAACAAATTGTATGGTTTATTTTTGGTGTTTTAACGGTGAAAATTAGACGGAAATGGTGGATTTACTGTAGAAACCGTTTTTTGGCGGGAGTCGCCGTTTTTTGTTCTAATTACTAAATGTTACAATGTATTGGCATTGTAAACTTTTTCCCTTACCAATTCAATGTATCCAATGTAGACGTCACATCTTTGATGTTACTAATATGTTATTTGCATGTAATAAATTTCTGCGCTACAAAGTCAGACTATCGAACCAATTTTAAACATAAGTCTTCATCACCTAACGTCGAACAATGCAAGATTCATCATGTTACTCCACAAGTCTTGATCACTCCACATCGTGTGCGTTGGAGTCGTCATTTCATGATAAGGCAAAAATTTTGTTTGTTCACAAAGAGGCATGGTGTGGGGAAACTTTTTGTTCTAAAAACTCTCCCTAATGTTGGTTAGGAAGCACTTATGAGGCCGTGTCGGCGCTTAGAGTCCATGTGTAAAAGGGACTATTGTTGCATGAGATGACATTGTCCCGATGCTCCTCCCTTAGTGTGATAATTTGGGACTAAACCCTTGCCATGCAATTTGCCACGAAAAGCTGCACTGAAAGAACTAATAGCTCATCTTTGTAACGGTTCTTCCTTCAGTTCATCTTTGTAATAGTTCTTATATTTTTACGATTTCTACTTCATCAAGTTCTTTGTCTAGTTCATCTTCAATTCTACGTCTAGTTCATCTTTGTATTAGTTCTTTGATTATTAATGTTAAGATTAACTTTACAATAACAATTGTGTTGTATTCAATTTTAGAAGCTCTTTGAGTTAATTGTGCATACAAATCGTACGCTTATTTAACTTGGGAACCTAAAAGACAAGTATTAAGAGAAATGATGGCGATCAGTCTATAACTTAGACACTAGAGGCATTTTAGTCAAAATTTTCGGTATCGATATGTATCGTAACATATCGATATATAGAAAAAGACAACGCTATAATGGCATTTTAACAATTTTTGGGAAACATATTTTAAGCTAATCACGCAAAAGATGTTACTCACATCACATCACTTATTTTAACACATTACGATATACATTATGTAAAATACATCCCAATACATATGAAGACCCGAGTTTACCAAAAAATATGCAAAACCCCCATCATGCTATTTCGCTCTATCATGTGTATGTTTTGTTGCATGTCTTGATCACTATACGCCAAGCTAGGGTGGTATTGCTAAAGTGAAGATGACAAGTTTGACCATTTGAAGTGTCAGACTTGTGTTAAGTCTAATGGCATGAGAAGGTTAAGACATCCTCTTCATTGAATCCATCGTCTATTTCATCATGCAGGTGCCGGTAGTGGAGTTGTTATTTTAAAAGATCACTTAGAATGTAATAATCAGAAACTATATTCATACGGTATCGTCGAATGTAGAAATTATGTATTAATGAAGTTTTACTTGCGCCAAACATGTGCATCTCCGTGCACGAATTCAGAAGTGTGGGATTTTAAAAGATAAAAAAATGGCAACATAAAACTATTAAAAGCATAGTTATTATGATTTCGATCCTGATCTTAGGATCTTACGATATTACTATTCTAAAAAGCAAAAACGATCCGGATCCTACGTAGGATCTTAACAAGCTTAAAATCCTATAGGATCTCGATCTTAACCATAGGATCTTAAGATCTACTTCTATCCGATCTTACTTTTCTCGAACCGCGAACTAAAAAACTACAAATGTATGGTTTATGTTTTTATATAATTTAAAAAAACAACATATGTTTCTTTTTAAACATTCCATATTCATAATTTAGGACAACATTTTCATGAAACATTTATATAATTTCGTGTTTATAATATATAATAATTTGTAGATTTGAATAATATTACAAAGATCATTAAAAAATGACATTATAGTAGGATTTTAGGATCCCGTTCCGATCTTACGATCACAATCTTGCAAAGACGAAAACGATCCTAGGATCCCGATCTTAAAAACATTGATTAAAAGTGTCAAGCTAGATACATTTCCGTGCACTACATTTTTTAGATGCAATCAGATTTGAATGTACGAATGCTCAAACTTGGTCATGAATTTGTTGCATTTGAACGTATGTTTTCGAAGAAGAAAACGATCGGAACATTTACTGAATTGAAAATCAAAGAAATAATCGATAAAACCGTGTGAGTCGATTTATGTTTGTGCAAACCAATATTTTAAAAACCGGGCCGGACATCAAACCGATATTTTTTTAGTTTTTGATTTTTTACTGTTTTTTTTTTTTTTTTTTTCCGGTTGAATCGAAAGAACCGTCAAACCGGTTCTGGTCCGGTTCACAGTTCACTGGTTGAACTGGCCGGTTTAGTCCGGTTTTCAAAACATTTACGCAAACTGATAATTCATATTATGTGGTTTTTTTGTCTTGGCTTTTCAGAGCGTTTTTGAAAAGAGTTGGTCGTATAATTGTGTATTGTATAAAGAAAGCATGTTGCAGATATGTAGCCGAGCAAGAGTGTTCTATCCATAGGTAGTATTTGCACATATATCTTACAACGTTCGAATGTACTTGAGAAACATCATATTCTTGTAAAAATGTGACTGACATGCAGGATTTTATGTAGATTAAAAACATTTCACATGAATTAATATTAATTAGTTCTTGTGTAGTGTTTCAAATAATATTGTAATTTTTGTCTACGTAAAACAAGTTGTTGTCTTAGAGCACTCCCAACGGATCACGCACTAGGTGCGTTAAACTTCCACACAGGTGCGTTAAAGTGGAGTTAACCGTTGAATGCTACCTGCGTTAACACAACGTTAAAGGGCTGCGTTAACCCTTTAACAATGCGTTAAGGGCTATATGTGTAAAAAAAAAAAAAAAAAATCATTTCACCCCCTATAACGGCTATTATATGCGTTGAATTCAAAAAAAAAAAATAATAATAATAAAAAATAAATAAATAAATAAATAAAAAATAAAATCAAAACACCCCCTTCCATTATATCCGTTATTCAAACGGCTATATCAAAAAAAAAAAAAAAAAAAAAAAAAAAAAAAAAATCAAAACCATTTTCACTCTTCTATAAATACCCAATTAACACCACATTTTTTTTTCACACTTCCACAAATCAATCCTATACACCATATACTTCCATCTTCAAACTTCTACCAAAAAAAAAAAAAAAAAAAAAAAAAAAACCTTGTTCATTCACAATGGATCCGAATCAAAGTTACGAAGAATTTAGCAACTGGTCAGATGTAGATGACGAAACTGACATTCAGTTTATGACAGCCGCGTATGAATATCAGCTGCAGATGGAACAAGCAGTAGCTCAACCGCCGATATCACGTGGTCATATCTTTCGTGAACGTGAGCTTGCTGAAGAATGTTTGCGTAGCGACTATTTCGATCACAATTGTAAGTATCCGCTTCGGTATTTTCGAAGAAGATTTCGTATGAGCCGGAAACTATTTCTACAAATAGTCGAAGGTATTGAATCTTATACCTCCGATTTTCTTTCGGATCATTTTAAGTTTTTTGCTCAATCACTCGATGCTACGATCGAATGAGTATAAGTGCTTTTATGAAGTGTACATCTGTCATACGCCAATTGGCGTACGGCACGTCACCCGATGCGTTTGATGAATATTTGCAAATGGGTGCGAGTACTTCATTTGATTGTCTTGATAATTTTACCAAGTGTGTTATTGATTTGTTTATGCCGGAATATTTAAGAAAACCAACATGGTCCGACATTCAAAATATTTATGAAAGACATGAGGTACACCACGGTTTTCCGGGAATGCTTGATAGCATTGATTGCATGCATTGGGAGTGAAAAAATTGTCCGGTTGCTTAGCAAAGGCAATTTGGTAGGGGTGATAAAAAATACCCAACAATAATGCTTGAAGCAGTTGCTTCGCAAGATTTATGGATTTGGCATGCATTTTTCGGGATGGCAGGGGCGAATAACGATATTAATGTTTTAGATAACTCTCCGTTATTCGACGACATTCTTAATGACGTCGCCCCTGCAGCACCTTATATGGTAAATGAAACGAGGTATGAAAAGGGCTATTACTTAGCTGACGGAATTTACCAACAGTGGGCTACTTTCGTCAAATCCTTCTCGGCAACAACTGACGAGAAACATGGTTACTTTAAAAGGAAACAAGAAAGTGCACGAAAGGATGTCGAACGTGCTTTTGGTGTGCTTCAAGGACGTTGGGGTATACTACAACAACCGGCACGTCAAATGAAACTTGTCAAGATACGTAGAATCATGTATTGTTGCATTATTTTGCATAATATGATTTTGAAAGATCAAAAGTTTGCACTACGTGAGTTTTTCGATATGTGGGTGGATCCGTTAGCACGTATGAGGAAAGACAGGTGAGTCGACAGATGCGATGTCCAACCTCGAAGGGTAAAAGAAATATGCAACAGAGAAACGCATAGTCAACTCCAACGAGACCTTATGGAGCATCTTTGGCAGAACCACCTTCAATATCAACAGCAACAACAAGAATATTCCGAAGACTATGAATAATTATTTATTTCGTTATCATTTTTTTTTTTTTTTTTTTTTTTTATTATTTTTTTTTATTTAAGTATGTAATGTAGTATGTTTTTAATGAATGTTAAGTTTTTAATAAATGAAGTATTATTATAAGTATAGGGGTTGAGTTTGAAAATATTTGATTTAAAGGTGAGTTAAGGTGAGTTATGATTGGGAGTGTTTTTTTGAGTTAAAGGTGAAAAGGTTAAAGCTGATGTGGCGCTAACGTGGCAGTGTATTAAAGTTTAACCCTATGTTACGGTTGAGAGTGCTCTTAGGAGTGTTTTTTTGTTACAATGATACATCAACAACTAACATCGTTTTTATCTACTAAACACAAGTTGTTGTCTTGGAAGTGTTTTGTTGTTACAATGATACATCAACAACTTATTTCGTTTTTAAAAGCACTTGACCTGGTTGAAGTAGCACTTAATTTCAACCGGTGTCTGCACATCAACAACGTGTAATTTATCAGCTTCATTTTTCACGCCTATTTGTTCACTTTTATCCTTCTAACCAATTTTTTCAAGTAAAACATAGCTCACACACATAAACGCTCACATCTTTTTCAAGAAAAGGAAAAAAGAAAAGAAGAGAACGGAGATCGACGTGCTAGGCCGATCCCCCGACACCAAGTGATGCCAATCCCCCTTGTGATGCTCAAAGCCGAGCCCATTGCAACTACTCCAAATCTCCAATCATATTCATGTTTCCTATAAATCTGATAACTTTTATGCTCCTAAAATACTGTTTATAATAATTTTTATAGAAATGAGTACCATGAGTTCAACAAAAAATCACATGAAATTTAGTTCAAGAATGGTGTGAATAAAATATAAGATTGATAGGATTTAGGGGAGTTTTTGGTTGCGTATGATACAAAAAACATGATGAACTTCAAAACCTCACTCTGTACAAAGTTGATGTCAGTGGCTTTCAGTCAAAGTCAAACGTACTCACATTTTAGATGTCAGAAAATGGGATGGGATGCGATGCTTACTTCATTATGTTGTCTACTTGTGTTTTACATTTAAATGTAAAAAGATATGCATATCACTCTTGTGATTATGTTCCTATATTTTTAGTAAGTTTTTACTCACTCCCTCTTAGACCATGCGTAATAGGCGCTTTTACACCCACATTTGCCCTCAAAAACGCCCAACAGCGCTCCCTCCTCTAAAACGGAGGGACGCTGTTGCTCCAAAATTTGCAAGCTTAGTTGTTCTGACAACGCCCAAGCCATTCGATTTGTTTGTGGCTTTTTTTGTTTTTTTTGTAAAATAGCACCAACAACCCCCCACTTTCAACTACACCACTTTTTCAACAGCGCCCATAATACCCCACATGCCACATGACAAATAACCCACCCACTCTCCACTTCTCCCCACTACACATGATCTTAAAATGAGGGCATGTGGACCGTTATCCCTACGAAAATTTGGTGCGTAAACTTAATGAATTTTCATAATTTGCCCCTTAAAATAACGTGAATAGTATAATTAGTTAAGCTTTTGAATGTAAAATATCATTGATACAGATAGTAAGACCCCGTAAGTTCAAACATTTTTTTTTTACCTACTTGAAATTTTTCCTGGCTTTGCCCATGGCTCAAAACCATGAAGGAGATATGACATGTTGATATCTAACGTTCGAACACAATGTATTTCTACTTCTCCATCAGAAGCCGAAGCCCCCAAGCTACCATGTTGGCTACTACTGTTTCATGCTTGTAGACTTGTAGTAGTGGTTTCTCAAAGTTTATCATCGAATGAGCTCAATATCTGTTGGGAATAAAATGATCAAAGTCAAAGAGCCTGCCAAAGATGTTGAAGAGCCTGCTAGTTGATTTTGTAGTGTATGAAGATGTTCTACCAGTACCTTCTGGGTAGAAGGTACTGCTGGTTGATGAAGAGCCTGCCAAGCTTATGTCAAGTCGATTAGATATTTTGTAATAGATATTTAGTTGAATTATTAGTCTTTGTACAAAGTTATACGTTATGTAGAAGTAGATTAGTCTTCTGTGGTGACAGAAGAATATTATCAGAGTTGTACATGGGTAGTTGTATTTAATTGTAGGCGCCAATATAGTCAAAATATAGTATAATACTCTTCCACTTGACAACATGTAATAAGATATCCTTATCTTATAAAAGGATATCTTAGTCACTACTTCATGCATGCATCTTACACAACCAATAACCTAAACCAAACTATCTCTCAAGTAACTTAGTTACTTAAAATCAAAAATCCTTTTACAATCTTAAGATTCAAGATTGCTTTGTAATCCCGGTGATATTTAGATCATCCGTATTATTTCATCAATAATATTGAATCGTTTTGTGTTAAACCAAAGTTGTGTTCCTTGTTCATTGCATCCTCACGTTTACTTAAACTCACCACCTTGTGTTCTTTTAAAGTGTGTTGTAGTAGATTCCGCATGCTAAACACATTCAATACATAAATATCTCAATCAAGAACATAAAACCCGTTCCACAAGTGGTATCAGAGCTAGGCTTGATATTTACTAATTTAAAAGAACAATGGATGTTGAACATATTCAAACAAATGTTGCAGCTAAACTTCCATTACTTAAGCAAAATGAGTTTGAAATGTGGCGACTAAGGGTAGAACAATACTTTCAAGTGCAGGATTATGCACTTTGGGAGATCATTGAACAAGGCAATTCATTTAAACCCCAAATCACCACTACAACAGTAAATGATGCTCTTGTAACAAGAATACAAGACCAACCATCAAATGCAGATGAAAAGATTCAGAAGAGAAATGATCTAAAAGCAAGGAGTATGTTACTGATGACTATTCCAAATGATCAACTTCTGATCTTTAACAAATACAAAGATGCCAAAACCCTTTCTAAAGCTATTGTGGCTAGGTTTGGTGGTAATGATGCTACCAAAAAAACACAGAAAACACTTCTCAAACAACAATTTGAGAACTTCACAGCCACAACCAATGAGTCTTTGGACAGTATGTTCAATAGACTTCAGAAGCTTGCAAGTCAGTTAGCCATCCATGAAGTGATGATAACTCAAGAAGACCTAAACTCTAAATTTCTTAGGAGTTTACCTTCAGAATGGTCTATGCATGTCATTGTTTGGAAGAACAAGTCAGATATTGACCAGATGAGTCTCAATGATCTCTACAACAATTTTAAAATTGTAGAACATGAAGTAAAGAAGACTACTGGGTCAAGCTCAGGAAATATGGCTTTTGTTTCATCTCCAAGCATCACAAAGGTTGATAATGAAGAACAAGGTGGCAGAGAAGAAGGTACTGCCAACACAACCTTTGGTACTGCTAGTACTTCTGGTAGTACCAAATCCATTTTAGATGAAACAATTGGGTGTGCTTTTCTCACATCTCAACACAATGGGTCCATACTAACATTTGAAGATATTCAAGAGATTCATCCTGATGATCTTGAAGAGATGGACATAAAGTGGCAACTTTCACTTTTAAGAATTAGAGCTAAGAAGTTGATGATGAAGACTGGCAAGAAGATAATGATAAATGAAAATGAGCCTGCTGGCTATGATAAGTCAAAGGTGGAGTGTTACAACTGCCACATGAAAGGTCACTACTCTAGAGAGTGTAGAAGACCTAAGAAGCAGGATGACAAGGGTAGAGGGTTTGACAACAGAAATAAAGAAAGCTTTGAGAAGAGAGGAAGCTTTGAAAGAAAGAGTAAGGTTGTTGAAGTTGCTGAGCCAAAAGCAATGGTTGCTATTGATGGCATGGGTTTTGATTGGAGTTTCATGGGTGAAGATGAGTCAACTTCTGATGAATTGGCTTTGATGGCATTCTCCACTCCTGAGGTACAAACTATCAAATGTTCTAGCAATTGTGAATTTCTTAAAGAATTAGAAGTTATAAGAAAATCTTATGATGAGCTAAAAATAGAAGAAAGAAAAACCAATCAAACCTTATTTAACCATCAGTGTGGTATGGCCAAACTAGAAAAACAACTCATTCACTATAGAGAAAATGAACTCACATTTTCTGATACTAAAGCTGCTCTTAATAGACAAATATTTTTGAAAGATTCAGAAATAGAAATGGTGAGGAATGAGTGCACTAAAGTGACTTTGGCTAGAGATAATATTCAACTGACTGTTACTAGATTGGAAAATGCTTCTGAGTGTACTAGGAGCATAGTAGAGAATCAGATGAATAAGAGAATAAAATCAGGGATAGGATACAATGAATGTCCACCTCCTTATAGAGGAATTCCTTGTCCTCCAGGATCAGATTTTGCTGCATCAGGTTTACATGAATTTGTTACCAAACCACTAGCTAAACCTGTAGTGATAAGTGAACCTTCTGAGAGTGCTAAGAATGCCCCACTCTCTAAAGTGCTCACTGATAAGAGACCAGATGTCCTAATTATTGAAGATTGGGTATCTGATGATGATGAAGATCAGACTATTCCTATCAAAGGAATAAAAGTAGGACCAATCAGTCCTAAGAAAGTAGAAGTTAAAGCTAAGGCTAAAGCTGTTTTGAAGACAGTTGAAAGTTGTAAAAAATGTAATAACAAACCTAGGGGAAGCCAAAGAAATTGGAACAACCTTAAGTCACAACAACTAGGTGATGACTTTATTATGTTCAATAAGGCTTGTTATTATTGTGGTAGCTTTAATCATCTTCATTCTTATTGTAATAAATGGGTTTCTGGGAGTAAATCAAAGTCTAAAACAAATGTTACTCACCCCAGAAAAAGTTTTGTTAAGTCTAACACCACAAATGTTAAACATACTGTTAGACAAAATAAGCCTGTTATTGCAAAACCAACTGATAAGGGTACAAGAAACACTTTCAAAAGTGTACCAAAAGTTGAGAAGAGTCCTATTCAAAAGAAATCTGTGGTCAAAACACAAATTTGGACACCAAAAACCAAAGTTCCTGCTAGACCAAATGGTACTGCCAAAATTGGTATTGCCAAAATTGGTACTGATAGACCAAAGACCACACAACGGATTAAAAGGGAAAGTGCTGTTAAGTCCTCAGCATGTTGGATTTGGAAACCAATCCAATCAAAAGGTGCATCAACAATCCTGAAAAGGTTTGACTTTATTGATGCAAGAGGCAAACCCAAGTCTGTCATGGCTTGGGTACCCCAAGGAAACTAATATGTTTATTCATGTGTAGGAACATTCAACTGATATTGGAGATCAAGGATATGTTGATAGTGGATGTTCAAGGCACATGACAGGCAACATGTCATTCCTCTCAGACTTCAAAACATTTGATGGAGGATATGTTACCTTTGGGGGAGGAATAAAAGGAAAGATCACTGGTAAAGGTACTATTAAAACCAGTAAACTAGATTTTGAAAATGTGTATTTTGTGAAAGAACTTCAGTTTAATCTTCTTAGTGTCTCACAAATGTGTGACAAAAAGAACAATGTTCTTTTTACTGACAATGAATGTATGGTTCTTTCTTCTGATTTTAAGATGCCTGATGAGAGTCAGATCCTTCTTAAAATTCCAAAAAGGAACAATATGTATAGTGTCAATTTAAAGAACATTGATCCCAAGGAAGGTTTAACTTGTTTGGTAGCAAAAGCCTCATTGGATGAATCTATGCTTTGGCATAGAAGGCTTGGTCATGTAAACTTTAAAACAATCAACACTATTGCAAAATATGATTTAGTAAGAGGTTTACCCAAAAAGATTTTCCAAAACGACCAAACTTGTGTTGACTGTCTAAAAGGCAAACAACATAGAGCTTCTTGTAAGCCCAAGACCCAAAACTCTATTTCTCAGGCTTTACATATGCTTCATATGGATCTCTTTGGTCCTACTAATGTGTGCAGCTTGAATGGAAAAAGATATTGTCTGGTTGTTACTGATGACTATAGCAGATTTTCATGGGTTTTCTTCTTAAGATCTAAACATGAAACTAGTGAGATACTTAAAACCTATATCACTGAGGTAGAAAACCAATCTGATAAGAAGGTCAAGGTCATCAGGTGTGACAATGGGACAGAGTTCAAGAATAGAGTAATGGATGACTTTTGCAAGGAAAAAGGCATAAAAAGAGAGTTTAGTGTAGCTAGAACACCTCAGCAAAATGGAGTAGCAGAAAGGAAGAATAGAACACTTATAGAGACTGCTAGAACTATGTTAGTAGACTCTAAGTTACCTATTTCATTTTGGGCTGAAGCAGTTGGTACTACTTGTTATGTGCAAAACAGGGTTCTTGTGACAAAGCCACATAGAAAGACTCCTTATGAACTTTTCTTTAGTAGAAAACCATCTTTAAGTTTTATGAGACCTTTTGGTTGTCATGTCACTATTCTTAATACCAAAGATCATTTAGGCAAGTTTGATGGAAAAGCATATGTTGGCTATTTGATAGGGTATTCCTTGCAGAGTAAGGCCTATAGAGTGTTTAACACTTGCACTAGGCTAGTAGAAGAGAATCTTCACATAGAGTTTCAAGAGAAACTAACAAATGTGAAAGGAGTTGGACCAGATTGGATGTTTGATGTTGATAGGCTTTCAGAATCTATGAATTATGTGCCTGTCACAGGTACAAATACTAATGATAATGCAGGTTCTGAAGACAATGTTGAAACTCCTAATGATCAAGATTACATCTGGATGCCAATTTGGAAAAGTATGGATCTATCTTCAAGTCAAGAAGGACCTTCAAACACAACAAATGAAGGCAATGAAGATGATCAAGGAACTCAGAATCAAGAGAATCAAGAAAGTGATGCTAATGACAATGGTACTGCTAGCTCTTCAGATGGTCCTGCCAGTTCAAGTATTGGTACTGCTGAGCCATTGAATGTTCAAATAGATGATTCTTTTCAAGAAGAGATGGGGATTAGCAATCTTCCATCTACATATGAAGTTCCTAAAACACCAATGTAACACCCCCTAATTTGGTTTGTGGCAGCGGAAAAATAATTAGGGTGTTACGGTGAGGATCGAAGTTAAAATTCCAGAAAACAGCCCGAAAGGGGCGTTTTGAAAGTTATATGTCATTCAAAATAATATCCTTGATACAAAGTGAAATATTTGGTTTGAAAATCCCATAAAGAGAAGTGACCATTTTGAAAGAATGACATATTTGATTTTACACCTTTTAAGTTATCAGAGTAAAAGATGCCCGCTCCGTGTCTTGTCCTGCTCCGTTAATTACCTGAGATAAACATGCTTAAAAACGTCAACACAATGGTTGGTGAGTTCGTGGAGTTTATAGAAAATAACTTTCTTCGAAAGGTGTATAGTGATTGTTGAATTAAATAGTAATCTTTCATGAAATAATTAATAAGTTGTGTTGTATAAAATTCGCAAGTAAATCATGTATGACCACCAAAATCATGAGTTTCAAGTTATGAGTGCAGATGAGCTACGTTGTTATATGCTCAATATAGACTGTTGTGTCAGCTTTTAACTATAATGATATACCAAGCATTTTGAGTTAATTTGTGCAGAATTCTCATTTAAGTCACATATGGTAACAGTTAAAGTTCAAGTACGGAATTCACAATCATATCACATAGTGGGAATGATAATCTAGAATCTGAAGTCTATCAGTATAAAGTGGTGGTCTTCTAAATACAGCTGTATCCTAGGATATATATGAAACATTCATATATTCATAAAGTTATATTGCCCTAAGCCTCATGACACGCAAAACGTTAACAATTGGGTGTCCCACCAGGGTTACCTGATGGGTGATTTATGGCCCTCAAGTTAATAGGTGATTTGCCAATTCCTATTCTTCTCAAATATAGTGTATCACTGCTAAATACGACTAACCATAAGGCATTCCGTCACAGTATTTAGGGGATAGGTCGTCAGCCTTTAACAGGTTTCGAAGCTGTTCACTATATTCGCGTTCACCGCAGTGATTAATGGCTCATGATCGAGGGACTTTATGGCAATAAAGTGTGCTTAGGCAATATAGGTCTCAAGGTTCATAAAATACACGTATTCTGATTTTGGCAATTATTTCCAGTGGAATATAGAAATATTATAATAAGTAACAGTTCATTCATTTGTCACATGAATGCATACAGTAAGCCTCAGTATCATGTTACAACAAGTAGTTCAGAGATGTTATGTTTCAAGTTCCGTGTTTAAGCTAAACAGACAATTTGCACATATATTGAGCATGTTTTCCTTTCAAGTATATTTCAAATAGGTAAAGCATAGTTGATAGTTTTGAGCAATTCATGAGAGTTTTCAAGTAATATAAAACAGTTAAAGCATGTATCTCCCCCAAAAGAGTTATTACAAAAAAAAACAAGTGTGAAAAGTAGGGGCCACGACTCACCTGGAGCGTATCTGGCAAGACGAAATTATAAGACCAAGTAAACGATCACGAAAACTTCTTCAATACGAGACCTGAGTATAAGCGAAGTCTAAGATTCTAACTTACGATTAATAACGAATGTGGAAAGGATAAATCGTATAACGATTTGATCGGTGATGTGAGTGTGTGATATGCCTAAAATGCTTCAATATAATATATCCATAATATTATCTCGGTTCTTATCTCAAATGACTCAAAATATTACTTTCTCGAAATATGATGAAATAATATGCAAGTGAAGTTGCTAATATTCCTAATAGCGAAACCTTAAATAATGCATACTAAAATGAAACATGCATATGAAATGAAGGGTGTAAAATGAAAATAAACTAAGAATGTTAAGTGAAATTAAATAAGTCCTTGTTCTTTTCAGAGTTTATACTTTTTAGTCTAACTGCGATTGCGTTACGTCGTTAGTCCTCGGTTAAGTCCAAAGTCCATATAAGGCTCGGAGTTCAATGGTATGTTAATTTAAGTCCTTTATAAACTGTTTTCACAGCTTCAGTCCATGGGTTTCACGGGTTGGCAGTTTTGGTCCTTACGGTTAACTCGCGTTACATTTTTAGTCCTTTTCATACAATAATCATAGGAAGAATTATCTAAAAATTTATGGAGCTTATTCAATCTTATTAAAGCTTAGGTCAACTGCTTATTTCTGAAAACACCTTATTTTTAGCTTATTGGGCTTATTAACGAAATGTACTTTAGCCCGTTAAGAAATTTAGAGGCGAGGGCATGAAACTTGTTTTGGATTTGAACTCGGGCTATTTTTGTGGTTCTAAAAATGTATCGTATGGGCCCAGTAGGCTTATGGATCGTTAACTCTTGTTGGGCTTTAAATAAGCCCAAATTCGGAATAGTAATTTCTAAAAATTTTACTTTCTGAAATTAATTTATATGGTTGGTGGTTTTGTCGATCAAAAGGGGTGTTTTTAAGTGTAGAAACGAGATCATGTGATCGATGTAAAAACACCAAATATGTAGCCTTCTAGCTCATCGTTCGAGATATGTAAAAACATTAGGTAGTTGTTCATTTTAATATGAAAATACGAGATCGTTTTATAGGCATGTTGAGATAGTTTTCATGTTTAAAAAAAAAGACTTAGAATTTTTCTAAGTTGTAAACTTGGTTTTTGAATAGCGATTTAAAATGGGTCTTTTTACGTGTCGAGATGAGCTTATTTTTACGTGATGTTTAAACGAAAATAATAATTAGTTGAGAGTTCTATTGGGTCGAGATACATATACATAATAAGTTTATACTTAGTTAAATCGTTAACCCGGTTTGACTAATATGGTTGTTGTTGTGTTCTTATTGACTGGAAATAAATTAGAGCGTGATATTTTGAGGTGTATGCAAGTGCTTAACTTATCATGTATGCATGTGATTAAATAGCTCAAAAGCCTATACGTAATAAAATGGAATACAAATAGAAACTAAATAGAATTTTTGCATGACTACGAATAAGTATGAAATACGAAGTAAGAATGCTCACAAAGGACTTTCAATACGTAGATATAGGATGGTCTACGTGTGGGACGAGGCAGAAACGAAAGATCATGCCAAAAATCCAAAACTGTGTATATGAAGTTTTATCCCTTCGACTTAGATGTCTTGGCACTCGACTGATTTGGAGCTTCAGGATTTCAGTGTCTTAGCAAGATGGGTTAAAGGGATGGTAAACATTTGACTCTTACTGAGTCATCCATAAGAAGACATCTTCATTTGGATGATTCTGATGGTATTAGTCAGTTACCAGATACTGAAATTTTTGAAAATTTGCAAAGAATGGGGTATCATGCTGAGTCTAACAAACTCACTTTTCTGAAAAAGCATCTTACTCCACAATGGAGATTTTTGATTCACACAATCCTTCACTGTTTGAGCCAGAAGAAAACCTCTTGGGAGCAATTTAGTGGAAACATGGCTTCTGCTCTCATTTGCTTAGCCACAAACAGAAAATACAATTTTTCAAAACATATTTTTGAAGGATTGATTAAAAATGTGAAAAGTGAAACAAAGTTTTTGATGTATCCAAGATTTATTGGGTGCATCATTGCAAAATTAAAACATTTGTTACTTCCCACAGACTCAATTTATGACACACCAAAACTTTCTCACAAAGTATTTTCAAATATGAGAATTGGTTTTAGAGGGGAAGAAATACCACTTTTTGATGAAATGTTACCACAACATCCAGAAGAACCAACACCATCAGCTGATACACCATCATCTAGTTCTTCACATGGTTACATTTCCCCAACACATCAAACATCACCAATACCATCTCCAGTACCATCAGCAACACCACCAACATCATCACATCATGTATCACAAACCCAATCACCTCAGACAATGCAAGAACTAAAGCAGAAGGTGAAGATCTTAGAAGAAGCTCTTAAAAGTCAAAACAAGAAGTTTTCTGAGATCAACATCAAATTAGTTAAGAGGGTAAAGAAATTGGAGGATAAAGTGAAGAAGTTGAAGGGTAAAAGATCTGCAAAGACTGTTTTATCTAGTTCTTCAAAGTCAGATGATGATATGATAGGTCACTCTTCCAAAAAGGGGAGGAAGGATAGTTCTGAAGATGAGGAAGAGGCTCAATTTGAATTCCATGATGGAACTCAAGTTTATGATGAAGAGCCTGTTGGAGCAGGGCAAGAGCCTGCTAGGCCAGAAGAAGAGCCTGCTAGGAGAGAAAGGCTATTGGCTATGGGGTACAAAGGGTCTGCTGAGAAAGTGTACAAGAGAAAGAGGGATTTAGTTGCTGATGAGCAATCTTCTGCTCCATCACAAGCACCAACTCCAAAGGATAAGGGCAAAGGCATTATGATTGAAGATGAGCCAAAGTCCAAGAAGTTGAAAAGAACTCAGCAAATTCAGATGGCTTTAGGAGAAGAAGAAGCCAAAAGGGTTCATGAAGAAGAGCTAAAAGCACTTGAAGCCTCAAGAATGCTTGCAGTAATGAAAGAGCAGAAAGATGCTAAAGATGCTGCTCAGACTCTTCTTGATACTCAAATTGCTCAAGAAACCTTTGATGCACAGATGCTATGGATTATCAATAATGATCCAATTGTGAAAGGTCAAGCAGCAAATATAGTAAATGACAAGACACTCAATTCTGATGAGAAAACAAAAGCACTTGAATCTTTCATCAACAAGAAGTATAAAGAAGCAGCTTTGGCTGACATTTTTGAGAAGATGAAGGAAAGTCAGAAGAGAGGTTTTAAGGTAGGACAATCTCAGAAAGATCAGGTGATTTTTATGAAAAGGTTTTTGAAAGGTCAGGCAAATTGGACTGACTATCAACTAAAGAAGAAATCTGCTGATGAAATCTTCTTCCTGTATCTACAAGCCTACAAGAGTCTTTACTATAAAGTTCCATCTGATGTACACCCCTCAATGAAGAAGAACGATGCTCAGAAGAAAGAAGTAGCAAAATTGTACTCAGAGCAAGTAAGTAAAATGTTGATTACTTTGCCTACTATCATACATGCTGATCCAATTAGCTGTAGAAGACCTATTATTGATTGGGAGATCAACCATGATAGATTAGGAAAATCATGGAAAATAACAAGGGTTGGGGGTCAGTTTGCTATCTTCAAGAATTTTGAAATTTTAGTTAGAGCATGTGACAGAGCAGACTTGGAAGAATTGTGGAATCTAGTGCAGATTAGACTAGACACAACTTCTAGTACAGATGCTAAGGAACAAGAACTTTGGGTAGAATTCAATAGGATGTTTGATCCTGATCCCAAAGATGTTCATTGGAAATTTCCCTATTATGATCCTTCAACAACTTGGGAATTTCTAAGCCATAGCAACATTCATCACCTTTTCACACAGAGTGGGATAGAACTCTTTATGTTGGCTGAGAAAGAGTATCCACTAAGTTATGAAATGCTTAAAACTATGATCTCCAAGAGATTAAGGTGTGACAAAGATGATGAGAACTCAGAAATTGTTCAGAGTTTGCTGAGGAGCATATCTGAGCAATATGAAAGAAAAAGGAAGAACAGAGAGTGAAGGTTTTTGGAAGAGTTCTCTCAAATCCTCAAGGTATGTATTTTATTCATCAGAAACTTGTGTATTTTAATGGAAATAACAAGTTTAGGGGAGGATTGTTGGGAATAAAATAATCAAAGTCAAAGAGCCTGCCAAAGATGTTGAAGAGCCTGCTAGTTGATTTTGTAGTGTATGAAGATGTTCTACCAGTACCTTCTGGGTAGAAGGTACTGCTGGTTGATGAAGAGCCTGCCAAGCTTATGTCAAGTCGATTAGATATTTTGTAATAGATATTTAGTTGAATTATTAGTCTTTGTACAAAGTTATACGTTATGTAGAAGTAGATTAGTCTTCTGTGGTGACAGAAGAATATTATCAGAGTTGTACATGGGTAGTTGTATTTAATTGTAGGCGCCAATATAGTCAAAGTATAGTATAATACTCTTCCACTTGACAACATGTAATAAGATATCCTTATCTTATAAAAGGATATCTTAGTCACTACTTCATGCATGCATCTTACACAACCAATAACCTAAACCAAACTATCTCTCAAGTAACTTAGTTACTTAAAATCAAAAATCCTTTTACAATCTTAAGATTCAAGATTACTTTGTAATCCCGGTGATATTTAGATCATCCGTATTATTTCATCAATAATATTGAATCGTTTTGTGTTAAACCAAAGTTGTGTTCCTTGTTCATTGCATCCTCACGTTTACTTAAACTCACCACCTTGTGTTCTTTTAAAGTGTGTTGTAGTAGATTCCGCATGCTAAACACATTCAATACATAAATATCTCAATCAAGAACATAAAACCCGTTCCACAATATCTATTTAATCAATCAACTAATCGTGTAGCATCAAATTCTTATTATAGAATGAGCTCATTGGAGCACTCGGTATCCCAAGTAATATATATGGTGCTTTATAGCTGTATAACGCGACCTTATGGCACGAGACTATACCTGACCTCAAGTTGTAGGACATGACGTCAAATTTACAACCAAGCCACAAATTTTTTATTTTATTTTATTTTTTTTTAATAATATTTTTTTTATTATTATTATTATTATTATTATTATTATTATTATTTTAAATGTTTTATTGGGTTAAGTATGAGATCCGAATGTATCCTATAACTTGAGTGATAGAAGAAAAGTATTTTTAGGTTCAATTATAAGTTCTGAGTTTTAATTAAAAAAAAAAAAAAATAAAATGAAAACACTTTTTACTATGGGCCTGTTTGGTAGGGGCTTTTTGGGGGAGCTATTAGCTTTTTCTTACAAAAAAATCTTCTTTAAAATAAAAGCTCCATTTGGATACATTAACTTCAAGCTTTTATTTCAAACAAATAGCTCATAAATGAAAAGCTGATTCATGGATCTTTTTAAACATCTTAGAGCTGTTAAAACTTTTAATTACTGGTATACCCTCCAAACATTTGTTTATAATTATAGATATGTCATTTTACGTCATTTTACATCTTATAATTATATTTAACAGCTAACTTATCAAACACTTTTATTAAAAAAATGATACAGCTTGTAGCTTATGTTAACAGCTTTGCAGTTTACAAATTACAGTTTACAACATATAGCTTACAGCTAATTTTGACAAACATAACCTATATTATTGTAAAATAAGATCATGGTTACCTTGTGCTCATCATCATATACTTGTCTCGCCATCTCCACAGACCTACACTCATTATTATGTACACTCTAATCTATATATCTATAACATGTGCATTTCAGAAAACAATTTTTTCTGTAATGACATGATTGCCCCTGAAGCATCCTTTCTGTTGTTTTATTACATGTACAAATAGTTGGTGATTGTTGCTAAAATCTAGGGTATTTTTCAGAAAAAAGTTTGGCAGTGGGTTGTGCAAATAACAGTGTCAGTAGTGACTACAAATAGTAGTTCCTTGATTCAACAATTGATTCAGGGTTGTGCAAGCATACAAAAATAATTCGAACCTAGTTGTACGTATCAAATATCTGAGTATCTTATAACTGTTTTGCATAATGTTAAAATAAATGAGTAGTATTCCGTTTCGAAATCTTGAACTAAGACCAAAACTAGAAAGCTAGAGTGGAACTAGTAATGTATAGATTATATCCACTACCCTTTTTTCTTTTTTTCTTTATTTATTTATTTTAACAAAAACGCAAACATTGCATATTCCAAATTTCATTATGTGATTTTATATTTTGTGTAGTTGTTGTATATACTCACGGAGGATTTCTCTTTCTAAACAATTGGATTATATTATTTTTTGGATACTTAGGTTGGTTCCGCATTCTGCTGTAGCAACAGGAGATGAGAACATCTTAAATGATTAAGATATAAGTAGTCGTAACCAGAACTAAAAGATAATCTGAAAAGTTGAAGTAAAGTTATTTTTACCAATTTACTTTGGATAAAATTCAAACAACAATGTGTTCGTAACCAGAACTAAAACATAATTTGAAAAGTTGAAGTAAAGTTATTTTTACCTCTTTACTTTGGATAAAATTCAAACAACAATGTGTTCGCGTCTAGAGATTTAGAGAGAAAAAACAAAATATGCTTTTTAAAAAGTTTTCGCCTCTGCGTTATAAGAGCAAAAATACAAACGCTCCGTATTGAAAAGGTCGGTATATCTACTTTACCCAAAAAAAAAATAAAAAACCTAGGGCAACTGCACAACTATTGTGATTGCTAATACAGGAGTAAAATTAGAGTTGGAGTTAAATTTTTACACCTCAAACGTGGACCATTATAAATGGAACAAATGCAAATTAAAAACCCATAATCATTTTCCAATAAACTCTCAAATTTATTAAGTTCATTGGTTACTTGATTAGTCAATGTTTTATAGCAAGAAACTTTAGTTTCAAGTGGCATGTGAGATGATGGAGAAGATGTGCCCCAAGTTCCATACAATGAACCTGCAGAATTAGCCTCCCCACTAATTTTTTTAATAGAATTTACCTATCTAGCTAAAAATATAAAAAGTGTAAAAATAGTTGATTGGGTTAACAAGGATTTGGGAATGGTGAATCAATGATGGAGGGGATTGGATTCTGATTCCTCCTCCTGTACATCATATGGGTTTAACCACTTGGACCACTTTGGAGACTGTTACAAAAGATTAAAATAAAACATTAGTATTTCTAAATCTAAAATGAGATTATAAAAACATTGGAGTTTTTAGAAATTACGAAAAACATTATCTGACGAGGTCTTTGAACAAGTTCAGTGGTTCTAAGTTTGTATTTATTAATAATTTGTTTTATAGTGGTTTTAGTTAGTGAATTTCTTGATACTTGTTTTTGTTTGGATTTTTCTATTATTTCGTCCGAGTTGTTCAAGTGAAGTTGCAACCGTTTGATTTTTTTTCTTCCAAAGTTCGTTTTAAGTTTATGCATAACTATGTGTCACTTAAGTCTATACAATTCATTTTTTTAAAACAAAATGACATGTTTATATCTCACCACAAGAATATATATGAAGGTATAAAAAGTGCTCATAAAATGTTGCAATTTCCCTTGAAAGATAAGTATACTGATTAAGATACACAATTAGCAAAAATATGTTATATGCTAATACTATGTACTATCCTTTATGATGTTTGGGCAATATTATTTTAAACAAGAGACATACTTTCAACAAGATAAATAGTTTACGAACCAGTACGTCAAACACAAATTTCACATTTTGTAGTACATATTTAGCGCAAGATTAAGCTAACAAAACAATAATAATGGAAAAGATAGCTTGTTCTTGTTGTGCATGTAACATATAATTGACCGAGTCCATTAAAAAAAAAGATTTATTGTTGATATACCGTGTAAATGATAAGGATTATAAATACTTGTTCTTTCTAGGAAATACTTGAGATGCTTCAATTTAACGAGCAATAAAACCTTTTCAGTTAATAAGAATAATGAGACTTTCTTTTGATCAGCCATGAAATCTTCCATTAGACAAGAAGATGTTCATATGATAATCTACAAAAATACTACAAAAATATTTGATTTCATATAGGAAATCTAAAATACATACGTTTACTGTATTTTAGATTATCCATCTGTATGATTATTATCAATGATGAATTTTAAGCGATAAAATCATTTAAATATATTTGTATGTGACGCGTATGTGTTATTTGCATGTGATAGATCTTTTTTATGGACTTTAATTGGAGAAAAAGAAACTAATAAGAATCAACACGTTGGCAGACATTGAACAAGAACCCAAATAGCCGTTGTAAACTGAAAATGCATATCTACAAGATAAACGTATAAATAAATGATAAGGATTATAAATACTTGTACTTTCTATATGTTGCAAGTATTTATGACAACTACTATGAAATGGACATAAATCATATAAGAATGAGCACGTATGCATATTTGTTATTGTTACGAAAGTTATATTGAAAGGTAACAAAACTTTTTTGCTTTTGGGATGTTCGGAATTGTATTAACTAATCAAACATGCCTTGGAACTTTTTTGTGTATGTTAACTCATCCTCCCAACAAATGCGAAGTAAATAAGTAACATTACTTTCACAAAGTTAGTTGTGGTCAAATGATCATTTCAATTTTAATTATCATTAACAATCAACTTCCTATCTTCATATTCGATCTTTGAAATAGAAATTTTCGAAAAACCAATGCCTCTATCAACGAAGTTAAAAGACAATAAAGCAAACCACTCAATAATTACGATAGATAGTAATAGGGGTGAGCATTGGGCCGAAGCCGACCAGTCCCGACTCGAAACTGATCCATCCCGAAACCGAAATCATGAAAAACCCAAATCGAATCCCGAACCGAAATTACTCGGTTTTGGTTCGGGACGAGTCGGTTTCGGTCGATTTTCTCGGTTTTGGTTGTGTTTTCTCGGTTTTCGGCCTGAACCGATCCATCCCGAAATCGAAATCCTGGAAAACCCAAACCGAGTACCGAACCTAGTATGTTCGATTCAGTTTCGAGACAGTCAGTATCAATCAGTTTTACTCGGTTTTCAGAATTCGGTCGGTTTTACTCCGCCCTAGATAGTAATATATTTCTCATAACATCTTGTGAATAAAATAATAGTTTTTGCACATGAAAATTAGCATCTATAGTGAATTGGCATGTTTTAAACTTTTGGTAGATCATGCACTTTTGGCCACGTGAAATCAGTCTTCTCTTCTTTTTCTATAGGCGCCTACAAATTCTTTTAGCTACCAATCATATCACAAAATCGAATATTACCTCAAACCTACTGCAATTCCAAATACCGTCCTATGCTCCTAATATAATTAAATTTAAGCAAACAAACAAAATATGCTACATATTTCATCTTTACGTTTGTTTTTTTAAAGTTCGTTAACATGGTTGACAGGTTGAGTATGGCTAGAGTAACAGTGACCGTGATCATTATCGTCAATTTAGTGTTATATTAACTTTTTTTTCATCAACCAACATCACATTGTTACCACCACCAACATAGTGTAATAACACAACAAATATTATTATTCAAATAAATATCACTTATACATAAATACACCTCAGAAAACACTGAAACTCACAAAATGAAAGAAAAAGAAGGCGGTGACGATCGACTTGCACCAAAAAATCATCAAAGACGCGTCAATTCGGATGTCCCTAATAATGAAGACATGTTTGATAGGTTGCCACATGAAACTAAGACGCGTGCATAAATCTATCATAAGTAACATCATGCTTATTTGATGTAAATGTAACATTACAATGTGTGGTTAACATCAATATTGGCAATATTAGATTTAAAGGGGTGGAGAACTGCTTATATGATAACTAAACATGACGATTAAAAGTATATTGTAACGCTCTAGTAGCTTTTTGAGTTTTTTTTATTACTCTCGACCACTTGAAGTAAAGTTTAACAAATATTTAAAACACAATTCATATATCGTCAACATTTTGATGTTGAGAATGAATTTTGATGCTACAACTTATAAAGAGCTGTATATTTTGAAGCCTCTAAAAATGTAAGGCCTTGTGCCCTTGTGCGCTTGCACACTTCGCACGCCATATCTTTTGTTATACAATGTATTGTTAGCGGACATTTATTTGTATAGCCTGATAGCGGTTAGGTTTAGTTAATGATTTGGTTACTCGCCCATTAGTTTGTTACGTATACACATTATTGTAATCAATCATAATTAAGTCAATAATACAAGTTTACATGGTATCAAGAAACCATACGATTCTCTCTTAGCTTTTCTCACCCTAAATCACGGTTCGACTTAATTCCCTCTACCATTGTCGCTACTTTTCCACCCTAAATCACTACAATGACAAATGATAATACACCACCTCCTTCTACACTATCACTCGTTGATAAACTATATCTTGTCCATAATATTAATAATGTAGTTCCTGTAAGCTTGATGTAGAGTTGTCGACAAGTTAAATTACTCGTTTTGGCGCTATTTTTTTAAGATCTACTATTTTTTTAAGATCTATTGTAACAATTGTAATAAATGATATTACAGTTTTGGTGCTATTACTTTACAAGTTAAATTATTACATTTTTATCACAAACTAAGGAGACTCAGCTACTTCCTCCACTACAGCTCCATCAATGGATGAATGGCTAACTGCTTATTCCATTGTTAAGTCATGGATCTTCTAACGCTTTCTAAAGCTCTTCAAGGTAGGCTCATCAAGGCAAACCCTACCACTGCTAAAGATGCAGGGATCGTGAAATCAGTCTTCTTTTCTTTTTCTATAGGCGCCTACAAATTCTTTTAGCTACCAATCATATCACAAAATCGAATATTACCTCAAACCTACTACAATTCCAAATACCGTCCTATGCTCCCAATATAATTAAATTTAAGCAAACAAACAAAATATGCTACATATTTCATCTTTACGTTTGTTTTTTTAAAGTTCGTTAACATGGTTGACAGGTTGAGTATGGCTAGAGTAACAGTGACCGTGATCATTATCGTCAATTTAGTGTCATATTAACTTTTCTTTCATCAACCAACATCACCTTGTTACCACCACCAACATAGTGTAATAACACAACAAATATCATTATTCAAATAAATATCACTTATACATAAATACACCTCAGAAAACACTGAAACTCAGAAAATGAAAGAAAAAGAAGGCGGTGACGACCGACTTGCACCAAAAAATCATCAAAGACGCGTCAATTCGGATGTCCCTAATAATGAAGACATGTTTGATAGGTTGCCACATGAAACTAAGACGCGCGCATAAATCTATCATAAGTAACATCATGCTTATTTGATGTAAATGTAACATTACAATGTATGGTTAACATCAATATTGGCAATATTAGATTTAAAGGGGTGGAGAACTGCTTATATGGTAACTAAACATGACGATTAAAAGTATATTTTAACGCTCTAGTAGCTTTTTGATTTTTTTTATTACTCTCGACCACTTGAAGCAAAGTTTAACAAATATTTAAAACACAATTCATATATCGTCAACATTTTGATGTTGAGAATGAATTTTGATGCTACAACTTATAAAGAGCTGTATATTTTGAAGCCTCTAAAAATGTAAGGCCTTGTGCGCTTGCACACTTCGCACGCCATATCTTGTGTTATACAATGTATTGTTAGCGGACATTTATTTGTATAGCCTGATAGCGGTTAGGTTTAGTTAATGATTTGGTTACTCGCCCATTAGTTTGTTACGTATACACATTATTGTAATCAATCATAATTAAGTCAATAATACAAGTTTACATGGTATCAAGAAACCATACGATTCTCTCCTAACTTTTCTCACCCTAAATCACGGTTCGACTTAATTCCCTCTACCATTGCCGCTACTTTTCCACCCTAAATCACTACAATGACAAATGATAATACACCACCTCCTTCTACACTATCACTCGTTGATAAACTATATGTTGTCCATAATATTAATAATGTAGTTCCTGTTAAGCTTGATGTAGAGTTGTAGATAAGTTAAATTACTCGTTTTGGTGCTATTTTTTTTAAGATCTATTGTAACAATTGTAATAAATGATATTACAGTTTTGGTGCTATTGCATTAAAAGTTAAATTATTACATTTTTATCACAAACTAAGGAGACTCAGCTACTTCCTCCACTACAGCTCCATCAATGGATGAATGGCTAACTGTTGATTCCATTGTTAAGTTATGGATCTTCTAACGCTTTCTAAAGCTCTTCAAGGTAGGCTCATCAAGGCAAACCCTACCACTGCTAAAGATGCAGGGATCATCTGATTTTTATTTATTTATTTTACTTTTTGACAATAAGCGTACACGCAGGGGCGCAGCTTATAGGGGGGGGGGGGGGGGGGGCGCCCCCCCCCCCGAAATTTTTTTTTGCAATGTAGGGGGTATATAGTTTTCGTGTAGAAAAATTTCGGTATATTCGCTTTCGACCCCCCGAAATAGCGTTAGGAAAAAAAAAATTAGATCCCGACCCCCCACTGAAAATTTTCAAGCTTCGCCACTGTACACGAACTATGCTTTAAAATGTGAGTTACGTGTAATTCAACTAGGTGATCTTAGTGTTGATGAATATTTTCGTAAAATTGAATCTATTGTCGTTCTTTTGAACGATATTGGTTCACCTATGAGTGATGGTTACATAGTTACCTATGCCATTAACGGGTTAAGTGACATAGTCGCCTATGACTTTTGTTAAAAAGAGACATTTATGAAGATGAACGACGATAAAAACATGTTCATGATGATGAGACAAATCACTAATGAAGAAAGATATGGTGTTGAATTGCTAATGTGTCGGCAATAGTGAAGTTTATTAATTTACACTTATCCTTGAAGCAGAGAGTTTGAAGAGAAAGTATGAATGATTATTTATGTCGATTGAGAGCGTTGCATTAACTACATGGACCACACCAACCTCTCGTAAAATTTGACATTACTCGATGATTGTATTTTAATTCACGTTCACGATTCATTAAAAAGTGGAAAAAGAGAAAGGAAGTACGGGGTCCCATTGTTTTTAAGTTTCCACTACGCTTGTGAAATGTAGCAAAAGCTGCCAAAAGCAAATGGGCTTCTTTCTGGGGTACATGCCGCCCTCACATGCTCTTTCCTTACTTATAATTATTTTTTATCTTCTTTAGAAAATAAACTATTGAAGTAGTTTAGATTCTATTGTTATAAGAAAATATACTAATGAAAACACTCTTGAAAGTCTTGATTGAAATATAAAAAATCTGTTTTGCCATATCAAAACATATATAATTTAATTAAACATTTTTTTGGGAAAGGCTCTTGAAAGTCTTGATTCAAACAAGACTCCAAACGAGTGTAAAAAAAACGTAGTACAACCAAGATACAAGGCAGTAGAAGTAAAAGAACTACTAACCAAAATCATGAGAACAATCAAACAACAAACAAAACTAATTTAAGCACTAGAAAGAATGTCATAGGGTCTTGGGATCTAATAGTTCGAGTTTGCAACAACCGAATTAAGCCTAACAGAAATTTAAAGTTTGGAGATCCTTTGGATGGAGGGGGGAATGTCTTCATATTTAACCTTTGTAACCATGTCCAGTTCATCATTAATACCAAGGTTTCTCCATTTTCTGTATTGCCCAAAGAGAAAACTGGAGAACACCATTCAAGATCTTATTTATTTTCGAACAACCAGCCATGTGAGTATTTTCCAAACGATATGATATGATAACTAAGACGAAATATGCATGAATATGATAACTAAGACGAAGAGTATTGGTATCTATAACCCAAACAATTACGACAATAAAATCATATCGAGTGTTAGTGCTTGTGCATTGAGATGTATGAAAGGTTGGCCGAAAAAACCTATTGATTGGTAAACCATAACAAGCTAAAACATTTTATCCTTGTCGTTTCGTACACCTTAAACCTTGATCCTTAATTTAATTTTACCAAACGAAACCAAGCTTAACCATTACCTTAATTTGCTAACTAGACTCGGGAAATGGCTCTGGCAAAATTCATTAGGGACAACCCCCAACTCGAGATTACACACTTGACTATGAAGTATGAACCATAACATTGTCTGATCGATTACATTATTCACAAATAAGAAAATAATGTATTTCTATGATATTTGCTATATTTAGAAACAAACACCACCTTAGTTTTGTTTGTTGGTATTGATTTTGTCCAAATTTGTAATGTGTCTCAAAAAATTTAAAAGGGCGGAGCCATAGGTTTTGTTGAGTGGGTTGAAACCTATAAATATGTTTCGTTTGTAGATAATATATGTGGGGTTAAAACAAAATTTTATGCTACATCGTGCTAGATGTGCACTAAGATTATAAAAAAATTTCTTTTTGGGAGGGTTCAACTGAACCCGCTCGACTCTATGCAGCTCCGCCCCCGCTACACCCCCTTGCAATAAACCATAAGTGTATATGCTAATTTAGATGTGGATGTGTGTATATCTATCTACAGTGTCATCGTTGTACCTTCTCCTCCGTATAATACGCCAACTTGGTACATTTTTTAAGTTAATGTTCATAAGTAAATGGATTTGACCGTTGCTGAAATTAATAAATTATGTAGCTTCAATTTTACACCTAGGTTTTACATTCCTTTTGCCTTTCTTTATTCTTTTTCTTTTGTTGACACACATCTCAAAGTATTAAGTGAAATAAATGTATCGATTTCGTCCAAACCACTCAACTCGATACTACAACTAACTACATTATCTTTTGCTCGCATTTACTAGTTTTGAGTCCCTTATGATCAAAGTAATGTATCCGTTAAATCTTGTGATCGAGTAACACACGGGTCGTATAAAATCTATGCGTTTGTAACGACTCTTAAGCTAACGTCTCTTTTAGTTTGGTTTATATTAATCGGTGTAAGAAGATAAATTAATGTCGTTGTTTGTGTTGCTTGCATCGCACTTCTCTTGTGACAAGGTTTGGGATCTTCATCGTATACCATTTCTTTATAAACTAGTTGTCCTTCTTATTATGCCAAAATATATTATAATTCGTAAGGATAGGCAATAGTTTATAAAGTCATGGTTACCGCTAAAAGCATTATAAATAACTTGCATAGTAACAAAAATGATGTAATAATGCACAGCTTAATTTCATTACTATTAACTCTTCAAAGACTTTGCTCAAAAAAAAAAAAAAAAAAAAAAAAAAAACTCTACAATGATTGACATGTTTAGGCTAAAGTATTATATGGCACTAATAAAACAATTATCTTAAAAAAAAAAAAAAAAAAAAGTTATCTAAAATGTTAATTAGTATGTGAAGGTTAAAGCCCATTAGTTAACGGAGGCCCATGTATGAAACTAAAGTTGTGCAATACTGCAATGTGCATCAAGTTTGAACCAGATAAAATCTGGAATAGTTTAAACTTTAAACATGTTTGGTTTAGCCAATTCTGCCCTATATTTGTTCGTAGACGGAGTACGTACTTGATCGAGTTTGTCTTATTTGAGACTTACATAGAACGATAAAAATGTGACAGTGTCGTTTTAACTTTGAAAAGGGAAAACTTATTCACCTATGATAGCCAAAGAAATAACCAAACACCAACATAACCTAATCTGATTTAACTTGATTTGGTCATAGACTGTTTTTAAGTTTTTTGGTCGGAACCAAGTTTTGTGTATCTCTATCAGCAACCAAAATGTTCACGTAGACACGCAGCAGGATAGCAAAACAATGACAATATTGAGTGTCACCCGTATCGCCAAGTAACTCATAACTATCTAAGTAATACATAACGATGAAATAAAACAGAATATCTAGTATAATAATTTTGAGGACAAGCAGATAAAAAGTACAATGATGTATTTCGTAGTGATAGGTTATGTTAGGAGTTAATTATGGACCAAAGCTATTTATTTAGTCCGTACGTTATCTCAAACCTAAATTTAATTGTGGTTTTGTAGTCTCCATGCACTTAAGTACGCCTACTACCTCATCATTGTACCCTTTTCTCCAGAAAATATGCATGGCAACTTTCCTTTTCTATCAAACAAATCATTTTTGGATATATCTTGGAGATCGCAAAATTGTTTATTTAGCATAGGGCTTGCAAAACTCAAACTTTTAATGCTCAAATTAACCTTTACTACTTATAAAGTTATAATGCATGTATATGCATTTTTCAAATTTGAGTAATGTTAATAAACTATTATATCTTTGATTAAAAATGTTAACATCATCTACAATTAAATTAATATTTTAAACATTATTCAATATTTAAATTTTTCTCATTTTTTGTTTTTAATTCGTAAATTTTTTTCTCGCAATAACCGCAAATTGAACTCGTAGGTTTTTCATCAATAGTTAAACCAGAATCACGATTTTGCATATATAATTATTTGCCGTTATAAACCATCGTTTTATGCGGGTATTCGTCTAGTTTTTTTAATGTAAAAAACCATATTATTTCTTGATTTTTCCATGATAATCGTTTTTCTTCGTTGAACGGTTGAACCATTCAGAAAACCAGACAAATGTTGTTTATTAGATGGTTAAGGATCCAAACCCTTTTGCAAAAACGAGGTTGTATAATATTTCAACTTGGTATATTTTTTTAGAGTATGTATTGATCTAGCTATAAACACATATAATTGACTGTTGCTGTACTTATACTTACACAACTTGGTACTATTTTGTAGCTTTGATTTTACGTTCAGGATTTACATTCATTTCGTTCAATAGACTCTACTTAATTAACACAATGATATGTTTTTATTCAGTTTGAGAGTCTCTTACAATCAAAGTAATGTATCCGTTATGGCGTTATGTTTTGTGCCATAACACACGGGTCACTTAAAATCTGTATATTAATCGACTAGTGATTTTTAGATTTTATGTTGAATATATTATTTTATGTATTACTTTAGACAAATGCACTAGCCTAAATGTTTGAGTGCGTTGAACATTTTGTAAGTTTATGAATTATTTTTCGAAGGTTTTTATTAATTAAAAGTTGAAACTTGAAAGCATGCACTTTTATATAATGTAAAACCTGTTTTGCCACCTCTAACTCTCAGACTATTTCATATAATAAATCAAATCTAATCTTTTATATAATAACACAAAAATATTTTGTGACAATTTATTTTTTAATTCACTAATAGGAGAGCTCAATTGCAAAATTAAACACTCCTATTAGCTAATAAAAGTTAAAATTGAATTCATTTGATCAAACTTTTGATAAATTTGATGAAGAAATTTAGTGAAGAGAAAAAAAAGCATGCTCTTGTGAGCTTCTCTTTTTAATTTTGGACTTAAATGTAAATAAATGTTATATTTTGATTGGTTAATGGAATTTATGGTCAAACCTTAAATTTTTAAAAATATGTTAATCTTAAATAGAACATTATGCACTTGTGTACACAATGTACTTTTTTGCGAGTATTATTATTATTATTATTATTATTATTATTATTATTATTATTATTATATTAACTTGATCGTAATACTAAGAACTTTATAAACATATGCCTTATAAATATCAAATTGAAGCACATATTATTGAGAGCATGCACATGATTAATTGTAACATATCTAAACACTTATAATCACTGAATTTGAATTACGTTAAAAAACTAAATCAAACTACTCAAACAATAACATTATTAAAAAAAATTGATCATAATTTCAAACCTGAATAAATATAGTTGAATTATTATTATTAATTGTATCAGTGTCCGAACCTAATCCGCACTTACTAACTCGTGCATATACGGGTTTAAAAAAATTAAAATACGGCTAAACTTAAACTAACTTAATTGTAGTAACAAAAACTTTTAGATGCACGAGATTATAAATATCAAAATGAAAACACGACTTATAAGTACACACCCAACAAATATAATTTATATATAGTAATTCTTAGTTGTATTTATAGTCTGAACCTCGTTTATGTAATATTACAATTACTAGTACAAATTATTAATGACCGCCAATTTCTTATATGATTGTATATTAAACAAAATTTTAAAATTAGATTTAGTTTATGTGCAAACTCTGTGCATACACGGGACTTATTATTAGTGGTTTGAATTTTGAAACATGGAAAAGGTCATGCAAGAATATTAATCCAAGTTTATGTGAATTTCAAAATACCTTAAGATACAATCGCTAATAACATTGTTGAGCTACTTGGTTGAAGTATTGTGTGGTTGATTTTAGTTCAATTTGCACTATCTTCCGGTCCAAAACGATTTTATTTATTTATTTATTTTTATTTAATTTTTGCGCTTCTTAGTTATAGTATTAATTCAAGAAATATGTGTTTCGATGGGTATAGTGGCTTGAGAGACCTTCCATATGTGGCATGTCTACTGGACCAAATGCATAGTTAAGTTTTTGTAGTAGTCTGCTTGTAATGGGAGTTTCTGAGTTACCATTGGTCACCCATGTGTTTTTGTTGGTTATTTTATCTCACATATCTCATTTGATTGTAAGGGGCTAGGCCACATAATTTTTGCTTTTTGGTCTGCCGTTTGGCCCATGGACAGTTTGTTCATGTTGTAATCTCGTGGTTTTTCTTAATAATAGTAATACATTTTATTATTATTATTATTATTATTATTATTATTATTATTATTATTATTATTTTAAGTATTAATTCAAGAGCTTTTGAGGTTTAAAGTAAAGATCTACCAAAATTTGTAGACTTTAAATTTGATTCATTATTACCTGCAAGTTTTGCCAAAAGAGACAATGTCAACCCATCGAAACATTCAACAAGAATAGTCACCCTAGTTATTATTATCTTGTACATCCTTTATATTATAAAAAGTGTGCGGTGATTCTCTTTAAACTTACATTCTACAGGAAAGCAAACAAAATAAACAAAATATAAAGAAAACCATATATAAAAACATAACAAAAAAACACATTAAAAAGCTAATTTATTAGATATTAAGTGGCGTTAAAACACCCCCCTCAACATCTTGTTTAATAAGATATTTTTACCTCTTATCGCCTCTTAATAATCAGGAAAAACAAACAATTTTAATCTTGAATGTCTCTTACTGTCTCTTAATGACAGAGAAAAACAGACACATTTTTTGATCTAAACATTTGACTGTGTCTGATTGAGTGAGATTAAGATATTATTAAAAGGGTTTTTTGAAAAACAAACACAACCTTACTTAGACGCGCCCTCCACATACTTTATCCTTAGAATTAATTATGATATATACTTCGGTCATTTTACATAGGTTTTGAACTCTCTCAAAGGGTTGTGACTCGTGAAAGTACTTTTGGATCATGAGCATGACCTTAATAACATAAACTTGACGCTTTGCGACAATATGCTAACACAATATTGCTTAAACATACCCCCATACCTAGGGGTGTCAATAGGTAGAGCTGGCATAACAGGTCCGACACGACACGACACGACACGAACACGATAAGACACGAACCTGTTAAGGCCAAACACGAACACGACACGATAACTAATCGTGTCAATTTTTCCAAACACGAACACGACACGAAATTTAACAGGTTACACGATAAGAAACCTGGTAACATACCTGTTAACAAAAATCATAAATTTAAACCAGCGAACCACCTACTAAGAAACCTGCTAAGGAACATGTTAAAGACACGAAACCTGTTAAGACATGATAAGAAACCTGGTAAAAGACCTGTTAACAGGTCTTATCGTGTCTTAACAGGTTTCTTGGCAGGTTTCATTTAGTACATATGTATATTCGTGTCTTATTGTGTCTTAACAGGTCCGGACCTGTTAAGACACGAATTTCATTCGTGTTATTCGTTTCTTAACAGGTCAGGACCTATTAAGACATGAAACCTGTTAAGGCCAAACACGAAACCTGTTAAGACCAGGTCGTGTCGTGTCGTGTTAACAGGTCCGTGTCAGAAATTGCCAGCTTTATCAATAGGGTCATGTTTACCTGACTTGAACCCGAACCCGATAAGGCTTATAGGGTCAGGTCTAATCGGGTTAAAAAAGCTTATCGGGTTTGACCCGAACCTGATAACCAGATATAGTTGTAGCGTCGGATTAGGGTTGAAATTATCTTATCGGGTCAAACCGATAAGACCCGAAATATATTACATAATTTTCTTTTCAATAAAAGCTTAAAACAAATAGTGGTAATGTTGTTTTTACTCGTTACGTACTCGATTCAGACGTCTACCCTTGTGTTGCCTACTTTTATTGTGAATTATTTTGTTGACTACTGTTGTTTTGGACACTACTTCAGTGCATATTTTTCTAATCGAACAAATATACGAGGAAAATTCAATTGTATACCTTTATTTTGGTGCATACCAATGGATAAATCCTCACCTTCCATCCATTTTGATCTAATGGTATACATTAATCTAAGATTTAATATGCTTAACCTTAATACTCCCAACTATATAAAGCCTTTTCTTTTCTTTTCTTTTTTCATTCGCTTCATTTTTTTCACACACTTCGTGTGTGTGTTTTCTCTGCTCTCATTCCCTCCATTCATAACCAGTTATCCCCACCCACAATTACCATTCCGATCATCATCATCGTTCCGATCATCATCACCATCACCATTCCGATCACCATCACTGTTCCGATCATCATCTCATCATCTCCATCACTGTTCCGATCACCACTTCGATTACCATCACTGTTCCGATCGACAGTTACCGTGTCTTTCATCATCACCGTACCAGTCACCATCACCATCACCACTCCGATCACCATCACTGTTCCGATCATTATCATCATTTTTTATGGCTTCTTTTGATCTGAAATAAGCGTTTGTTTCAGAAGCAGATTTGATTGATATTGTTGCGGTTGATAATGTTGTTGAATCAGTTGTTAATTATGTGAATCAAGTTGTTAACATTTCTTCTTATCAAGTTGCACACCAAGTGTTTGATGAAATGTGTGAGTAAAAAATTGTTTGATAATCTTGTTATCTGCTTCTGTAATTTTGCTTATTAATTAAGTTGTTAGTTGAATTTATGCTTTTAACTGCATATGAATGCTATTTTTGTGTCTAATTGTTGTTTTGAATATGCCCTATAGCGTATGTGTATCACCAGTGATATTTGTGAAGTTGATGATTATAAGCTGGTTTAGTATCACCAGTGATATACGTTTAGTATCACCAGTGATAATTGTTAGTCTGTTTATTTATAATTGTGCTTTTTTGTTGATGATAAGTTGTTGATTATAGTGTTATATTGCTTATTAGTTATGCCGTTAGTTTTAAGAGCTTAAACATGATTATAATTGTGCTTTTTTGTTGATGATAAGCTGTTGATTATAGTGTTATATTGCTTATTAGTATCGCTTTTAGTTTTAACAGCTTAAGCATGATGATAATTTGCAGTATCACCAGTGATATGTTTAGCTTTTTTATAAACATGATGATAATTGTGCAGTATCACCAGTGATATGTTTAGCTTTTTTATAAACATGATGATAATTGTGCAGTATCACCAGTGATATTTTTAGCTTTTTTATAAACATGATAATAATTGTGCAGTATCACCAGTGATATTTTTAGCTTTTCATAAACATGATGATAAATATGTTTAGCTTTTCATAAACATGATGATAATTGTGCAGTATCACCAGTGATATGTTTAGCTTTTCATAAACATGATGATAAATGGGCAGTATCACCAGTTATATGTTTAGCTTTTCATAAACATGATGATAAATGTGCAGTATCACCAGTGATATGTTTGTTTATTTAGTTTAGCCTGTTGATGATATATGTGTAGTATCCCTAGTGATATGTTTTTTATAAGCTGTTTTTTGTGTTATCCTTTTGACTGTGTGTTTTGTTACCTTCTTTTACAGCTTCTAGTGTTCTTAAAACTCCACAATCTTTTGCTCATCATGATTTTATTGATACTCCTGTTCACACAGTTGCTCAAATGGTTCATCGGTTTTTGGGTGTTAAGAAGCCTAAAAAAAGAATGTTAACAATCCTTCAAGAGCTAGTAATAAGGGATATATGAAGGATCGTATTAAGAGTGGGCGTGAGATAGCACTTAAGGAAAATAATAAGAAGAAGAAGGGATGTGGTATTTGTGAGTTTACTGATCACAACAGGCGAACTTGTCCACTGAGGAGTGGAGCAAGCGGAAATGGAGGTGATGGAGCAGGCGGAAGTGGTGGTGATGGAGCAGGCGGAAGCGGAGTTGATGGAGCAATTGAAGTATGATTTTTAGTTATTGGTTTATTCTTTTATTTTTGTGACTTTATGGAATATTTGTGACATTTATCACTTGTGATAAAGCATTAAAGTGTTTAAATAGTTTTCATCATTTTTTTTTATGAATTTTTTGTTGATTAGAATGATTGAATTTCTGTGTATCCCTTGTGATACTTTTTCTGGATTTATTAGTTTATAGCATCTCAAGTGTTTATTTGAGTTTTATCACCTGTGATACATTCAAAATCACACACTGGTTTATATAATTCAAAGGCATTTAAAACCATAAAGAATAAACTTCTCATTTGTACATTCATTGCATCAAACTTTGTATATTGTAAATATGCAAGCTGTTTCATCAACCATTTATCAGATATGACATAAATAGAAAACATTCATATGAGGTATCACTGGTGATATCCTACCAAAAACTGAATAAGACATCTACAACTGATTTATCATTGGTGTTAATCTACCAAAATCTGAATAAGGCATCTACAACTGTTTTATCTCTGGTGATAATCTACCAAAATCTGAATAAGACATCTACGACTGTTTTATCTCTGGTGATAATCTACCAAAATCTGAATAAGACATCTACAACTGTTTTATCTCTGGTGATATGCTACCTAAAATTGAAGTGAGTCACTACAAATGTTTCGTTATCATCGCAGATCTTCTACTAGCAAAAACTGAACTAAATAGCTACAACTGCTTTTTATCACTAGTGATAACCTACCAAAAACTGAAGTAATGCATTACAATTTTTTTATCACTAGTGATATAATACCAAAAATTAAATGACATCTATTTTATCATCATCACAGATCTTCTACTACCAAAAACTGAATAAAATAACTACAAATGCTTTTTATCACTAGTGATACTATACGTATGATACAAAGCAGATTTAAAACATCAATCATAAGTAAAAATATCACTCCAATGCAGTTAAAAAAAAAAAAAAAAAAAACAACTAACAGCTTAATTAATAAGCAAAATTGCATGACCGGATAACAAGATCATCAAATATTTGTCACTCACACATTTTATCAAACACTTGGTGTGCATCCATATATACAAAATTTGTTATATCAGTCCTATGTATCATTCTTTGATAAATAGCAATAACATTGATAAATAAGCACCAAATCATAAATAAGCACAATATAACAATAAAATAAGCAGTTTGAATCACCGTACCATCATTTCGATACTCATTAGGTTCATTTTGAACCCTTTTTTTTCATGTATCTGCTTGTGCACTCGTCGATTATTCCATTTTTGTGTTTTATTGATGATTTGAACGGTTAAAAAGCGGTTATTTTTTATTTGTTATGGTAGTTTTTGATGATGGTTAGAGAGAGAAAGTGGGTTTTTTGTGATATGAAATGTGTGGAAAGTGAGAGTTAGGGGGTGGGGTTGGTGGGTAAGTTTGGTGAGTTGGCAAAAATGGTTCTTCCGTGTTTTTTATTATTAAAAATTGTCTTTTAATCCGACGCTTCTGATTGGTCCATTGGTATGTGGCACTTTTTGAGTATGTGAAATAAAGCGTCTCACAAATATACAAGGTGAGTTTGGCCTAATTCCTTTCTACTGCTTATGCAATTTTAGACGCCTAGTGCTGCTTAGGTTTCTACTATTATTAGGATTTTATTTTACCATAAGTCCACAAGAATAAATAAATTGTGTACATGTTCATTTATGAAGAGTTGAGTGTATTACATAACCCGGTAACCCGTATCTCTGACCCGACACAACCCGACCCGAATCTCACCCGAACCCGATAACCCAATTTTCTTATAGGGTCATGTTGTGGGTTAATTTATTCTAATCAAAACCCGATTCAACACGACCTGATAACTCGAACCTATAATAGTTTGGTCTTTTATCACAGATAAAGGTATGTATATGCTGAATCAATAGTATGAAAAGCTAGGATGCTCGGACTCGGGTACGGGTGTCGGACTCGGGTACGTGTCCAAGGGTCGGACCTTTCAAGATATGATTTCAAGGATCCGTGGACTCGTTTTGAAGGACTCGGGGACACGGGGTATTATAATTTATAATTATATGTTATAAAAAAAAAATTGAAAGTCCAAAAACACAAGCCCAACTTTATTTTGTGAACCAGCCCAACTTTATTAAACCCAATAAACCTAATTTCAAGGATATATAAATGACTCTATATTTCCAACCCTAATCTCCTCACTCCAAAACTCACGCCCCCATCCTCTTTTCTTCACCTGTATTTGCAGTCACAAAAAAAAAAGTAAGTTATCATTTCATCTTGATAACTCCTTCGAATCCCTATATTTCTCTTGGTGTAATCGAGTAACAAACATACCCAAGACACTTGTTTTAAATTTAATTGAAGCAAGGCTTCAAGATCCTATGACTCTATCAAGGCTTCAAGATCCTTTAAGGGTCTCGGGTAAGGTGATTTTCGTTTTGTTTTTCATCCAACGAAACAAAGATTGATTATAACTGATTTGTTATTAGTCATTCTTTAATTTCGGATATAAATGATAGGCTTGAAACAGATCGATGATGTTTTTTTCTTTTCGTGTGATTAAGATCTGTTTAGGCAGACAAATCTTATGAAACACGAAAGAAAATTTTGAGGTCTTGTTGTCTTTTTTGTTTCGGATCTATAATGGGTTTTTGAATCAAACTTGTAAAATCTTGAAAGATTTGGTTAACAAGTTGATAAATCTGAGATCTTGAAGTGTTCTTTTTCTGTGACGAGTCTTGTAGGCCGACGAACAGCCGCGTCCACTTTCTCCTCCCCGCGTCCCATCCGGATTCCGCACCGGTACCCGCGTCGCACAGGGTCGACACCGGTACGCCGGGGATGTTAGCCGAGTCCGAGCTTCCCAGATGAAAAGTGCTTGACCAGTTGACCCTACCAAGATATATATTTGATCTTAAAAATGGTCAAAAGACCACTAACTAGTAAATAAGAAGCAAAATTAACCAGAAATCAGAAGTACAAGACTACTATTCCCTCTAAACATGGATATAAGTCGCTTATTATCATTACACGTCTGCATTTTATTCATTAAAGTTGGAACTTAAAGACCAGCAAACATTGCACACGAACTAAAAACCGTCCTAAGCACCTCTGCACCATGTGAGCTCTAATTTCTCAAATTGGTTGACCTTTCGGCACAATCTGGTCCTTGAGCCACATGTAAACAGGAACCAGTACATAGTAGATCCCAGCAGTTGCTCCGAGAAGGAATCGTACAAGAAACAAAAACGGATTTACAGGCTTCTCTACGTCCTCCACTTTAGGACCAAGCTGCAACATAAATTACCAAAGTTCATGGATACAAAATAATGAACTGCGTATATTTGATTATCAGAATTATTGGTGGCAAAATAGATGATTGGGCAGACTGGGTCGAAATGGGTGAATCGGGTCAAATTGGGTTTGGCCACCAACACTTCTTTTTCGAAATTTACAAATAAGTAACATAAATATGATTACAAGAACTATTATGAGAATAATCAATAATGATTTAACTTTTCTCAACAAAGCTATTTAGGATGTTGTCTGTATATGCTTTGACTGACTTTCAAACCGTTTGATGTGCTTCTCTGCTAGCTACTTTTATTTAATCTTACCCATTTGACCCGTTATCAATAATGTTTAACTCATATTGTCCCATTTGGCAATTTTTGACATTCCATTGAAATTTCTCTCTTAATCAGAATCCATTGTGCTTTTTAATGGGAACGGACAGCTTGTAACCATACACTTGACTAGGACTAGAGGACGTCTGCAAAGTATTGAACCGCATTGATATTGCATGCTTAGTTTTATATTTGTCTGTCAGTGTGTATGATTATATACCTTAACATTGGCCAAACAGGCAAATAAAAGGATAGCTTTAGAATCGAGTCAAACATGATAAAAATAGCTCCAAGTGTAGATTTCAGTTAGAACTTAGAAGTATTAAGTATTAACTATTACGGTGCCGTTTGGTTTGTTGCTCGGAATGATACTTGGTATGACTACGATAATAATAGGAACGGCTATGAATTAAGGTATCAA
Source organism: Artemisia tridentata subsp. tridentata (assembly GCA_021014915.2). NCBI lineage: Eukaryota > Viridiplantae > Streptophyta > Magnoliopsida > Asterales > Asteraceae > Artemisia > Artemisia tridentata. Next base: position 377,397,874 of record CP139508.1, read on the forward strand.
TTTAAATATCATTGTTTGGTTTGTGAAAAGGGGTTTAGGTATCAAAATTAGTAAATCACCCATCATCATGGGTGTGGTTGTTGAAACTAGCAGTAGCAGTTTAATTCACAAAAGTGATTGGTAGAGTAGTTGTAGCTGTAATTTTAATGTGTAAAATGACGTAATGCTAAATGCTTATTCAAAGAGCATTGAGAAACTAGCGTTTTATAATTTTATAAATGCTATTTGCTTCCTTCCAAACGAGCTTTGTAATAACTATGCTAAATGCTAAATGCTAATTGTTCTAAAATGCTCTCAAAAGCTTTCTGCCAAACACACCCCACAACTCATCCATTATCTACAACGATATGCATAACCACTTCTAGTAATATATTACATTCATATTCAAATTAATTTCATAAAAATATGGAGATCTCACATCCAGTAATATGCATAAACATGTAAACCAAAAATTTACGTTTCATATCTTTTCATGTCATTGGCTAAGGAAGAAGATGAGCACAATTCTAAAAAAAAAAAAAAAAAAAAAAAAAAAAAAAGAAAAAGTCTATGCATAAGCATCTTAAACAAAGAAGAAGGTTATTGATTAACAAACTGACCCATCACTTTTGTTTTCAGAAGCAAAGATATATGAGAAAGAAAACCAGTATAAACATTTTATCTTAATTTTTATTGTATTAAAAACTTTTTAAATCAGAGAAAAATGTTGGCCTGGGAATCATTGAATAAAACCCCGCCCCCCTCCGTGCCTTATTAGTACAACCATATACTGAGTATTTGTATATGATTTCCATTCTGAAAATCATTTAGGACTAAACACCATTATTGAAAATGAAACCATTACTTGATTCCAATTACCACCACACTAAACATGCCCTAAGCCTTCTCAAGTCCTTGGCTGACCTTGTTTTGTTTTTCAAACAAAGTGGAAAACCTCCTAAATAATTTTATTAAAAAATTATCTTATCATGGAAAAAATATAAATTTGCGAAGTGTTTCTCCCCAAACAGCTTGACTCATTATCAAACCCATTTTGCCACCTCTAGTCATAATTCATGAAACCATAAAGATTAATAAATATCATCATTACTACTAATGAGAAAGTAATTGGTACCTGCAATGGAGAATCCCCAGATTCCGTTTTAACACCAGTAACTGAGCATCCCATAATCAGACCATGACGGCGAACCCCACGATACCATTTTGGGCCAATCCTCTTGATCTGCACATCTTTGAATCCCGCCTTTTCAAACCAATCAATATACTCTTCCTCCTTTGGAAACAACATCCACACATCCGCAAAGAAACGAGACAACCAAAATGTTGGATAAACAGGACCGATTAAACAAGCCTTCCCTCCTTTTTTCAGAACCCTGTATGCTTCTTTGATGCCTCGTTGTGGGTCCGGCCAGTACTCAATGCTGCAAAGAAATTATCATAAACCCGTAAGAATAGAAGAGTGGCTCTAGTTTAGAGTTGGCGTAATGGGCTCAAAACATGAATACAGGATTATTGGTACAACTTATGAGTTGAAACAGGGCGGGTCGAGTTGAGCTGACCAAAACAGCTTTAAATATACACTAAATGATCAAAATCAGAATCAGTCACTTTTACGCATACACAAAAACAAGATTATTGGTAATAATTGTAAACACATTCGTAGTGATCACAAATCACAATTCTGACTGTAAACACACTTCCACACATCCCCAAATCAACCAATCAAATGATTATTTGATCATGGTTGTAAGTTCACAAATCACAATAATCACTTACAAAATATCTCACAAACAATGGGGTGTTTGGGATTGCTTATCAAAATAACTTATCTGCTTACTGCATTTTGACACAACGATTATTGAGGGTGTTTAAAAGTGCTTATCCAAACTCCTTATCTGATTAATAACTAATTAATGGTGTCATGGTGAAATAGTTGCTTATTTGAAAATGCTTATCTAATCATTTCATAAAACACTAAGTACTTAAAATAAGCAATCACAATTCACAAACACCCCCAAGTCCCCAACCCACATACCTCTACCAACACATTTAAAACTTTTTAAAAAAATGCTATATACCTTCCGGCCGAAACATATCTATCCGCATAATCCGTCTCAAACGGAAGATCCTCCGCATCTCCCTCAATAATCCTACATTCCTTCAACCCTTCCTTTTCCTTAGCTTTCGCAAGCTGATGAGGCGACTGATCCAAAATAGTCACATTCTTAGCATCAACATTTTTCACAATCCCCAAAGTAGTAAACCCTGTCCCACCACCAACATCCACCACAATCGCATCCCGGTTATCAAGATCAGCCGGTTCAAGCGCCTCATCCCTCATATCTTCAGTCCAATGACCAGGGTTTATCACATGATCATACACAATAGACAAAAACCTATAAAACCAAAATGCCTCCTTTTTATGCTGTATAAACCTAGGTTGTGAAGCTGGTCTTGGTACAACTACACTGCATTTGGGTACAACTAGGGTTTTAGACCTAAACTCATAACTTTTCCTCATTTGGGGAAAACTCAAATTCACATTCACATTCAAATTCCTACCATGCATATCAGACCTCTTAAACCCTAACCCTTTTGGAGCTAATGCAACATTATTAACTCCGTTAAGCATCAAAGAAGACATGATTCTTAAAACTACACAAACCCAAATAGTGAATTCAATCAAGATTCAATCTTTTGATCAAATTAACAAAAACCCAGATGGGAAACCAATCAAGATTGAATTTTTATAAAAAATTAAAACAAACCCAGATGGGAAATCACTCAAGAACTGATCTTTTTATAAAATTAACCAAACCCAGATGATGAAATGAGTCAAGATTTAATTTTTAGGTGAAAATAACAAGAACCCATGTGGGAAATGACTCAAGATATGAATTCTAGTGGTTGCATGCAAATGGGGTTTTTGTGATTGGAGATCAAGATACGGTGAGTAGCTGGTTTAGTAGAAGTAGCTAAGTGAAGTAAGTGGGGATGTGGTTTGATTTTGGTTGTTGGATTGTTTAATTAATTGAGAGGAAATTGCAGGTGCACGTCACTATAGAAGTAGAGAGGGTTTTGTTGTTGGGTCTGGATTATTTGTTAAAAATGAATTAATTTGCACATATCGACATCTTATTTGTGTACTCAATTTCATGTTAACTATATACGGTGCAAGATGTCCGGTGTACTTGTACATTAACTAGAATTTTAACTCGCGTGTTGTTGGCGTATGTGTTCGAACGGATTAACTTGTCCGGTCGTCCGGGCGGAACAAAGTCGTCCGGTAAATGCCGGAAGACACATAACCATCCGGCCAATACAGCTGTAAGCAGTAGGACAAGTGGCATCACCTTTTAGACAGATGGCAACAGCAGATACCGCCGCCGCCGCCCCAGGATTTACGGGATTGTGTCTGCGACATGTTCACAGAAAATTCGGCGCCGCCATTTCAGGTACCAAGGTTGGGTAGTATAAATACCCAGCTCATTTACTACTTTCAACCAACTTTTTACCATTGATATTTACTCTCAATTACTGATTAGGCCTTTCGGATTATCCAATACTTATTTTCACGCCGGAGGTGGGTCCTGGGATAACACCCGGGGCGAGCCTAACGCGTGCTTTTATGTGCAGTTAGCCGAAAGACCTTCACAAGCCGAAGGGATTGATTCACCGGACTTTCGGAAGAACCTTCTTCAAGTTCGACCGAAAGACCTCATTTGTTTGTCTGAAGTGTTTACCGAAAACTACTTCAACAAATTGGCGTCATCCGTGGGACCAACTATTCGATCTACCCGAAGTACAGAATGGCTGGTCCTACACTACAAACGAAAGGTAACCGTGCAAATAAAGGAAAGATCATTAATATGATCCGAACTCCAGCGACCGCAGGAAAGCGGAAAATGCCAGACGCAGATGTAGCGAACTGCAAAAATCTCATTTAATCAACTACGTTTAACTTATTATTAATCTATGTCATTTATTTTAATCACCATTTTTTGGGGAAATTTTAAAATTTTCACGACGTCACGTCATCACAAAATCCACCAAATAGCGACATTAGGTCACGACATGTACTACGGGACATAACCACTTCACAAAGAATAATATTTCACAAATCACAATGTACACAAATTACAAAATCTCACTAATTACAAATTATACTAATAAATTTATACAATAATCACACTTAATTTCTTACTAATACCAGCCGAATGAGCCAGAGCTTCGGCCAGCCCACCACCACCACCACACGAGTTACAGGCCCACTTCCAAGCCCACTTTTGTTTTTGTGATTTCACGTATAAACCGATCCCATGTCCTCCCCAAAACAGCCCTCGTTCTCACTATTCTTAAACGCGACATGCCCATATTTTTGCACCATCTCATTCACGACCCACTAGACTATTCGAGTGCCAATTTTCAGGAATAGATGTCGAGTGTTGGACAGAGATTTAAGACCAAAACATTTGTCCCATTTTACCCAAATACGTATAACTAAAAATCACAAAACACGACCATTTTGAACCCTGACTTTTCCTACAATCTCCTAATGATATTTTTGACATAATGTGACGTTTAGAATAAAGATTATACAGCAGGAGCAAGTTGAGGCTCGTTAGTCTCCCTTTTGAACTCGAATAAAAGCCAAACGTGTGTATATATATATCTCAACAACTAAAGATAAGAATTCCTACTCTCCCATATCTTCCTAAGATATTTTCTAGTCAGTAGCATGTTAGCATGGTCCCTCAAATACTGCTACTCCACAGTAAATGTATATGATTGAAATGCAAGTCAAATAGTCAAGATACGTGTGTGTATCCTAACTCTATATAACCTACCTCATTTGGCAGTCTACCCTACCCATCATACTCTCCTTTCACCCTCAATAAACCTTGAAAACTCAGAACTTCTCATGTCTCTCAGTTAGGAAGTAATACGAGTAAGAAATCCAATACGTAAAAACGTATTCGAATCCACTGCCTTCCTTCTTTGTGCTTCCAGTCGAGCCACACAGCTTCTTCACCATCTTCAAAGGTGTAGTAAGTATCTAATACCTTCTCTTGTTTCCATATCTCACGTACCCACTTCACACATGTATATTTCTTTATTACACTTGAACGTATCAGGTTATACATATTGTTTTTCGAGTGTTGAGTCGTGACAAACCTCCACTGAGGAAGGTTTAGAGATCACCTCACACACCACTTTCACGTTTAAGATGTCACTCCATGCATCATTTCCTCATTTCATTCGATCATATATAGTGTCACATAGTTGCATTCGTTATTTTATGTAACCCACCAAGAGGTGGCGAACCTCCATTCTAGAAGGCTTAACAGCCATCTCACACACTCCACACTCACGTTTAATTATCTCACTTCATGCATTATTAAACGTATAGAAACTCTAATAACACACGTATATAACCTAAGTCTAAAAACACTTAGATTATTTTAAGAGGTTTTGTTAGTATAAAACATGCCAAGCCGCCTATTAAACAACCCCGTAACTCACAATCTAACTTAATGAACATGCCCTATTGTTATACGAACCATTTGACCTCACGACAAGCTACATTTTTCATATAAACATCTTGTAAAGATACTCACATCACGACCCTTAAAAACACTCCAAGCTAGACGCAGGAACTATTTTAAAAACAACTAAAAATAGCGACATGGGCTTTACAGCCCATTAAGCAGTTTTAAGCTGTTATGATAAGCTGACTTTTTGGAGCTTTTCAATATGAAAATAAGACGTTAAAAGTGACCTTTTTGATATACCCAACTCACTCAAAACGCACGAATTAAAAAGAGTTAACGGGTTAGAGTTATGACTCGTTAAGGGTCCATTAAGATGGAAAATAGGCTATAGACCAAATAAGCAGTTAAAATAAGTTGCATTTGACTTAAATAGACCTTAGAAAAATTCGCCCACCTTTTCCTCATATTTTTGACATTTTTGGACTGAAAATGTAACGCAAATTGCCTAGAAGGACTGAAACTGCTAATCTGAGAAATACAAGGACTGAGACTGTGAAAACAGAATGATTAGGGTATAAATGGACATATTATTGAATGCCAAGCCTTATTTGTACTTTTGGACAAGTTATGGACTATTTATGGACATTGGACTTAACAAAGGACTAACGGTGTAACGCAACGCAGTTAGGGTAAGAAGTGTAAAAACTGGAAAAGAACGAGGACCAACTAATTTTACTTGACATTCTTATTTCGTTTTCCATTTTTCGTCACCCCATCACTTCATATGCATTTTTATACATTTTAGTTATGCATTATTTAATTTTCGTTATTTATTAGAAATTTAACGACTTCACTTTGCATATTATTTCATCATATTTCGAGGAGATAATATTTTGAGTCAATTGGCATAAGAATCAAGGTAATATTATATATAATATTATTTTTTTTAACTTGAGGCATTTTAAGCATATCACACTCACATCATCAAATCGTTATACGATTTCTCACATTCACACTCATTATTAGTTAGTCGAATACTTAGACATCCCTCATATTCAGGTCTCGTATTGAAGACGTTTCCGTAATCGTTTCCATAATCTTACTTGATCTCTTAATTCCACTTTGTCAGATACACTCAAGGTGAGTCGTGGCCCCTACTTTTTAATGCTTGTTTTAATAACTCTTTGGGGGAGATACATGCTTCAAACTATATTTAATAACTTATACAAACACTTTCAGAAAACTTTCACGTTTTATCGTGAGTAGTAGCCCTACTTTTTAATTGCTTACAAGTTTTTGGGGGAGATACATGCTCAAATGATTTTTATTTGCTCTTATACTTTGAAAACTCACATGATTTACTCAGAATAATACCTCCTACTTACATGTTTTGATGTACTCTTTGGTAGAGTTATATGCTCGTTTTACTTGCAAATTGCTTGCTTAACTTACATACTGAACTCGGATGATAGCACTTTCAAACTGCTTGTTGTAACCTGACACTGATTTTCATCATATACATTCACGTAACAGCATGAATGTACTCTTAATGTTATATGTTATTTCCATATATCAATTGGAAATAGTTGCCATGATTAAAGTACGCATATTTTATGTACCCCATTAAACCTATATTGCCTAAGTTACTATATTGCCATAAAGTCCCTCTATCATGAGCCATTAATCACTGCGGTGAGCGCGAATATAGTGAACAGCTTCGAAACCTGTTAGAGGCTGACGACCTATCCCACTAAATACTTGGACGGAATGCCTTTGTGGTTAGTCGTATTTAGTCGCGATGCACTATATTTGAGAAAAATAGGAATTGGCAGATCCCCTATTACTCGAGGGCCAAACCCATCAGTATCCTGATGTGGACTCCCGCCATTTTACGGTACTCTGTTAACGTTTTGCGTGTCATGAGGCTTAGGGCAATATAACTTTATGAATATATATGTCTTCATATATATTTGGATACAGGTGTATTTACTACTCCACCACTCCACTTTGATTGATTCAGACATTATACCACTATTTTCATTTTGTGCTAGGATTATGAACCCTATACTGGAACTTAACTGTTATCATATGTGACTTAGTTGTGACTAATAAGGTCAACTCATTACTTGTCATATCGTTAATGACATTTACTTTTAAAAGTTAAACCACATTCAAAGTCATTGGAAAACTGATTTATTACTCGTACTCATACTTATTTCAACTACCACTGTTTACTCTTGAATTTGTTGAAATAAACTGTTTTCTTATTAAACTCTACGAACTCACCAACCTTTGTGTTGACGTTTTAAGCATGTTTATCTCAGGTAATTAACAACGGAGCGGGCATTATATACTTTGATAAATCAAATGGTGTAAAAATCAAATATGTCATTCTATCCAAATTATCACATCTTTTCATGAGATTTTCAGATCAAATACTTCACCCTTATATTAAAAATATTATTTTGAATGACATATAACTTTCAAAACGCCTCTTTTGAGCCGTTTTTATGAAATTATGACTTCGATCCTCACCGTAACACCCTAATTACTTTTCCGCTGCCACATAATAAATTAGGGGGTGTTACAGATTGGTATCAGAGCTAGAGTTATAGAGAACTAAATGTTTTCAAACATTAAACTATAACTACATTTTTAAAATGAATGATTTTTCACCATACCATTTTACGCCCTCCGTGTCTGCAGACTGCCGTGCTCAATACATTACCTATTAAGATTATTTTGCACTAATCTTTACATGCTTGATGTTTACTCTTCACACATTACACACCGTATTATTTCACACTCACTGTTACACCTCGAACGTATGAATATATTTTCGATTGCTACAGTACTATGTCTTCCAAACTAGTTGATACCACCAAGACTGCCCCTCGTACTATACATGCGTCACCTACCTACCAAATTGCACCAGATACTGAAGATCCTTATGTACAAATGTCACAACCCCAACCCGACATAGAACTCACTCAGAGGTCACTCCCATCATCACCTACTCACTCACATCCACATCAGAAACTTAGAAGAGCGACCGAATCCTATTCAGATGAAGATTTGATTGGCGGTCAACCAACATTTGAATTTGGATAGGGTTCACACCAAGAAATGACTTGGAAGAATATTGAGCTAAATTCTCCCTTACTTAACACCTTAGATTTCTCCATGCCAGATATCCCAGACAATGTATCCTTACCTAACTCTCCTGACTACAATATAGACACTAATGATGCTATATGGACTCGTCTTTACCAACACGCCAACATACTAGACACTCACACTGAACAACTAAAAGAGTTACAACCATTAAGATTCGAATGGTACGACCGTAACATTGACACCCTGTTTAAGAGATCAGATGCTGAGAGACGAGAAGTGTTTGGTTTAGGAGTAAATGTTGGTAAAATGAAGGACAACTACGACCAGGAACTTAGAAACTTGGATGATAGAACTCGTTGTTTGGGTAGAGGCCACACCCGAACACATATTAGAGTGGAGGATATTGAAAGAACCCTATGGATGGCCAGAGACGTGGCAAGAATTCAGGGCCAAAAGATTGCAGCCTTGGAAACTATGTTGGCTAATCAGATGAACATGTGCCAGGAACGCTTCTCAACAATGGAAGCTGCACAACTGGATCTTGAGGCAGAGATTAGACGTTTACGTCAGAGACGTAACTGATTCTAAGCTTACATGTATCATTGTTGTACCCACTAAACCGAAAAGTTTTTGGTTAAGTGTTTCATGTATTTTCCAATAATTCTGTAACTTTCAGAACTTGTAACCAACTCTTAATGTGTAATGGTTTCCTTTCCCTTATATTTTCCTGCTGTGAACAAGTTCACCTGACATACTCTATATTACAATGCTATGCATGCATGTAATGACTCCTCGTATTCTTATGCAGAATCTCACCATTTGTCATACTTTTAGGTAGACAAATAATCCTACGTAAATAAATGAGACATTAATAAAAGACCTTGTATCGTTGGTTTTGCAAAAGAAATCGATCAAGTTATTAATATTATGATGTTTACAGTGATTATACCCAGACCTACCATAATATTACCTACGATTGTTATGATACCTCAAACATACCATAACTAGACTATGAACCATAGGAATTTCTAGGACAAATTTTCGGAAGAGAACCTTGATGAATGAAGAGAAATTTGTTAAACTTCAGCTTTTGTAGATAAATCAGTTTATTCCTTAGAAATCCCCTACCAAGAGTTGATTATTCATCTACGATATTACCTAGACATATCGTAATTTTATGATCCTCAGTTGGTTTTGATTTTGTATTGGGACCACATTGTTAGCAATAATATGCAAATACTTTATTATTTGAAATTATTCTAACGATAAAGTGAGTACTAAATCAGTGTTTCTTGTAATAGTCGTTGAAGATGGCCAACATGAGCAACACTCATACCCCCTCAGCACTTACCACAACCCTGACTCCTAAAACCATCAGGAAATTGGAAAACAATATCGTTACAGTGGTACCCGAAGTGACTACAATAGTTCATCCGAGTGACAACGACATGGCCAGGAAAGAAAGGAAGATGGCTATACCTTGTAGGCATAACCATGAAATTTTCATGGAACGTAGGCCAGTTCGCCTAAAGGATTCAAGAAAAATGACTAAACCTATCCACACATGTGCCCAAAGAATTAGGCAAGATTTTGCACTTAAGAAAAATAACCAAAAGCGAAACCTCGAGGAGAGAAGAACCTTTATTCTCAACGAATGCGAGTTCCACAACAACATCTGTACCCGCAATCACCTACAAGACCGCATTGACTACCACCGCCAGCAAAGATTAAGACAGGGAGCTGGAAGAAACCGCATCACCAACCCTAGTAACGAAAACAAATACCATGGAAAGCAACCTCTGTGCCAAAGATGTAAGATGCATCACACCGGGCTTTGCACTGCTAAGTGCGGGAGATGCAGAAAGACGGGCCACAAGACAAGAGATTGCAAAGCTACGGACGGAAGGGAACAACCATCATCCCTAAAATGCCACGGATGTGGTGGAATAGGGCATTACAAGAGTCATTGCCCAAACTACAACTTCAATTGGAAGGCCAAGGTTGGTGCAAAAGAATGAAGGCTCGTTAAAAGACCCCAACAGCGTCGAGAAATGACACCTAGGTTTAAGCAGAAGGATAAATTCCTGCTGTAATAAAAATAAACCCTAGTTTGAGATTTCCTAAGTTGTATTCCCTTATGTACTTTGCCTTAGGTACGATGGATGTAACCTAAGTGTAACAACTATCTTTCTACCGTATGAGAACTCTATCTTGTAATATTTCCATAATGACCATAATCTATGTCTATTTCAATTTCTATTCCATTCTCTCTATTCATAGTCGATATGTAACAATACCCTGATATCACCTTAGAAATTTGACTAAACACCATTTCTGACCAAACAGTAGACTATTACCACCTTGTAAGAAATCCTCACCTAAAATCCTAAGTTTATTCCAAGGATATCCTAGTATCACTTTAGAAATTCCTGACTTATCCTCGGAGTATGAACACAAATTTCCTAATTCTTTTAAAAATAAGTAGATGGTGTCCAACGATGTGACGGGACCATTGTAATTGAACCATCTAAAACTTTTTGAAGAAGCATAAATATCATAGTGACTGAGCCAAGCATCACATCTTTGGTCCTCAATTATACATAGCCTAGCTACCTATGTATAATTTAGGAAGAATCATGTTATAAATGGAACAGTTGTCTTTTCAGAGTCTTTAATAACAATTTTTATTCAAAAGCAAAATCTTGAGACAAAATAAATTGTTCATAAACATCACTTTTGGCAAACCCCAATAAATATCTGCGCTTACTACCCATCACCTTTATGATAAAAGAACGGCAAAGTTACAAACATTAAAACCCTAAGAATTCACAGAGATTTAAGGAAAACACAAATAGCATAAATTATATTAATCGCAAAAATTCATGCATAACGACATAATTAGCAACGGAAGTACTAATATTACAATGATTACAATAAAAGGCATAGAATCTTCAAGGGGTTGACCCGCCATAACGACAAGAACTCCCACCAACACTACGATAGCGAGAGCCACCACGGGATGTATCACCTTGATTATTCTGTACGATAAATACGAACAAAATATTAAAAACCATAACAAGACTAGTTCTTAAACATAAAGACAAACGAGTTTTATTCCACAATTATTAAGGATTACATAGAAGCATAACCAGGATACATTTTAAACAACCCTAGCTCGAGACTATTACCCCAAAAACTTATCCACCGTAATAGCCAAAACCATGAGGGGTACGGCGAACAACAAGATCGCGACCAAGTAAGTGGAATCTTCGTCGGGGAAGAAGGCTAAATAAGCGGCGACAAGGGCGATGTACACAGTTGCGAAAATTATGGCGAGCGGCGGCATTTTTTTTAGAGTGGAATGAGAGAGATAGAGTCGGGGAAGAAAAAGGGGAAATTAAATTGGGTATATATATGGAGAAAGACTAGCCGTTATTTTACTATTACTGACCGTTATTTTTACTATTCATAGTCCTTAGATTCATTAGTTGACCAAACATTTGAATTTACTTCATCTAGTACGTATAAGTCTGACAGAGTCACGTTCCTCAGATTTTCGAATAAAAATCTCTCGACAACATTTTTCCTTACCCTTGAAACCCACATTTTTCAGCATCTATCATGGACTGACCTTCGGGACGAAGTTCAAAATTGAGGGGTGGATACTGTAGCGAACTGCAAAAATCTCATTTAATTAACTACGTTTAACTTATTATTAATCTATGTCATTTATTTTAATCACCATTTTTGGGGGAAATTTTAAAATTTTCACGAAGTCACGCCATCACAAAATTCACCAAATAGCGACATTAGGTCACGACATGTACTACGAGACATAACCACTTCACAAAGAATAATATTTCACAAATCACAATGTACACAAATTACAAAATCTCACTAATTACAAATTATACTAATAAATTTATACAATAATCACACTTAATTTCTCACTAATACCAGCCGAATGGGCCAGAGCTTCGGCCAGCCCATCACCACCACCACACGAGTTACAGGCCCACTTCCAAGCCCACTTTTGTTTTTGTGATTTCACGTATAAACCGATCCCATGTCCTCCCCAAAACAGCCCTCGTTCTCACTATTCTTAAACGCGACATGCCCATATTTTTGCACCATCTCATTCACGACCCACTAGACTATTCGAGTGCCAATTTTCAGGAATAGATGTCGAGTGTTGGACAGAGATTTAAGACCAAAACATTTGTCCCATTTTACCCAAATACGTATAACTAAAAATCACAAAACACGACCATTTTGAACCACGATTTTTCCTACAATCTCCTAATGATATTTTTGACATAATGTGAAGTTTAGAATAAAGATTATACAGCAGGAGCAAGTTGAGGCTCGTTAGTCTCCCTTTTGAACTCGAATAAAAGCCAAACGTGTGTATATATATATCTCAACAACTAAAGATAAGAATTCCTACTCTCCCATATCTTCCTAAGATATTTTCTAGTCAGTAGCATGTTAGCATGGTCCCTCAAATACTGCTACTCCACAGTAAATGCATATGATTGAAATGCAAGTCAAATAGTCAAGATACGTGTTGATGAAGCGAAAAGTGTACCGCTTTTAGGGGGTCATTTAAGCCCTAAATCGTATTTATTTGATCAAATATTGCCCTAAATCGTTCCTTTTGTCATTTTAGGTACTTTGGAGAAGAAATCTAGAAAAGGAAGCATTTTGGACGTTTTTGGAGCATAAAAGTGAAGAAAACGACAAAGTCTCCAAAGCTGCTGGAAAAGTACACTTGACGGCGTCAAGTATTGCTCTTGACGGCGTCATGGCTTGGCAAAAGAGGTGGATATGAAAAATACACGTGACGCGCCAGAGAGTTTTACGATGGAAAGTCTGACGGCGTCACCCTTTAAGGTGATCAAGGCCATCACGGTTTAAGTTAAAGAGAGACGGCGTCAAGCAATATTCTGACGGCGTCAACCCTTGATAGGCCAGAGCGGATTTTGGAGGATTAAAGAGGGACGGCGTCAGGAAGACCATCCGGGAACCCTAGCCACGGCGAGGTGACGGCGTCACCTCCTACAACGTGACGTCGTCAGCCACTAAACTCTATATATAGTTTTGCAATTTTTATTCATAGTGTGCAACTTTGTGAGGAGAAACCCTAAGACGAATTTTCTGCCATTTTTATGGGTTTTATACCCTTGGATCTCCCATGTTTAATTGAAGATAAGTAATCATTTAATCATTCAATATGTCTATGTGTTGTTTGATTATATCTTGTTCTTGTCTTTTAATTAACATGCTAGGCTAGATTTATCTTGTGTTTGCTTATATCTAATGAAACCTAACTATTGATTATTGATTATTAGTGTGTTATTAATTGTATTGGATGATTGTTTATCGATGTTAGGCTTAAGAAAACTGGCTAACTTCCTATACGGTAACTTGCTTGAACGTGTTAAGAAACATGAACCAATGCGTACTAAGGTTTATTTGGTTGTATTTAATGCATGAGCGAATTCTAGTGATCCCATGTTAGGAGCTTCTTAGCCGGCTCGACATAGGAGTGAAGTAGGAGCTTGTAGAGTTGGGGAAGTACGTACGCCACCCCACGATTGGTATTAAGGAATACACCCGTCATCCACGCAATTAATACACACTAATCAACCGGTAAAAGATAGTTAGGGAGTAAGGAAATCTAAGTAAACACATTTCTCCCCATATAAGTTCCACAACCTTTTCATTTTCAGTTATTTTATTTTATTTGCATTTGTAGCTATTTGGGTTAGTTGACTAGCAACTAATTCCGCCCACTCCTTCAAACCTGAGATTTTACTTGCTTTCCATAAATTATAAAAATACAAAAAGAATCTTCCCTCACCCTTAGACCTATTAGAGTAGTTTTTCAATCCTAACGACACTATTCTCCTAGAGAACGATCAATCCCCCGGTACTTGCCACTTCACTATACTACATCGGTCAGGTACACTGCCTGGTGGGGATTGCAAGCTTCTCGAGATCCCTCGAGAGGTAAAACCTGTTGTAAGGTCGCAAAACCACGCATCAAGTTTTTGGCGCCGCAGCCCGGGGAGTAGTTATTGCTTAGGTTGAAATTTTATTTTTATTAGGTCTACTCACAAGATTCCTATCAAGTGATATTTTTTCTTTTTATTTTGTAGCTTTCTCGTAGTCTATCTTTTCTTTGTGATTTTGTTTGTAATTTGCTTCAAATGGACTTTTCACTTAGACTTCTAAGATTGCAAGATATGGTTGAGTGGCTAGAACACCAAGGAGTTCAAAATACCTCATTTAGAGACACCTATGAATCATATGAGCCTTCACCTAGGATAGATTCTTATGAACAACCTCCATGTTTAGGATCTCATCTTAGTGAGGCCAATAGGAAAAGCGACCTAGTTTGCCTAGGAATTGTGGATAGAGCCGAAGCAATAAACCATAAGTTGGATGAAGCGCTAGGTTTGTTATCATCACTACCTAAGAAAACAATTGATGAGGATATAGGTGATCTTGACACGTGGAATGATGAGGTAAACACCATAAGCCCACAAAATACTCAACCATCATTTGAGGCACCCACACCGCCCGTGACTTACCTGGAAGAAGTAGAAGAGACTTTAGGAATCCCGATGGAGGTAGAACCCTTGGACCAAGCACAACTAGAGGATATAGGTTTGAACACTTTTAGTGATGACCTTACTCTTAGTTCTAGGGAATTTCCTAGTGTTGATGAGCCGGAACCTCAACCTTTACACAAATTTTCATCCTTAGATTTACATCTAGGAGACAAAAGAGGAACCGACCCACCCATAAACCAATATTATCCGGGTAGTTTTAGGATGAAGGAAGCCATTCACTCACCCCCTTCACCTCACGTGGTATATTTCCACCCTAAGGGTGTGTATCGCTACTTCCACCCGCACTTAATCCTAAGTGTAGGGAAAACCTCCCCTATTTCCATTAAATAAGGGTAGAGTCAGGCTCGTGACTCGAACAAAAACAAGCGCTTCTTGGGAGGTAACCCAAGCTTTGTTTGTTTGTTTGTTTGTTTGTTTGTTTGATTTTATTTGTTTCCGTATGCAAGTTTAATTGTTATTGTTTGTGCTCATGTTTCAAAGTAAATTGTGAAAATGCTTTATTTTGTTTTTAACTTCGTCTTAACTACATATAAAGGTATTTTGCAAAAGATAAGTGTAAGGGAATCCAAATTTGTTTACAAGAACAAGATTGAACATGAATCACAACAATATTAAATGAGCATGCATACTAGTAATTATTAGAGTCAAATGCTTGTATCGAGTCATAATGAATATTTTGCAGGATTTCCAGGAAGTAAGGCATAAGTTTTTCCAGAAATTTTCCGGAAACTAACCATAAAATTTCTGCAGGTCACTTCTGACGGCGTCAAGGTTAACACCTGACGGCATCAAGTGTAAAATTCTGGAAATTTTGCAAGTTTTGTTTTTCTACCGGAGTCATAAAGTTTTTGTTAAATCTTTAGTTTTATAAACTCCAGGAAATCTGCAAATATTCATTCTACAAGCATTATATCCTTAATCATTTTGTTTTTATTTCTAAGTCTGGAATTACATCTAGTTGTGAGTTTTCTTTGTTCAGGTTGATGCTTTGGGTTTTTTGTGTTTGTTTTCTCAGGTTTAACAGGTTATATTGGACAAGAAGATGATTTATATTTCGGAAGGGAAGCTTTCAACGTTTATTTTCTTGGAGGAGGATTTAACCATGTTACCGGATTATCCACATCGAACGAATCAGGGGAGTATTTGTTTTCATTCTTTTACCTTATTTACTTTTACATCCTTTGAATGAACATTGGGGACAATGTTCAACTTAAGTGTAAGGGGAGGGTAAATGATGATACCTTAGAGAATACAATTGCACTTGATTTTTGTTTGTTTGATGGTAGATGTGTAATAAAACTGAGATAAATACTTGTTAGGGCAATTTTAGTGCCAAATTTAAATTTTTTTACAACATTTAGGAGTGAAACTTTGGTCTTAATGAGCGTCTCATGGATAGGAAGTTATATGACTAGCATAAAACCGTACCACTAAAAAATTTTCCACCCCCAAATATGTGAGGTTCGCCCCTAGAATTGGTAGGAAAAACATTTATGCTATGATGTGTGTACCGGTAGCACTTAGATTCTAGAACTTGCGTTAGGACCATTCCGAGGCCACAAGTGAGACTACATTCGTGTAGTTAGATTTACTACATGATAAGAGGCATTAGGATTAACCCATTGTTTTACACCTGTGTTTTTGTTATAATTACATTGGCTACATTGGTCAAGTAATTCTCCCACACCCTTTGCGTTGTACTCATTTTTAGTACACGATACCCCTAGTACACCCCTCAGAGCCTATCTTTTCGTTTCTAACTTTAAGCATTTTACTTAAAGTAAGAATTTGTTTACACCCCACTTAAATGTACACCCAAATCGCCTTAACCTACCTTGTATGCACTCATTTTTAGTGCATTATTGTGACAACATTTGTTTAAACCCCAAGTTAATTATCTAATTGATTACATGGTTGCTAAGTCGAGTCATATCCTTGTACATATTGTTTTGGGACGATTGGGACTCATGGGTAAAGTACTATTATAATGGAGTAATGGGGAAGATGTAATACCCCCATATGTGCGTTAATATTTTAAAAAAAGTACTCCAAGTGTTTTGATTATCTTAATTCGAGTCATTAGAATAGTTAATTGTAAAGTTATGTAAAAGTTCAAGTGTAAGGGGGATACAACCCCCCTGCGATGTATTATTTTGGATGGTAGGGCAAGAGTGTATGTTAAAAAAAAAAAAAAAAAAAAAAAAAAAAAAAAAAAAAAAAAAAAAAACATACGGACTACCATCCCGTTTCATTTTATGTTTATTTTATCTTTTTGTTATTTATTTTTCTTCATTAGCTTAAGTCGAGTCTAGTCTTGTCTTAGCAACGCCATATTGTGCATGTAATTAATCAAGATCTTTAACTCGCCACCAGTAAAATATCCTTTATCCAACAAAACCGTGTTTATCATATCCCTACACCTCACGTTATAACCCATGTAAAAGCCCTCTTTGATAGTTTATCTTAGGTGCTTACGCCTAGTGGAGAAGGTTTTCGATCCTTTCCCAAGCCTATGGTAATCTATTTGCTATGATAGGTAGTGAGAGATATTATCCGTTTTCATTTATGAGATATACTTTTATGACACCTGAGAGATGTGAGTATCTAAACACTACTTGTGAGGTGCTAGTTTGTAATCTCCGTGCTTATTATGATTAAAGTGGAACGATTATTTGTTGTAATTACTTTTATATTAGCATTAAATGACCCCTAACTTGTATTTTGATTAGAATAAAAGCGCATTTGCTTGAGGACAAGCAAATCTCAAGTGTAAGGGTATTTGATGAAGCGAAAAGTGTACCGCTTTTAGGGGGTCATTTAAGCCCTAAATAGTATTTATTTGATCAAATATTGCCCTAAATCGTTCCTTTTGTCATTTTAGGTACTTTGGAGAAGAAATCTGGAAAAGGAAGCATTTTGGACGTTTTTGGAGCATAAAAGTGAAGAAAACGACAAAGTCTCCAAAGCTGCTGGAAAAGTACACTTGACGGCATCAAGTATTGCTCTTGACGGCGTCATGGCTTGGCAAAAGAGGTGGATATGAAAAATACACGTGACGCGCCAGAGAGTTTTACAATGGAAAGTCTGACGGTGTCACCCTTTAAGGTGATCAAGGCCATCACGGTTTAAGTTAAAGAGAGACGGCGTCAAGCACTATTCTGACGGCGTCAACCCTTGATAGGCCAGAGCGGATTTTGGAGGATTAAAGAGGGACGGCGTCAGGAAGACCATCCGGGAACCCTAGCCACGGCGAGGTGACGGCGTCACCTCCTACAACGTGACGCCGTCAGCCACTAAACTCTATATATAGTTTTGCAATTTTTATTCATAGTGTGCAACTTTGTGAGGAGAAACCCTAAGACGAATTTTTTGCCATTTTTAAGGGTTTTATACCCTTGGATCTCCCATGTTTAATTGAAGATAAGTAATCATTTAATCATTCAATATGTCTATGTGTTGTTTGATTATATCTTGTTCTTGTCTTTTAATTAACATGCTAGGCTAGATTTATCTTGTGTTTGCTTAGATCTAATGAAAACTAACTATTGATTATTGATTATTAGTGTGTTATTAATTGTATTGGATGATTGTTTATCGATGTTAGGCTTAAGAAAACTGGCTAACTTCCTATACGGTAACTTGCTTGAATGTCTTAAGAAACATGAACCAATGCGTACTAAGGTTTATTTGGTTGTATTTAATGCATGAGCGAATTCTAGTGATCCCATGTTAGGAGCTTCTTAGCCGGCTCGACATAAGAGTGAAGTAGGAGCTTGTAGAGTTGGGGAAGTACGTAAGCCACCCCACGATTGGTATTAAGGAATACACCCGTCATCCACGCAATTAATACACACTAATCAACGGGTAAAAGATAGTTAGGGAGTATGGAAATCTAAGTAAACACATTTCTCCCCATATAAGTTCCACAACCTTTTCATTTTCAGTTATTTTATTTTATTTGCATTTGTAGCTATTTAGGTTAGTTGACTAGCAACTAATTCCGCCCACTCCTTCAAACCCGAGATTTTACTTGCTTTCCATAATTTATAAAAATACAAAAAGAATCTTCCCTCACCCTTAGACCTATTAGAGTAGTTTTTCAATCCTAACGACACTATTCCCCTAGAGAACGATCAATCTCCCGGTACTTGCCACTTCACTATACTACATCGGTCAGGTACACTGCCTGGTGGGGATTGCAAGCTTCTCGAGATCCCTCGAGAGGTAAAACCTGTTGTAAGGTCGCAAAACCACGCATCACGTGTGTGTATCCTAACTCTATATAACCCACCTCATTTGGCAGTCTACCCTACCCATCATACTCTCCTTTCACCCTCAATAAACCTTGAAAACTCAGAACTTCTCATGTCTCTCAATTAGGAAGTAATACGAGTAAGAAATCCAATACGTAAAAACGTATTCGAATCCACTGCCTTCCTTCTTTGTGCTTCCAGTCGAGCTACACAGCTTCTTCACCACCTTCAAAGGTGTAGTAAGTATCTAATACCTTCTCTTGTTTCCATATCTCACGTACCCACTTCGCACATGCATATTTCTTTATTACACTTGAACGTATCAGGTTATACATATTGTTTTTCGAGTGTTGAGTCGTGACAAACCTCCACTGAGGAAGGTTTAGAGATCACCTCACACACCACTTTCACGTTTAAGATGTCACTCCATGCATCATTTCCTCATTTCATTCGATCATATATAGTGTCACATAGTTGCATTCGTTATTTTATGTAACCCACCAAGAGGTGGCGAACCTCCATTCTAGAAGGCTTAACAGCCATCTCACACACTCCACACTCACGTTTAATTATCTCACTTCATGCATTATTAAACGTATAGAAACTCTAATAACACACGTATATAACCTAAGTCGAAAAACACTTAGATTATTTTAAGAGGTTTTGTTAGTATAAAACATGCCAAGCCGCCTATTAAACAACCCCGTAACTCACAATCTAACTTAATGAACATGCCCTATTGTTATACGAACCATTTGACCTCATGACAAGCTACATTTTTCATATAAACATCTTGTAAAGATACTCACATCACGACCCTTAAAAACACTCCAAACTAGACGCAGGAACTATTTTAAAAACAACTAAAAATAGCGACATGGGCTTTACAGCCCATTAAGCAGTTTTAAGCTGTTATGATAAGCTGACTTTTTGGAGCTTTTCAATATGAAAATAAGACGTTAAAAGTGACCTTTTTGATATACCCAACTCACTCAAAACGCACGAATTAAAAAGAGTTAACGGGTTAGAGTTATGACTCGTTAAGGGTCCATTAAGATGGAAAATAGGCTATAGACCAAATAAGCAGTTAAAATAAGTTGCATTGGACTTAAATAGACCTTAGAAAAAGTTGCCCACCTTTTCCTCATATTTTTGACATTTTTGGAATGAAAATGTAACGCAAATTGCCTAGAAGGACTGAAACTGCCAATCCGAGAAATACAAGGACTGAGACTGTGAAAACAGAATGATTAGGGTATAAATGGACATATTATTGAATGCCAAGCCTTATTTGTACTTTTGGACAAGTTATGGACTATTTATGGACATTGGACTTAACAAAGGACTAACGGTGCAACGCAACGCAGTTAGGGTAAGAAGTGTAAAAACTGGAAAAGAATGAGGACCAACTAATTTTACTTGACATTCTTATTTCGTTTTCCATTTTTCGTCACCCCATCACTTCATATGCATTTTTATACATTTTAGTTATGCATTATTTAATTTTCGTTATTTATTAGAAATTTAACGACTTCACTTTGCATATTATTTCATCATATTTCGAGGAGATAATATTTTGAGTCAATTGGCATAAGAATCAAGGTAATATTATATATAATATTATTTTTTTAACTTGAGGCATTTTAAGCATATCACACTCACATCATCAAATCGTTATACGATTTCTCACATTCACACTCATTATTAGTTAGTCGAATACTTAGACATCCCTCATATTCAGGTCTCGTATTGAAGACGTTTCCGTGATCGTTTCCATAATCTTACTTGATCTCTTAATTCCACTTTGTCAGATACACTCAAGGTGAGTCGTGACCCCTACTTTTTAATGCTTGTTTTAATAACTCTTTGGGGGAGATACATGCTTCAAACTATATTTAATAAATTATACAAACACTTTCAGAAAACTTTCACGTTTTATCGTGAGTAGTAGCCCCACTTTTTAATTGCTTACAAGTTTTTGGGGGAGACACATGCTCAAATGATTTTTATTTGCTCTTATACGTTGAAAACTCACATGATTTACTCAGAATAATAACTCCTACTTACATGATTTGATGAACTCTTTGGTAGAGTTATATGCTCGTTTTACTTGCAAATTGCTTGCTTAACTTACATACTGAACTCGAATGATAGCACTTTCAAACTGCTTACCTGACACTGATTTTCATCATATACATTCACGTAACACCATGAATGTACTTTTAATGTTATATGTTATTTCCATATATCAATTGGAAATAGTTGCCATGATTAAGGTACGCATATTTTATGTACCCCATTAAACCTATATTGCCTAAGTTACTATATTGCCATAAAGTCCCTCTATCATGAGCCATTAATCACTGCGGTGAGTGCGAATATAGTGAACAGCTTCGAAACCTGTTAGAGGCTGACGACCTATCCCACTAAATACTTGGACGGAATGCCTTTGTGGTTAGTCGTATTTAGTCGCGATGCACTATATTTGAGAAAAAATTGGAATTGGTAGATCCCCTATTACTCGAGGGCCAAACCCATCAGTATCCTGATGTGGACTCCCGCCATTTTACGGTACTCTGTTAACGTTTTGCGTGTCATGAGGCTTAGGGCAATATAACTTTATGAATATATATGTCTTCATATATATTTGGATACAGGTGTATTTACTACTCCACCACTCCACTTTGATTGATTCAGACATTATACCACTATTTTCATTTTGTGCTAGGATTATGAACCCTATACTGGAACTTAACTGTTATCATATGTGACTTAGTTGTGACTAATAAGGTCAACTCATTACTTGTCATATCGTTAATGACATTTACTTTTAAAAGTTAAACCACATTTAAAGTCATTGGAAAACTGATTTATTACTCGTACTCATACTTATTTCAACTACCACTGTTTACTCTTGAATTTGTTGAAATAAACTTTTTTCTTATTAAACTCCACAAACTCACCAACCTTTGTGTTGACGTTTTAAGCATGTTTATCTCAGGTAATTAACAAAGCAGGACAAGACACGGAGCGGGCATTATATACTTTGATAAATCAAATGGTGTAAAAATCAAATATGTCATTCTATCCAAATTATCACTTCTTTTCATGAGATTTTCAGATCAAATACTTCACCCTTATATTAAAAATATTATTTTGAATGACATATAACTTTCAAAACGCCTCTTTTGAGCCGTTTTTCTGAAATTATGACTTCGATCCTCACCGTAACAACCTAATTACTTTTCCGCTGCCACATAATAAATTAGGGGGTGTTACAGCAGAAGAGGATTGGATGAATGCTCCAATCAGCTTTCCACCCATCCTTCCGGGGGATGTATCGGACGAGCCTTTGATAGTGGAGGCCGAGGTGGAGGGCTACACAATACGAAGGGTTTATGTAGACCAAGGCGCTTCGGTAGAAGTAATGTATGAGCACTGTTTTGTGCACTTATGCCCCTCCATCAAGGCCCGACTAAAAGAAACCAACACACCCTTAATAGGATTCGCGGGGGAATCCATCAAGCTATTGGGGAAGGTAGAACTGGAAGTTTGTTTCAGAAGTCAAGGATTGTTCCAAAAAACTATGATGAAATTCGCGGTGATAAGATCTCCCTCCCCATACAATATCATAATAGGACGCTCCGGGTTAAAGAAGCTACGGGCAATTCCATCAACTATTCACTCGATGATGAAATTCCCCACTCCGAGAGGCATAGCGACGTTGGTCACTCGTTCAGTCATAATATCGGAATGCCGTAAATGGGAAGAAAAACAGATGGTAGAGCGGGAGGCCAAGAACGAGCCTCAGAGTGCCAAAATGACAAGGGAATTGGCTGGAAAAAAGGAGGAAGTAATGGTACATCCGGCATACCCGGATCAACTGGTAACTGTTGGAGGAAAATTTTCCCCGGAATGCAGAAGGCAGTTGATTACGTTACTTAAAAACAGTCAAGACGTATTCGCTTGGGAGCCTGCGGACATGACGGGAATACCTCGGCGCATTATGAAGCATATGCTGAACGTAAACGTCCAAGACCGACCGGTGGCATAAAAGAAAAGAACCTTCTCGGCTGAGAAGAACCAAGCCATAACCAAAGAGGTAGAAGAGTGGGTGAAGGCCGGGATAGTTCGGCCGGTACGATACCCTACATGGATTTCCAACCCGGTGTTGGTAAAGAAATCCGACGGTAGTTGGAGGATGTGTATCGACTTCAAGAACCTCAACTCATCTTGCCGAAAGGATTATTACCCATTGCCGGAAATTGATTGGAAGATAGAATTGGTCATAGGATTTCGGTATAAATGTTTCTTGGATGCCTATAAGGGATACCATCAGGTGCAAATGGCGAAGGAGGATGAGGAAAAGACGGCTTTTTATACCGAACATGGGACATACTGTTACACAAAAATGCCGTTCGGGCTAAAGAATGCCAGGGCCACGTATCAATGGGTGGTAGATTCGGCCTTCCGGTCGCAGATAGGGAGAAATCTGGAGGCATATGTGGATGACATGGTGATAAAAAGTAAGACCGAGAGAGAATTGTTGGCCGATATAGCGGAAATATTCGATAACCTCCGAAATATCAATATGAAATTAAACCCGAAGAAATGTTCTTTCGGGGTGGAGGAAGGAAAGTTTCTTGGATACATGATAACATCTGAAGGGATTAGGGCAAATCCGAAAAAAGCTAGGGCCATTGCGGACATGCAATCGCCGAAGTCACTCAAAGAAATGCAGAGCTTAAGTGGCAAGCTGGCAGCTCTAAACCGTTTTCTATCTAGATCGGCGGAAAGAGCACTTCCGTTTTTTGAGACATTGAGAAATATCAAAAAAGGAGAAATCAAAACGAGTATCGCTGGACGGAACAGGCCGAATCAGCTTTTCATGAGATGAGAAAGATGATCCTCGAACTTCCCTACTTAACTACCCCTAAACCGAAGGAAGACTTACATGTATACTTGGCCGCATCGAAAGAAGCGATGAGCGGGGTACTTTTGGTAGAAAGAGAGGGGAAGCAAACCCCAGTACATCACGTCAGCCGAACGTTACATGAGGCCGAGAGAAATTACGCTCCGGTTGAAAAACTAGCCTTGGCCTTGTTACACCTGTCAAGAAGACTGAGGAGATATTTCGAGGCCCATCCGATATAAGTTATCACCGATCAGCCCATTAAGCAGATACTGAACAAGGCAGAAGCGTCCGGGAGATTGGCCAAGTATGTCGTGGAACTAGGAGCTTACAACATCACGTATGTGCCCCGGAATGCAATCAAAGGACAGATTCTAGCGGATTTCATAACGGAGATACCCTTAATCGCATCCGACCAGGTTGCGAAAGAAGGAGGAAAGGAGATATGCAATATCTCCAGCCAGGAACAATGGGTGTTGTATACCGATGGAGCGTCGAGCAAATCAGGTGCCGGAGCGGGTTTGGTTTGATTAGCCCGGATGAAATGGAGTATACCTACGCCATCCGGCTGAACTTCAAAAGCACCAACAATGAAGCAGAATATGAAGCCTTGCTGGCAGGTCTGAGAATCGCTCGGAAAATGGGGGTCCAGGTATTAGAAGTCAGGGTGGATTCCAATCTGGTGGCAAGCCAGATTAATGGAGATTTTGTGGCGTACAAAGACAACATGATACTATACCTAGCCAAAGCCAAGGAATGTATTGCATGCTTCGACCAGTTCAAAATCCGGAACATTCCAAGGGCGCAAAATCAGAAGGCAGATATACTAAGTAAGCTGGCATCCATGGCATTTGACCATCTGACGAAAGAAACCCTGGTGGAAGTCTTAGAGAAACCATCGACGAAAGAGGAAATAATCAACGCCAATGTGGAAGAAGAAGAAGAAAATTGGATGACCCCAATCATTCGGTGTAATCAGGAAGGCATCTGGCCGGAAGATCAAAACGAGGCTCGTGCTCTCCGGATGAAGATAAACCAGTATACTCTAGTGGACGATGTGCTTTTCAAGAAATCTTACCTGGGCCCAATGTTAAGGTGTGTCGGACCGCTCCAGGCTAATTACATCATCCGGGAAGTGCACGAGGGAGCATGTGGAATGCACTCTGGGCCACGATCCGTGGTGGCGAAGCTAATGCGGCAGGGGTATTACTGGCCAACAATGCACCGAGATGCCAGAGAAGTGATTCAGAAGTGAAACAGTCATGACTTCAATCATGTCTCCGTGGCCCTTCTACCAATGGGGCATGGACGTGCTGGGACCTCTGCCGGAGGCTCCGGGAAAAGTCAAATTTGTTATTGTAGCAATTGATTACTTCACCAAATGGATGGAAGCTAAACCATTGGTCCGAACGACCGGTAAAGAGGTCAAAAAGTTTGTCTGGGAGAACATTGTATGCCGGTTCGGCCTACCTAGGGTAATCATCACGGATAACGGAAGCAACTTCATTCATGACCCTTTCAAAAGCTGGTGCGAGCGGTTAAATATAACCCAGATAAACACGGCTGTGGCTTATGCTCAAGCTAATAGGTTGGTGGAAAGGGCGAACAAGAGTCTTATGAAAGGGTTTAAATCGAGACGGGGCAGGGAGAGAGCCGGTTGGGTGGATGAGTTACCAATTATTTTGTGGGCGCATCATACTTCCCTAAAGACAAGCAATGGCGAAACTCCATTCAGCCTTACATATGGAAGCGAAGCGGTTATCCCAGCGGAAATAGGAATGCCATCCTTTCGGACTATGGTAACGGAGGAAAAGGAAAACGACGAGGGGATAGGCCTAAACCTCAACCTACTGCAGGAACGAAGGGAGATGGCTGCAATCCGGGAGGCCAAATACAAGAAGAAGGTAGAACAATATTACAACCGAAGGGTTCGCGCTGAATCGTTCAAGGTAGGTGATTTTGTATACCGAAGGAATGAGGCAAGCAGGGTCGAAAATCAAGGAAAGCTAGGACCCAATTGGGAGGGACCGTACCGGGTCGTAGCGGCATACCAGACTGGATCATACAAACTGGAGACGATGGAAGAAAAAGAAGTACCGAGAACTTGGCATGCCGTTAACCTCAGAAAGTGTTTTTTGTAAATGTATGGCTAATATATCTATTGTAACGTCCGAAAGGACTTGATTGATTATTTCAATGACAAATGCAGCTATCCCGCAGTTGGAGGGGAGCAATTTTCCCTACGTATCATGTTCTCATATTATTTGTTGCATTCTGAACATAAGCCTAAAATGATCCCTCCGGGAGGCTCGCGACCTCCGGAGATCAGTGGTCAATGTTCAATGATGGTTTACACCCAAAAAGGGTTGCCATACAATTATGGCTATATGCCGGACGGGGCCTAAAAAGAGGTCGCCGCACAGTTATAACAATATGCCGGACAGGGCCCAAAAAGAGGTCGCCGCATGATTTTGGCCGGACGGGGCCCAAAAAGAGATCGCCGCACAATTATAACAATATGCCAATCGGGGCCCAAAAAGAGGACGCCTCATGATTTTGGCCGGACGGGGCCCAAAAAGAGGTCGCCGCACAATTATAACAATATGCCAAACGGGGCCCAAAAAGAGGTCGCCGCATGATTTTGGCCGGACGGGGCCCAAAAAGAGGTCGTCGCAAGATTATGACAAAAATGCTGGGCGGGACCTGAAAAGGGACCACCGCGCAGCTTCGGCAAAGGATAAGTCATCATGGAACGCAGGTAATATAACACACACAAAAGAGAAAGATACATTTCATAATTATGCAAAAGGAGAGGCAAAATAGCATCGATTCATATAATTTACAAGTTGCTACATTCATCCGAATCAATGTAATTATCCACAAAACCTAATCTTATGACCCCAAAGATTTTAGAAAGCTTCACATAACATCCGGAATGGCTTGAACCCGTAGTCAAAACGGAGACACCTGGACATTATAAATAAACAACTTGCCTAAGGAGCGGAGGCATTCTCTTCAGCGGATGGACTACCAACAGAAGGCCCTTCGGTTATAGGTCCGGACGGAGCAGGGTCGGAGAACAGGTCCATTATTTTCGGAAGAGGCTTGTGACAGGCATCACTTACCTTCCAGACATAGGGGTACTCCGCAGTGAACAGTCCATCATACAAAGGCTAGAACTTGGATTCAGCCTCCACATCCAAGTCATCTACATCCGCCAGAACCTTAGCCACATCCTCCACCGATCGGTCCAAAGTGACGCCATCCATAAACCCGGATTGAGAGGACAAACTGAAGGGAGCGGCCAAATGTTCTTTGTACTCATGGCTGTTCAGAAGCCGACGGACCATCTCCGGGAGGAAATCTTTTATCAATTTAAACCGCTCCATTTCCGTGTGACCCAGCTTGACAGCCAGATCTGTCCTTTCCTGATGAAGCACAGAGTTCTCCTTCTCTTCCACACCAAGTTTACCCTTGATCCCATTCAGCTCAACCTCCAAGGCTTTGATCCGCTCAGCAGAAGCCCTCCTGCCCTCCTCCCTTTCCTTCTCCAGACCCGAGATACGACCTGAAAGATCTGACTCTCTAACCATGCAGCCAGTATGCTCATGCCTCAGCTTTGAGAGCTCCTCCGCCTCTCGGACTGCATCCCCACACTTCTCATGGACACGATACAATTTCTTGTACTCCTTAAGAAGGGAGTCAAATCGGAATAAAATATCCGATTGAGCTGTGGCCCCCCGGCCTAATAACATCCAGGCCCTTTGAACAACCTCGGCATCACTCAACCCTTCCAGATATGCCTCTTCTCGGGGAGTAGGCAAGTTCAACAGTAAGTCTTTACAGACTTCCCAGCCATCCAAACGGTCACCCTTCTTGATCGACCACTCCGAAACGAACAATGCTTCCAGATCATGATCAACAGTGACCTTAACCTTGCCACGACCGGAAGCAGCAACAGAAGGACCTCCTGAAAGAAGAATAAAGGCACGAACGTTATTGATAACATAAAAAAGAGGGGGGGGGAAGGAAAATGCACAAGATAAACACATCCGAACAGCTTACCTATATTAGCAGCTCTGGATGCAAGTTCAGCGCTCTCTAGGTGCCCTATAACTTCTTCCGGACGATGTGAACGAATGGGGGAAAGGTTCGGAATAGCCTCTGAAGAATCATGCTCCAGATCCACTACAGGGATATCCTCAGCCGGTCTGCTCTGTTTTGCCGGCCGGCGAACATCACTGCTCCCCTCACCGCGCTGAACGTGCACCCTGGCCTTGCTAACTCCCGCTCCCCTCTGGGCCTTTAGAGCCTCCCGGGTGGCGGCTTGCCTTTGCTTCTTACGCCTGGCCTCCAAAACCCGCTCATCGGCCGTCTCGACCTTTTTCTCCTCGGCCTTCAACTCAGGGATATCGGCATTTGACGGAGCGGGGGCAGTCACGTGCAGCTCATGAGACTCACCTTCAAGGTATTCAGCGCCCTTCGCCATGAAAGCACATGTTGGGAATTATATTTTCATAGATTTGATGATCACAGAACAAGAAAAATGAAACATGAAGAAATACTGAAATGATAAGCAAAATACGCTAAGTAGATTCTGCTGCTAGGCATAAAATGATACTGCTGGTAGTGTATCTGTTTCTGCTGGTAGTGTATCTGTTCCTGCTGGTAGTGTATCTGTTCCTGCTGGTAGTGTATCTGATACTGCTGCTAGTACAAATGAAGCTGCTGCTGATCAGTGAGTCATACTGCTGCTGGATGGATAAGGATGAAGAAGATATTATCCTTTGATAATATCTAGATATTTGTTCAGTCAACAAAGTTGTAAAACAAGATACATGTTGTATCTTAATGACTGACACATAACAAGCAAGTAGTAGACAAAGTCTTATCATATTGTAAAAGGTCTCCTTGGATTATAAAAGGAGATCTTACCCCTTAGATAAAAATATGTTTTACAAGTGTTTAGTATGCTTAGAATTTAAACACAGAAATGTGTTAAAATGTAAAACATCAAATAGTGAGTGTGTGTGGGAACATCAGACATGGGGTCTGATGTTGTTATGTTTGTTTAGCCTCAAGGATCTTCGATCCCTGATTAGAGTGTAATCGTACTGCTATTGATCAAGTAGTATTGGGGCTGATTTTATAACAAAAGAGAAAGTTTGGCAAAACCTTGTTGTGATAATATTGTTTCTTTCATTTGAATATTCCGCCAATATTATCATCATGCTAGTCATAGACAAAATCCTAGATCAAAGGTGTAACAACCTAGAGTCCATAAACGATCACAAAACTTATTTTTAGTAACCTCTAAAATAAGTTTTCACAGTTGGTATCAGAGCGGGGGGCTCTGGATCTAGGAAAAGAAAAGGTTTTAGCTAAAGAAAGAAGAAAAATTCGGATCTGGTTCGTATTTTCGTAACTCACTGCAGAGCTATTTTCAAAAGGCGATAACTCCTTCGTTAACCGTTGGATCGGGCTGAAATTTTTACTGGAGGTTCTTGGTATATCAAGGTAGATTCTAACCGGAGGGATCTTCAATCTGAGCCTTAGGTTGCAAGATATGCATCGTTGAAAACTGATGCAGAAACAGTTGAGGTATGGTCGAATTTTTGGTTTTCTTTCTTGGTTTACACACACAAAGGGGAAGAACACTCACTCAGAGGGAAGAGAGTTAGGTTATGTTCTTAAAAGATTAAAGGATTGTTTATCAATTTATTATTGGTGAAAAAGATTATTTGTTGCTTATTTGAAGATGAAGTAGAATTTTTCAAAGTTGTGTTTTATTATATCCAAGGTGTTTTATCACACCTTTTTGTAAGAAGATAACTTGTTTGTGCTCCAAGAAGTTTGACAAAGACTTGTTAAATCTAGTTTTCATAGGTCAAGGGGTGGATGGACGAAGACCTAGTTAACTATCACTTAAAGGAGTTACTTTGTAGCGCTCAGTGTCTCATTGAAGATGAGGATTTTATCAAGAGATTTCGGTCTACTTATATTGTGTTAGTATAAGTTCAAAGTCAATTTTTAGTACAAGACATAAGACACAAGGTTGGTTTATTCTGTTTCATCATCAAGTTAGTAATGGTTAGTTTTTCTTCATCAGTCATTAAAACCTACAGAATTGGAGATTCGAATGGTTAACATATGGGTTTCAGGGAAGCTTAAATGTTCAAGTGTTTAACCATTTATTATACTTATGCATCACCACAAGGGAAAGTTATTGATTCTTATTATTGTTGATTAGTATTGCTACTGATGGTTTAAAATTTTACTGTCTCAAGTTCATTTTTAGTGCGGAAAGCTTAATGGAGGGTAATTTGAGATATTAGAAGGATAGATTGGATGTGTAGTATTAGTTTGTAGTTGTAAAGATCATATTTGTATACTTTTTCTATTTGTTGATAACAAAAAGGGGAAGAGATGTGGTGGATAGCATAGATTAAGGGGAAGACAGTATGGTTTCATTCATGGTGAGATTTAATTATCTCAATTTCTCTACTTCGTCTAGGGAAATTCGTACAAGAACGTGTTTGTTTTGTAATCATCAAATAGGGGAAGATTGTTGGGAATTATATTTTCATAGATTTGATGATCACAGAAGAAGAAGAATGAAACATGAAGAAATACTGAAATGATAAGCAAAATACGCTAAGTAGATTCTGCTGCTAGGCATAAAATGATACTGCTGGTAGTGTATCTGTTTCTGCTGGTAGTGTATCTGTTCCTGCTGGTAGTGTATCTGTTCCTGCTGGTAGTGTATCTGATACTGCTGCTAGTACAAATGAAGCTGCTGCTGATCAGTGAGTCATACTGCTACTGGATGGATAAGGATGAAGAAGATATTATCCTTAGATAATATCTAGATATTTGTTCAGTCAACAAAGTTGTAAAACAAGATACATGTTGTATCTTAATGACTGACACATAACAAGCAAGTAGTAGACAAAGTCTTATCATATTGTAAAAGGTCTTCTTGGATTATAAAAGGAGATCTTACCCCTTAGATAAAAATATGTTTTACAAGTGTTTAGTATGCTTATAATTTAAACACAGAAATGTGTTAAAATGTAAAACATCAAATAGTGAGTGTGTGTGGGAATATCAGACATGGGGTCTGATGTTGTTATGTTTGTTTAGCCTCAAGGATCTTTGATTCCTGATTAGAGTGTAATCGTACTGCTATTGATCAAGTAGTATTGGGGCTGATTTTATAACAAAAGAGAAAGTTTGGCAAAACCTTGTTGTGATAATATTGTTTCTTTCATTTGAATATTCCGCCAATATTATCATCATGCTAGTCATAGACAAAATCCTAGATCAAAGGTGTAACAACCTAGAGTCCATAAACGATCACAAAACTTATTGTTAGTAACCTCTAAAATAAGTTTTCACAGCACCCTCCCGGATCTCGGGGCTAATCAGATAATCGGACATGGCTAAAGCTGCGGAAGGACAGAATGCAAAACAGTTAGAAATAAATATGCGAATACATCAACGAAAAACAAAGGGGGAAAAAGTAAAAGCCATTAGGCTATACCTTTTCCCTCGGCATCCCTAAGCTCGGCTCGGAAGCCGGAATGCTCCCAGTGTGAGGTCAGCCCTACGGCGTAAAGAAAACCCGGGGGAATCGGAATGAGGTCAATCACGTTTGCAGCTAACTTCTCAGCATCTTTAACATTAAACTCTCCTCTCGGAAAGGGATCCTAGATGTCAGAGTCATGATGCCTCCAAGGCATGGCGAACGGGATAGCTCGCCTATCTATCAAGAAAAAGTTTTGTTTCCAACCTTTCAGTCCGGTCAGAATCTCCCTAAAACAAACTTTCTTCTCTTTGCCGCTCCTTTTCTCGAAAGAGAACCAGTGGCCTTGTTTGCTCAGCTTGTAAAACACCCGGAACAAAGAAGTGGTAGGGGTGATATCCAAGCTTCGGCTATATACTTCAAAGAGGGTCGCGCAGTGCAGTCCCAACGGAACCAACTGAGAGATATGTACCTTGTAATATTTAATAACGTCCAGCAAAAAAGTGGAGAAGGGTACGCTAAGACCGTCCTCATAAAAATACTCCAGATACAAACCAATGGAATCATCCGACAACTCATCCATCGTCATGTTCGGTGGAGGTAGTCTCGGATGCAGATCTTCGGGTATACCGAACTGCATTGTCACCATATACACCATCCCTTCGTCCATCCGAGAGGTGTATTTTTGAATACCAAACTTGGGTAGAAAACCCCCAACCTCCTGAGTATCCTCTTCATGAATTGACGTGGGAGAGTTCGTCATAGCTTAACCAAAGGATAATATTATACGGCCGGGTGGCGTAGAAACTCAATATACGAACGGTCCGGAAGGCACCTTTTAAGTCAAGTGGCAAAGCGGAAATCGCTCGAAAAAAATGCTTCGGAAAGTTTGTCAGAGCGGAAAATTACAGTGGTAAAAACGATAGAAATGACGCTATTTATAGGGGAAAAGGGAGAACGCGAAACGACATGTCATGTCAGATGATGATGTGGCTCCCTGTCGACCATGCGATGCGTATGTGCACACGTGTCTGAATCTTAGAACCTCAGTAAAAAATGACGGCTATCCTTAAAAAGAAGTAATAATGATTTTTGGCGGTTTGCGCATCCAACTCACTCATCGGATCCTAGCGGAATGAGCCTCTCGGAAATAGTAAAATGGGATCTCAAAATTTTCAGAGTATCACAATATCGGTGGGACCGATACTATGATACTGGGGGGGGACTTGTTGGCGAATGTGTCCGTATGGATTAACTTGTCCGGTCGTCCGGGCGGAACAAAGTCGTCCGGTAAATGCCGGAAGACACATAACCATCCGGCCAATACAGCTGTAAGCAGTAGGACAAGTGACATCACCTTTTGGATAGATGGAAACAGCAGACACCGCCGCCGCCGCCCCAGGATTTACGAGATTGTGTCTGCGACATGTTCCCAAAAAATCCGGCGCCGCCATTTCAGGTACCAAGGCTGGGTAGTATAAATACCCAGCTCATTTACTACTCTCAATTACTGTTTAGGCCTTTCGGATTATCCAATACTTATTTTCACGCCGGAGGTGGGTCCTCGGATAACACCCGGGGCGAGCCTAACGCGTGCTTTTATGTGCAGTTAGCCGAAAGACCTTCACAAGCCGAATGGATTGATTCATCGGACTTTCGGAAGAACCTTCTTCAAGTTCGACCGAAAGACCTCATTTGTTTGTCTGAAGTGTTTACCGAAAACTACTTCAACACGTGTTACGACGGAACGTTTATATATGATAGTATTGAAGCAATTTGGTCTAAATGGGATCGTACATTGCGAAGTCATCACTTAAAATGGAGGCGACTTTTGATTTTTAGAGATTTGATGTAAAGTGGAGGAAGGTTATAAAGAGGAAAAATGTGAGAGAAAATGGAGTGGCTCTCTTTAGCTCGACGTGTGAATAGTAATGACTTTAGTCATGACTCCTCTCTGATCCAATCTTTTTATTGGTTTCTCACTCTTAAACGGCAGCTTAGTAAACTTCAACAAATGTCCATCCAAGTTATCCTCTTCAGAAGCTTCTCCCACTTCCCACCAAAT
This sequence comes from Artemisia tridentata subsp. tridentata, assembly GCA_021014915.2. Taxonomy (NCBI): domain Eukaryota; kingdom Viridiplantae; phylum Streptophyta; class Magnoliopsida; order Asterales; family Asteraceae; genus Artemisia; species Artemisia tridentata. The sequence goes on from CP139508.1 coordinate 377,431,876, forward strand.
CTCTACATAAAATAACTCCACAAAAAATTAGAGTATATTGGTTATGATTTATATCTTGTTAAAATGATAGCAATAACTTTTCTAACACTATTTAATGCTTGTTAGAAGTGTACCAATTGTTAACTAGGTAGTGATATTTTTTATCCATTGGGAATAAACAAATCATAAATGGAGTTCTAATTAAAGATCTAAACATTAAGAGCAGAAGGTGTGGGCTCATTGCCCTCTCGCCATGGTGACATAGCTTGCTCGTCGTGGCGAGCCACCATACCGTCCCACCTCGCCGTCTCTCGCCAAAGGAGAGCTCCTTGCCCAGACGACGAGCTTATTTCACTGACAAAAGAGACGTTTGTCGGCCCAAGCAATATCAAACGAGTATATGTCTCTATTTTTTTTTTATTTTTTTTCAATTGTGTTTTGTGTGTGTGTACGCAAGTAATGAAGAAGAAGATTTTTTTTTTGGTTAAATTTGGGGCAAGGATGGAAGTGGGCTTGAGTTAACACACATTAAATTTGGGCCAAGGATTGATTTTTTTTTATTATAACAGTTAGAATTTTTTTTTTGAATTTTTTTTTTTATAAAAAATGTTATTTGTATTATTTGAATTAAATGAATTTTATGTTATTTGATTAATTGAATAAAAAAAAATAAAATAGGAAGTAGTTGGACCCAAATAAGTAAGTTGTGGTTAGTTGTGATAAGGGGGTTGTAGAAGGGGGTTTGTCACGGTGATGTGGCACCCCATAGGACCCAAATGAGAAGATTTATCTCCTCACCACATCTATTGCTCTAATAAAACATGTAGCCGTTGGAAAAGTGGGAGAAAAAACAATTATTATTAGATTATTTAAACACTTGTTTTTGTAGGTAAGATACATACGAAGTTACACAAAATCGTTTTCATTTCTTCTTGGCATTAGTTCTTGTAGGTAACATACATATAAAGTCACACAAAATTGTTTCCATTTCTTCTTTGCTTCGGCTCTTGCTAATTGTTGTTGGTAACAAAATCGTTTACATTTCTTCTTCTGAATCAATCCTTGCTTTTGAAACATTTGGTTCTTGTCCATATGCATAGCAAGCGCCACTTTTTGATGGTGGTCTTCCACTTGTGAAGTGATTGCATATTGGGTATATTATTCAGGTTATCAAACTATTCCATGTTAGAAAGCAAGGAAAAATAAAATTTTCATGAAAGCAGTAACTAGCATACCTCAACGTATTCGGTTAACTGAGGCAATCAATTTTCTATAATGAGTGTAAGGCAAGAATAGTATACTACCTTCACTTTCAAGACATGAGAAAAAAGAATCCAAGCTTCCGGAGATCATTCAGATAGATGATGACGATGATGACGACGACATCATCTAACTCAACGATCTCTTGAATACTGAACTCTTTTTTCCTCAAACCTTGAAAGTGGAGAAGGTCTATTGTCGAATTTCCAAGCAAACAATACTGAATAGCGGGACCACGAATAAATCATAAAATTTAACTTACAGCTTATATTTTCATCCTTGACAACATTAGAACCACAATCAACATGATCAGAAGACTGTTAATAGCTTGATCCATAGAATTACCAACCGCATCAATATCAATCGAATCATTAACATCTTCTGTAACTGAAACAACGAGTTCATTCAAATAAAAAATAGCCAGAAAAAAGGATAATAATGATGGTGATATAATGATGAGATGATGAAGATGATCAGAATGAGCAATGTAAGAAGAATAGAAGAGGAACTGAAGATGATCGGATTGAAAATGGTGATGAAGTCGCTGGTAAATAAGTTTGGGGGTGGTGATGAAGATGTCAACACTAGCTAATTTTGGAGGGGAATGGAGGAGATACAGAGACACACATTAACACTTTGTTCACAAGTTTTTTTTTTTATTTTTTATTATTATTATTTTTTATTTTTTTAATGATGAATGTAAAGTAAAAAAAAAAAAATGTAAAAAAAGATAGAAGAGAGGAAACAAAGTTGATATATATTTTGAGTTCTAGAGTGTAAACCTAAGGCCAATATAATTATTGTGGTCACCCCCTGCCACATCTGTGCCACTTCAGTTTTTTTCTCTCAAAGACTACAATCCAACCGCAATTTGCTAATAAGGCGATCGCAACCAAAACTAAAAACACACCCCATAAAAGTTAATAAAAAAATACACACACAAAAGAGAATGAAAGGTTGGCAGGCCAACCATAACTTTGAAAAGATTGGTGGGCGACGCGGTCACCATTAGTTGAGCTAGTGGGAGAACCGGTTGGGTTACTTGGTCGGTTGGCAAGATGTTTATATTCTACAAAAAGGTTGCCATTAACATTGGCCTAATGAAAGAAAGTGAAAGAGAATTGTAGCTTATTATATTCTTTATATTTGTGAATTTACTATTGTAGCCTTTAAAATAAGTTGTACTCTATAAAAAAGTATATTTTTGTCATTAAGCTTCTTTAATTTTTTGTTTGTTTCTCTTTACTCATGTTTCATCCCAAAAATGGGGTGTTAGTTTTATTGAAAAAGACAAAAGATATTTTAGGGTGCGTTTGGTATCTCGGAATGGGAATCAGGGAATGAATTTTCATTCCAATAATGTGTTTGTTTAAAATGTAAGGGTGCGTTTGGTACACCACTATCAGAATGCATCAATCACAACGATTATCATTGCAAATGTTTGGTTACTAAGTTGAGGAATAAAACTATCATTTGATACCCATGGACTCATAGGAGGGGGAGTAGACACCTTTTCTAACTCATTCCCGTGAGACCCACCACTAACATATGAAAACCATATGCCTTTCTAAAAAAACATGTGAATATGTGATAACCATACCCCAAAGTTCACACCAAACAATAGAAATGGAATCGGTATTCTCAATCCCATACTACCCCCTAATCAATGTCATACCGATTGTGATTCCGGATAGTATACCAAACGCACCCTAAATCTTTCAAATATGGGAATGAATAATAGATATGTTCCATACTCCATATACCTCAAAAGGGCAAGGTATGGATTTTTCATATCTACAGGGCCCACCACTACTATCAAACTTATACCCATTGTGATTCAGGGCAACATACCAAACGCACCCTTAATTCATTTCTTTCACTTTTCTTTGCTTTCACTCATTTCAAAAATTCAAGAATAAGACATTTTTATTTTCACTTACTTTCTTTCACTTTCATTCTTGAGAACACACTTGAGAACACAGTGTAAGTATGTGAAAATAATAAGAGGAAAACTAAAAAAAAAAAAGGCCTTATATACTTGGAGTAAAAAGGTTTTATAAGATTAAATCTTAGGTTTAATCATCACCATTAGAAAAAAATAAATGGATGGTGGATTTTTATTTTTTTTATTTTTATTTATTTTTTTGAAAGGCTAAGATTTTATTAAAAAAGGCTCCAAGAAAGAGGCCCAACATTACAAAATACAAGACATACAACAAAGTAAATTCAAAGACAGAGCTTCAACCAATATCGAGAATATCATAAGGACTTGAGATCCATTTATACCAAGCCGCAACGCTTTTAGTGAAGCGAGCGGCAATCCAAGATTTAGAGAGACGTTGGATCGAGGGAAAGATAACCTCCTCCTTAGTGTTTGAGATGTCATCTAGGTTTGCGTTAACAAGCTTGTTCCTCCATTTCCAAATAGCCCAAAGGGAGCATTGAAAGACCCTGTGTATAATCTTGTTAATCCAATTACAACCCATATTAGAAACCGACCCTAAAGCTATGTCCTGAATGGAAACGGAGGGAAAACGTTAGACGAGCCTAAGTTCCACCAACCCCTAACCTTCCTCTAGACTTTGGCCACATGAGGACAATAAAGAAAGCAATGATCCCCATTTTCAGTAGCACTATCACAGAAGGGACACATAACAGAGGGAATAGGCACACCACGAGATACAAGATTCGAATGAGTAGGCAGCCTGTTTAGAGCAGCCCTCCAAAAACATATATTGGTTTTCCAAGGGATCCAAGAGTTCCACTTTTTTCAACCCAATGACCTTATCCGCAAGAACAAAATTTTGGATAGATCTAGAGAGAGTACTAACCTTAAACTAGCATGAGGCTTCGAAACTCCAATGACATTTATCAACACCATCATGAGATAAAAACATGTTACCCAATAGAGATATGAGGGAATAAAGATCCCCTAAGGATCTACCACGAGGCTGAGATTGCCAATTCCAATTGCCCGCCAAGTAGCCATCAACCAACTGCCATCGATCACTAATCGAACAGTCCTGACTGGAGTCGAGGACGAAAAGTCTAGGGAAGACCTCCATAAGCTGAATCCCATCCCTACACCAAACGTCCTTCCAAAAAGACACATTAGAACCATTTGAAACCTTGATGGAGAACGAGTATTTGTAAGCAGGGTCAATAGACTCGATGTTGGCCGAAGCCTTGATGATATCACACCAAACTCAGCCAAAAATGGAGGAGTTAGACGGGGAGCAAAAACCACCATCATCCCTATAGAACTCTCTGATGACTAACTTACAAAGGGAATCCTTTTCCGCGAGGAACCTCCATTTCCACTTTCCAAGGAGATCTAAATTCTTTGCATGAATACTTCCAATACCCAAGCCCCCTCTATCCGGATCAATGAGCATGATGGTGGATATTAGTTCTTCTATATGTACCAAAATAAGAGTCTTTAATTGAACTTTTTTCCTATATTTATATCATTCAGACACCTAAAAAGTAAAAAACAAACAATATTATTTGATTCAATTTGAAACAAATTCAGATTCAAATATAGGAAAAGTCTAGGGAAGACCTCCATAAGCTGAACCCCATCCCTACACCAAACGTCCTTCCAAAAAGACACATTAGAACCATTTAAAACCTTGATGAAGAACGAGTATTTGTAAGCGGGGTCAATAGACTCGATGTTGGCCGAAGCCTTGATGATGTCACACCAAACTCAGCCACAAATGGAGGAGTTTGTAGCAAACTATAAATTTCCCCTGTAATTTGTAACGGTTAATCAAATATTAATTATCATCACTGTTCAGTTAACCAATTTTATGGGAAAAATTTGAACTTTTGTTTATTACATGATATTAGTCAAACACGTTAATACGTGATTCACCAAATATTGGAACGAGCTCACACGCGGACCACGAAAACCAAATAAACTCAACATATAACCAAACGGATCCTTATTTAAACTCTCGGCCCAACTGTTTCTAATCTGTTACTATTCATTCGGCCCAACACATATATAACTTTTATTAAAACACTTATATCACTCGACCAACTCACTCTAACTTGGCCTTGTTTTCTCTAAAATTAGACACACACCTTATGCAATATTTTGCACCACTCGACTCTTCTCCCACCAAAGAATTAGTGTGTCGAATCCCACCTTTTATTTCCCACGTTTGATAGATGAACGAAGGCCAAAGTAAATCGTCCTCGACTTGGTATCAAGTGCACACCATTTTCACCCAATCGATCTAAACACATTTGTACCTAGTTCTATTATTTTTCTTAGATCATATATGAGTTGTTAAGTATATTTCCCACCTTAGTTCACAATATCACACGTTAATACATTAGTTTGGACCTTTTTAAATTATGTCGACATACGTTTATATGTACAAATCGACACCAAAATCAAATCTTACATACACAAAGCTTCCTAAAGTCTTTAGCATGTCAGTAAATCTTTATCAAAGTCTAAACATTCCTGACATTCTACTGTTGGAACCAAGTTGAATTCACAAAAGTCCTATATATACACTATACGTATACTAACATACAAAAAATTCACTTTGTATTAAAGCCCATTCACACCATAGAACTTTGCATGCATCTTTCTTAAAATTTCACTCCCATAATCGAACCACAAAGACCAGAAGTTGTTTTCCTTTTCCATTCGAGCCATTCCAAGTCGAAGGTTCCTTTTTCGAAGCATTTGATTATAGTAGATCGGGTTATTCGATTTATATCAAGTTTCTAGTTCGTTTAAATGTTTAACTCTTCCACCATTTGGGTTGTAAGTCTCACAAACTTCTTTCTATACTTTATTATCAATTTTTAAGTTCTCATGCATCGTATATATCTTTATTCGAACCTATATAACTCTCATTTAATTTTTACGAGCTTACGTATTTATTTTCAAGCACAAACATGGTTGCCTCCTATGATGGAAGGCTATAAACCATGTTTACACCATTACACGACTCATACATATTCGTTTTATGCTTAACGATCACTATATTTAATTTATTGTACATCGCATATCATAAATCACATATAATATAAGTCACTTTTATTTTTGAAACAACTCATTATGTCGACTAGAAAAGACTCCATAAAATTCGAAACATACACACAACCTATCAATTTATTTACACATCTCGATTCTCTATATGCTCATCTATTAAGTTCATGTTACGAGTTTTCTATGATAAGCTAATATAAGCTCTTTTTCCAACCTTAGGGACTAAAAAACTGTTTTTGAACACTTATATTATTCGATGGGCTTATTAGCCCAATAAGCACAAAATAAGCAATCCGTATAAACTAGTCCAATAATCTCTTTTGTATTATTTTTTTCACCTTAAAACAAGCCCAATGATAAGCCCAACTTGTCTTAAAACCCCCCGGATCTAAATACGTTAATGGGCCTTTAAAATGGCTTATTAAGCCCAATAGGTGAAAAATAAGCTATTTTAGCAAATAAGCAGTTGGATTAAACTTAAATAAGCTTTGTAAAGTCACTACAATTCTCGGATTACTTTTCACATTTTTTTTTGTGATTTTTGGACTAAATTTGCAAATTATTTCAACCTTATGGACTAAAACTGTCAACTATGCAAAACTATGATAAAAACTGCCAAAACAGTAAAATAAGGGTAGAAAATGTTAAAATATTAAACTGTAAGCTTGGGATGTCATTTTGGAAGTTTATGGACTAAAAATGTAAAATATATATAACCAAGGACTAACGGTGCAACGCTAACTCCGTTAGGGTAGAAAATGTAAAATCTGTAAAATTTCAAGGACCAACAGAAACTTTATATTCTTTTCATGTCTATTTCATATTTTACATTTTCAACACTCAATCACGTGCATTTTTACATTTCAGTCGCATATTTAATAACGTTACGTTATATTTATATATAACGAGTTTTTAAACGATTTAAATTAACGTTTCGATTCACCACTTTCAAGGAAACGATATTATTGATTTAAAGACATAAAAACAAGATAATATTATATATAATATTATTTTTGACTTTAAGCATTTTAAGCATATCACACTCACATCACCATTCAGATCGTTATCCGTTACTCACTTTCACAATCACTATTCATATTAAGTCAAATTCTCTGACTTTACCATTATCCAGGTCGTGTGTTGGAGCCGTTACCGTAATCTCACTTGAATTTACATTTCACCTCACCAGTTATACTCAAGGTGAGTCATAGCCCCACTTTTACTCATTTTATCACTTTACACTCCGTGGGGGAGATACATGTTACAAATAGAACACAAGTATTTTTATGTATGCTTCACCTGATTAATATTGCGCAAGTTACCACTATTGCCAAAAGCCCCTTATATCATGAACCATTAATCACTACGAGTGAACGCGAATATAGTGAATAGATCTATTTGAGGCTGACTGCCTATTCCACTAATACTTGACGAATAGCCTTAGTTGCTAGTCGTGTTAGTCGCAATGCATTATATTTGAATTAAATAGGAGGATGGCAATCCCCTATATCACGAGGGCCATAACTCATGTCATTTATTTGGATTGTTCCCCCTTACCGAATCCCGATACTCTTTAACATTTGCGTGTCATGAGACTTAGGGCAATATATATACTACTGCAATATCACCATTTCAAATGATTGTATTTAACATGCAATCCTACTTGTGCTTCGAACTGATTATAAATTCAAACTCTATGATTTCACTCAACAATTTTGTTGACTTTTAAGCATGTTTATCTCAGGTAATTAGCGGAGCAGTCAAGGCACTTTGAGCGGGCAATAAACTTATCGTTTTATATGAATGACAAGTACTTTCAAAACGCCTCATTTGAGCCGTTTTCTATGATTATGACTTCGATCCTCCCCGTAATACCCCGATTAGTCTTCCGCTGTTATCTCATAATTTAGGGGGTGTTACAGATTGGCATCAGAGACATGGTTATAGAGAACCAAATGTTTTCAAACATTGGACTATAACTACACTTTCAAAATGAATGATTTTTACACCATACTACCTTTAGCCCTCCGTGCCTGCATATCACCGCGCTCAGTACATTACCTATTAAGATTTTTACATTAATCTTCACACCTCACACTTACTTACACATACTTGATTATCTCACCTTTATTTTCACACCCCTAATGTTATTGATTACTTACATTTACTATTTACGGGTTATTACAGTACCATGTCTATAGTCTCTCACATTAGTATCTCATCGGACGCGGAATCCGAGGACACCCTATCATCTGTCACCTCACCTTTAGTTCCTAACACCTTAGCCACTTCAGTGCCAAACACCCCATCAGACGAGACGGAGCCCTTTGAGGAGGGTGAAGTTGTCGCTACACCACCCCTGACACCTGTTATACTACCAGACTCACCATTATCTGAAGACCCATATTTGCTAGCCTTACGGGCACATATCTCACCACCACACCAGGAAACTAGTCCGTTTGCTCCCACCTACATCCCACCTATTGATGACCAGTACATGCAGAGTTAGCAATGGCTGCCTGCAGAGGATTCAGATACACCATCACCTACTCCACCACCCCCGCTTTCACCAGTATTCCGGGGCAGAAAAGTCAGGATCTTAGCACCATATGAGCCCGAACCATTTATGAAACTATTTCGGACACATCCCAATGGCCTCATCCATAAGCATACGCCTCGTAAGAGGGTACACCTACGCCTAGTGACGATTATACCACCATATCCACCTTACTCTCCTACTTCACCCCTAGACATGATCGGGATGACACCACCAACATCACCCGAGTATCAAGGTGCATTACTACCACTACGACCCGACCAACTATTCAACCAATTCACCCAGACTTACCCATTTACACCCCACCAGCGGGATCCGACTCCAGAGGAGGATCTACCTTATCAGATCCGGGCTCTTATAGCAGGTCCCAGTCATCCATCTTCACCATCATTACTATGCCCACCTGGTTTCACTCCTCCAGCCCGAGTCTTCGAGAATGGAGAGAGCTCCAGAGCAGCATTTTCCCCCACACCTACTCCATCCACCATCATGACGCGTCTGGAGCGTCATGAGAGGCAGATCGATACTCTTTTGAGTATAGTTGACGGGACACCGTTGGACCGCCCCGAGACGGTCAACGACACTATACAGAGTCTCACATCCGGTAGGATAGACCTCCAGGACGGTCTGACCAGGATACGGTCAGAGATGTCCGAGACCCGCACCCACATTACAGCCTCACTTTGGGAGGGACAGAGGCATATTGTGGAATCTTTGAAAGCACACCACAGGGCCGACACCTTAGTGAGCCTAGTAGAAGACATGCAGGTTCAACACCAGACTGACATTCAAAGGCTTCTAGATCAGATTTCAGAACTCACGGGACCCATGGACGAGACTTCCAGCAGTTAGACATAGTTTACATCTGTATAGTTTTGAGACATCTTAGCCTGCCGCGTGTGGCATTAATAAAGAATCTTGTAACCTTTTGTTATGTAACACAACTGATCAAGTTATTAATATACGTTGTTGGTTTTGATTTACTATATATTGATGTCGATTTATGTTACTGTGGTTGTTCATGTGCATTGTGATTGTATTCAGACATGTCGTGATGTTACTTGTGATTGTTATGGTTCTTTAAATATTACAACTAGAATGTAATTACAAACACATAATAAAGAAAATTTCAAATAAACTTGATGAATGAGGAGAAAGTTGCTGAACTTCAGCTTTTGTAGATGATGAATCACTTGATTGTAATTTCACATTGTGATAATATTGATTAGGACTCATATACACACTTACCGTATTACTCAATTTGTTCTAACATAACCATTATGTGAATTCTAAATCTATATATCTTGTGGTATTAATAGAACTATGGCTCGCACGAGAAAAGAAACTACCACTCCCATAGTAGCAATGACTCCTGCAGATGTTCAGAAACTGGTTGCCGATGGCATTGCGGCGGCTCGTGAAACTCAAACAGCTACCCCAACCCGCTCAAGTAACAACATGTAACAAATGGCAATTTTTCATATTAATAATAATGATTAATTATCAAAAAATGCACATTTATTATTTTCTGACACTTGTTAATGAGGGATTATCTCATGGAACGAGCTCACACACGGACCACGCATACCATTTAAAATAAAAACAAACCAAACGGATCCTTTATTTTCATTAATGGGCCAATATAAGCCTGCTACTATTCATTTGGCCCAACACTAATTTCTTTTCTTTTCATTCATACTCGTTTCAAACACACCAAGCTTGACCCATTTATCTTGTGATTTCGACAAGTAACTCATTCAAAATTTTACACAGCTTAATTCTTTATACTACAAAGAATCGAGATCAACAACATTCATGTTCTATCACGAACGTTTGAGCACAAAACGAAGGGCAAAGTATATTGCCTTCGAGACATACTCAAACCCAACCAATAATTATTCAACTTAACAAAACTCAACCAAATTGAGTTTTAACCCATACGTTTCATGTTTTCTAGTCGAATAAGATTTCTTAGGATCATTCCTAAACCCTTTTGAGATCTTGGTCACGTTAGAAACATTTTGGACACTTTAGAAGTGTCATTCGATACACATAAGTATAGAAATTGAATCACAACCGAACCAACATGGAACCCCCCTCTTAGACCTCATTAAACTCGACTAGAACCTATCTTATCTTCAGTAAAAATATCACAAGAATCTAACAAGAGAATAAAATCTCTCAACTTGCAATTTAAAATGATATAATATCTTATATGTATACATATATACCGAAACACATACATACATTGATCAATCACTCTTAAACACACCCAAATGATTTCTCTCTAGTCCTAATTCACTGCCAAGGAGCCAGAAGTGAAGTCCTCAACTCATTCGAACCCATTTCAATCTATTCGAAACCTTCTATAATCGTATAACAAGTAAAGAGTACCATTTCGAGTTTTTGATCATTTCTAACATCAAACAAACCATTTATAGGTGATTGTAAGTCCCTTTTATTCCTCTATTACACATATATATCATTTCTTATAGTTCATGCATCGTTTTATATTTTGTTCTAACGTATATCACTTTTATTCATCTTTACGCTTTCTTGTTTATTTATTTTCCGTCACATGCATTGACCTCCTATGAAGGATGGCTAGATTTACGAGTTCTACTTTTATTTAACGCATACATGTTCATTTCGTTCTATTTTGAGTATCATTTTGATCTTACATCTTGTCGCATATTATTACTCAATATATGTTTGTCATATTTATCAATTTTACATGTCTCGACTGACCTAAGAAACAACCAATTATAATCGAAAATATACATACAACATGTCGATTTTATTATTCGACCTATTTTCTTACATGACCACCTAACAAATTCGTGTTTGGAGTTTCCCTCGACAAGCTCTTAAAAGCCTTCTAAAAAGCTCAATCCTATCGCTAAATAAACAGCCTCTTTATCCATATATTTTACGAAATTGGGCCGAACCATAGAATAAGCCCATTAAGCTTATTCGAATAAGCAGTAAATAAGCAGATGGAGTATATTTTTGTGATGTAAAAATAAGCCCAATCAAAGGCCCAATACCCTTTTTAACCCAACGAATCACCAAATGTTATTGGGCTTTTGTACGTCTCGTTAAAAGCCCAATAAGCAGAAAAAATAACCTATTTTGAAAGTAGGTTGATCATTTTGACTTAAATAAGCTTATTGAAGCTTTTGGAAATCTATTCCAACTCTTTTTGTGATTTTTGGACTAACTTTACAAAATGTTTCAACCTTGGGGACTAAAACTGCCAAGTTGATATAAACCCATCCAAAACTGTTAATACAGTAAACTAAGTGTGGATATTGATAATTCAGTAAGCAGGGAGCATAAAGGGTCATTTTGGGAAACTTGTGGACTTAATTTGTAATATATAACTAACGGAGGACTAACGGTGCAAAACCTACACCGTTAGGGTATAAAGTGTACATTCTGGGAAAGTACAAGGACTGAACGATAATATTTAATCATATTCATTTTATTTCATGTTTTACACGCTTTCAGTTAAACATGTGCATTTTATTATTCGTTTCAGTATATTTATATTTGTTACGTTTATATTTATTTAACGAACTTTTAACGAATGAACTTAACGTGTTATTCAACGACACTCGAGGAAACGATAATTATGGAATCAAAAACATAAAAACAAGATAATATTATATATAATATTATTTTTGAACTTTAAGCATTTTACGCATATCAAACTCACACATTTAGAGTCAAACCATTATCTGTTTTCACACTCATTGTGCATAACTAAGCCAAAACTGTAAAAAAACTCAGACTTTATTATTAATTCAGGTCGTGTGTTGAAGCCGTTCCGATAACTTGCTTAGTTACATATTTCACCTTACCAGTTATACCCAAGGTGAGTCATAGCCCCACTATTACTTATTCACTCTTTTTGAACTACTTAGGGTGAGAAACATGCTTACTTTTATGGATCATTGAAACAATTCTTTTGTTTGTAAAACTATTACCTGCTGGTCTAAGTACGATATTTATGCCCATGAACATGTGCAGTTAATTCCTGATGGGAAGCATATTTGATTTATTACGTGACTACATTTTGCACGGTTCATTTATTACGTGACTACATTTGGCACGCATCATTCATTACGTGATTACATTTTGCGCGTTTGATTCATTACGTGACTACATTTTGGACGTTTGATTTATTGAGTGACTACATTTTGCACGCTTTATCTGTCGGGCTACAGTAACATGAAACTTAGCGTAGCGTAATAGCTCTTTCGTATAACATTGCGTACTTTGTAATGTTAACTCATGACTTATGATCCAACTTTATTATTTTATGCAAACCTATGAACTCACCAACCTTTGTGTTGACACTTTAGCATGTTTTTCTCAGGTGTTTAATTGTTGCTATATGATGATGCAAGGCTGTGCATGGCAGGGGCATAGGCACACTTTTGGAGTGTATACATGGCCCTCTTGGCCAGGGTTTTTGTACAATGGGACAACTACTAAATAATGGGCCTTGTTTTCTGCATTTTAATTATGTAAAACTGATGTTTTATTTAATAAAGCTTTTAAAACGAATTTGATAAATTTGTTCTCTATTACTTATGTTATGATCCAGTTAAGTAACACCCCAGATGTATTACCGTTGCGATTTGATTTTGGAGGTGTTACAGATTGGCATCAGAGCTAAGGTTATAGAGAACTAGGTACACATAAAACCTAGACTATAACCGCTTTTTACAAAAACTCACCCTATGACCGCTAGTGCGAGCCTGCCTTACTTGCGACTTTACTTGCTACTCTACTTATTGTTTCAGCAAGCTTAGCATGTACTTTGTGCTACTTTGATACCACATATTTAGTGTTAATGCTTTTTACTTAGTGACAATGCTTAGCATATACTTACGTGCTACTTTGATAATACATGCTTTCGTATTAAATATATACATACATATGTACTTATATTATGGCTAATACTTTCTAGCCTTATACTCAAAATATTAAGTATCTACTTTATACTTATACTCGTATACCATAATTGTCACAGACTATGCCTTCCCAATCATTTGATACCACTGAAACTATTTTTCGTGCTACTCGCACATCATCTACCCTTCATATCACTCCAAATGCTGAAGATCCCTATGTGCAAGTATCCCAACAGCAGCCTAATATGGAACTTAATCTAAACACATCATCACCAACTCACTCATCTCCACTTAGGATAGCTACTGAATCCTACTCAGATGAAGAAATGATTGGTTGTCCGGCTACATTTGAAATTGGACAGAGTTCGAGGGGAACGCACCAAGAGATAAATTGGATGGATGTTAATCCTAACTCTCCACTATCTGACGTTCCAGACTCCCCAATGCCTGACATCCCAGATGACTTATCCTCACTTAATCCCCCTAACGATACTATAAGCACTCATGATGCGATATGGACCCTTCTTCTTCAGCAAGCCAGTACACTAGACAGCCACACTGAACATCTGGAAAGGTTACCACCAAACCGTTTCGAGTAATATAATCGAAACCTTGACACTTTATTTAAAAGAGCCGATGCTGAGAGGCATGAAGTGTTTGACTTAGAGATGAGAGTTGATAAAATGAAGGACACTTACAACTGTGAGCTTAGAAACTTGGATTCCAAAGTTCGCTGTTTGAGTAGGGACCATACTCAGGTACATGGTAGGATAGAAGGCGTTGAAAGGAACCAATGGATTGCCAGAGACACGGCAAGGAACCAGGATCAGAGAATTTTAGCCTTAGAAACTATGTTAGCTACTCAAATGAGAATGTGCCAGGAGTTCCAGATACGCTCCGCAAACATGAAACTGCACAACTGGAGCTGGAGGCAGAAGTTAGGCGTTTACGTCGAGGACGTAACACCCACTAATCTTAGAACCATATGTATCGTTTCTGTACCCACTAAACCGAGTAGTCTTCGGTTAGTGTCTAAGTGTATTTTCCAATAAGCTTGTAATTTTCACATCTTGTAACCGACTATTAATCTATAACAAGCTCAGTTTATCATATTTCTCTGTTGTGACTTAATCTTTTCTATCATACTCTATTGTGATGCTACTCATTCATATGATGATTTCTTATACTCTTATGCAAAATCTCATCATTTGTTGCTTTCTTTTGCAGTCAAATGGCTCCACGCAAATGAACTCGTACTCGCAACACAACTAATGCCACTCCCCCTCCCAACAGAGTCAACCAGCCAACTTTGGCACAACTTGTGGCACAACAAGTAGCAGAAGCCATGGCAGCTGCTGCCAACGTAGGTTCAAGCACTAACACAGGTGACAGAGCTGCGAGACCCACTACTGTCAGTCGGGCCTGCACATACAAGGATTTTCGTGTTTGTGATCCAGGAAGTTTTGGAGGAACTGAGGGAGCTGTCAGCTTAGCCAGGTGGCTAGAAAAGTTGGAAACTGTGTCTCGCATCTGCAGTTGTGAAGAAGAATCCAAAGTCAAGTTTGCCTTGTATACTTTGACGGGCAGTGCTTTAACTTGGTGGAACTCTTACATGAAATCATCAGGAATGGATATTGCTTACGCTATGATGTGGGAGCAATTCAAAGCTTTAATGCTCCAGAAATATTGCCCTCGCACTGAGGTCAAGAAGATGGAAACATAATTTTGGAACTTGAAAGATCAAGGCACCAACATCTTGGGGTACACACAACGTTTCCAAGAATTAGCCTTACTATATCCTGAATTGGTTGCTACTGAATCATGAATGATAGAACGTTACATCGGAGGATTACCCATAAACATCAGAGGGAACATATTGGCTGTTAATCCTAGTGACTTACATAACGCAATCTTCATCTCTCAAAACTTAATGGACCAAGTTATCCAAGATATGGCAGAAAAAGGAGGAGATAACAAAAAGAAATGGGAGGACAACTCGAGAGCCAACCATCAGTCAAACAAACGACAGGAAGTCGCTAAGGTTTATTCTGCTAGACCCAGTGATCAGAAGGTCTATGCTGGAAAATCTCCTCTGTGTAACCGTTGTAAACTCCATCACAACGGACCATGTACCGTGAAATGTAGAAATTGTCAGAGAATCGGTCATATGACCAGGAATTGCAGATCGCCAGTTCTTGCTACTGCGCAAGGGGCGCCAGTAACAAATCAAAGAGCTCCTATCGTCAAGGACAAATCTTCCATTACCTGTTTTGGTTGTGGAGAGAAATGGCACTTCAAGAATGAATGTAGGAAACAGAGAAACCAGGGAAACAATGGGAATCAAGCCGCTGGAGGAAACCAGGGTTATCCAGGAAATGCCCGAGGAAGAGTGTATGTGGTTGGAGGAAGAGAAGCAACAGAGGACCCGAACGTTGTTACGGGTACGTTTCTTCTAAATAACCGCCATGCATCTATTTTATTTGATACTGGGGCAGATAAGAGGTTCATATCAAAAATATTTAGTCAGTTGCTAGATAGGATCCCTACAGCTTTAGACATTGTTTATGACGTAGAACTAGCTAATGGTAATGTTGAAATAGTAGACACTATAATCTGAGGTTGTACGCTAAATCTGTTGAACCACCCATTCAACATAGATCTTATGTCAGTGGGACTGGGCAGTTTCGACGTTATTATTGGAATGGACTGGTTATCTAGACATCATGCTGTCATCATCTGCGATGAGAAGATTGTTCGTGTACCATACGGTAACGAAGTATTGGAAGTTTTAGGAGATAGAAGCAACCACAGAAACCCATCTCGATTGAACTTCATATCATGCACCAAAGCCAAGAAGTACATTGAGGACGGATGTCTCCTCTTTGTAGCACAAGTTGAGAAGACAAAGAAGGAAACTAAAGAAAACCGCTTAAAAGACGTGCCAGTCGTACGTGACTTTCCTGAAGTCTTTCCTGAGGACTTGCCTGTACTTCCACCAGTCAGGCAACTCAAATTTCAAATTGACTTAATTCTAGGTGCTATACCCGTAGCACGAGCACCATACCGATTAGCTCCTTCCGAGATGCAAGAATTGTCAGAACAACTACAAGAACTCTCAGAAAAAGGTTTCATCAGACCTAGTTCCTCACCCTGGGGAGCTCCTGTTTTGTTTGTAAAGAAGAAAGACGGATCATTCCACATGTGCATCGACTATAGAGAGCTGAACAAGCTAACAATGAAGAACCGATACCCACTTCCCAGAATCGACGACTTATTCGATCAACTACAAGGTTCCAGCGTATATTCAAAGATCGATCTTCGATCTGGATACCACCAACTTCGAGTCCGAGAAGAGGACATCCCGAAAACAGCCTTTAGAACCCGTTACGGACACTATGAATTCCAGGTCATGCCATTTGGTTTGACTAACGCACCAGCCGTATTCATGGACCTTATGAACAGGGTGTGCAAACCATATTTGGATAAGTTTGTGATTGTGTTCATAGAAGATATCCTGATCTACTCCAAGAACAAAGAAGAACATGAACAACATCCCAAAATGATTCTGGAATTGCTCAAGAAGGAGGAATTGTATGCGAAATTCTCGAAATGTAACTTTTGGATTTCCACCGTACAATTTCTCGGTCATGTTATTGACAGCCAGGGTATTCACGTGGACCCTGCAAAGATTGAGTCAATTAAGGATTGGGCAACGCCAACTGAAATACGCCAATTCTTAGGACTTGACGGTTATTACAGGAGATTCATCGAAGGATTCTCCAAGATAGCCAAACCATTAACCACCCTCACTCAGAAGAACGTAAAGTATGTTTAGGAAACAGATGAAGAAAAAGCATTCCGAACGATCAAGGAAAAGTTGTGCACTGCACCCATATTGTCCTTACCTGAAGGAAGCGATGACTTTGTTGTATACTGCGATGCTTCGCACAAAGGTTTAGGTGTTGTCTTGATGCAGAGACTGAAAGTGATTGCTTATGCCTCACGTCAACTCAAGACACATGAAAAGAATTACACAAGCCATGATTTAGAACTGGGAGCAGTTGTGTTCGCTCTTAGGATATGGCGACATTACCTGTACGGCACTAAGTGTACAGTGTTTACGGACCACAAAAGCCTGCAACATATCCTAGACCAAAAAGAGTTGAACATGAGACAACATCGGCGGCTAGAATTACTCAGTGTTTACTATTGCGAAATTCGTTATCACCCTGGAAAAGCCAATGTTGTGGCATATGCTCTTAGTCGGAAAAAATGACTCAAACCCTTGAGAGTCAGATCATTAGGAATGACAATCAGTTCACCACTTCCATCAAAAATCCTCACTGCTCAGATTAGGGCACTCAAAGAAGAAAATCGACCAAGTGAAAAACTCTATGGTATGCCGGGAAACGCAAATGGTTTTACCAAGAGATTAGACGGAGTTTTGTGCTTCAACGACAGAAGCCGGGTATCACTCTATGGTGGGATACGAGAGTTAATTATGCACGAATCGCATAAGTCCAAATACTCTATTCATCCCGGAGCCGATAAGATGTACCTTGATCTTAAGAAACTATATTGGTGGCCTAACATGAAGGCGGATATTGCACTATATGTCAGTAAATGCTTAACTTGTTCTAAAGTTAAGGCAGAACATCAGCGACCGTCCGGATTACTGGTTCAACCAGAACTCCCTGTGTGGAAATGGGAGCGAATCACTATGGACTTCATAACCAAACTTCCATGAACATCCAGTGGATATGACACGATTTGGGTGATTGTTGACAGACTCACCAAATCTGCTCATTTCCTTCCCATCAAAGAAACTGACAGCATGGATCAATGGTATGTGTTAAATTACACATACCTTTTACCTAATAAAATAGACCAAATAGACCAAAAAACTAACCAAATATGCCAAATATGTTGTGTTTTTGTGTTTATGCATGTGCAGGTACAGATATTGAGAAAAGGGGTAAAAACGAAGACAAAAAGACAAAACCGAGCACGAAAGTGGAAAGAGTACAAAAAGCCGAGGCCGGGGAAGCAATTTTCAAAAGAGGATCATATTTGAGTTCAAAAGGACAAATTCTACCTTGGAAAATCATTATGTGTCAAGATTGACCCTTGGAATAACTTTCCAGAAATGGCAGAAACAATCCCTCAAAGTTAAATCCAATTTCAAGTTAAATCCTTTAACTCTAAACCAAACCGGATCCTTAAATAAGCCCAATACCAAAATCCAACCCAATCCACCCTTAACCCATACCCAGTTTTATTAACAAAACCAGGTCAGCAGAAATTCAACCCTTTCCCCTATTTCCCTTTCCCGCCTTAGCTAAAAAGCTAAACCCACTCAACCCACCTTTTTCCCTGCTCCCAAAACCCAGACCATCATGTCCCCTCTACTCCCTGCTCCAAGCCACCCTACTCCCTTCTCTTCACATGTATCCTTCCATTGCCAGTCTGTAAACCCACCAACCATTTTTCCCGCCAAAACCCATTTGAAGGCTGAGATTGACTTAAAGTGATCCAAAGGCTGGGAATTGATGAGAGAGAGACACTCAGAGGCTATAAAATGGACTGCAATGCAAAAGAGAGAGATGGCGAGATTTTTAGTATGGTTCAGTAGATAATTTAGTGTCGAATTCAATGTTGTTTGTTTAAGCTTATTTGGTTTTAATATTTTTCAGTTGTATCTTTAAATTAAGCATTGTAATTTACTTATTGTTTTTAAATCAAACTTCAGAATTTCCTTTGAATTCAAGTTATCTCAATTTCCCTTAAATTTCTCATTTAGTATAATTTACATGCTTTGAACTTAGATTACTGTTCCATTAAGCTCATTTGAGCTTATTAGAGCTTATGCAAGTATATTAGAGTTAATCACTTTTCTTAATGTAAAAATTAGAAAAAAGTCAACAAAAGTCAACACAGGGTCAAAATAAGCACTTGGGTGAGAATAAGCTGGTCTGGATAAATTGAATGGGTTTCTAGCTTGTTTTTGACAAGCTAAGCTTGTTTTCGACAAGCTAAGCTTGTTTACTGATCATTGCCTCCTATTTTAAGCTCAATGCAGTTGTAAGCCTTTTTTTTCTAAATTTTTGCATTTCTTTCTGTTACTATTCAACTGCTTATTTCAGATTATTTTATGCTTTTTCTGCTTATTATTAGTTTAATATTGTTCTTTATTTGTTTTTTGTAGTTTAAATTCCCTTTGCTTTAGTTTATTATAAATCTCATTAAAAAAGCCAAAAATAGCACTTTTAGCTTATAGCTTATTTACTGCTTATTATTAGTTTAGGACTGCTTATCTAGTCATAATATAGCTTATATATCCTGTGTCTTCCATTACTTTAGCTTAAATTGGGTACTTATAGTGTAAAAACCACAACAGTCCCTTAATAAGGGGTGTTTGGATTAAGCTTATTGAGGGTCAAAATCTATGCCACTGTTCATGTGCACTCTTGGATAAGTTTGATCTAGCTTAATTTAGGCTAGAACAGTTGTTTATTAGAAGTTCTAAGCTTATTTGAAGGTTTTGATAGAGTCAAGTGCTTAACCCTTAAATTAAGAATTTAAATTGTCTGTGATAGCTTATCTAGGAGTAAGTAGATTTTATTGTTATTTTTGCTTATTCTGTGTTTAAACCAGTAAATTAAGTTGAGGTTCATGAGTTTGATCTAACTGCATTTGGTTAAGAGTAGCCTTGGACAAACCATGTTAAAATCTCAATAGCAGACTGCATTTTTATAATTTGTCCATTTCAGCCCATGCTTTTGAATTTCCATAAGTTCATTATAAGCTTATTGGTTCTGAAATTTTGCACTTTTACTGTTGGGTTGCTTGTCCACTTGTTCCCAATTTTTTTGATTTTTTTAGTAGCTTTTGATAGCTTTTGAATGGCTTAAAAACTCCCCTTTCTGCCATGTGCACACAGCAAACCCTTTTTCCTTTTCTTTTTTTTATTTATCATTGCTTATTGGCTTTAAGTTTCAGCTTATTCTGTGTTCCATTCCCTTTTTAGATCACCCTCAGTTTACCTTAGGTATTTTGAAATAGCTCCTTAGTCCTAGTTAGCTTATTAGATTAGTTCACTCAAGCCTTAGCTTATTTTCCTTAATAGCCCACTATTATGATTTGCAGAGCTTATTCTGAGCTTATTTTTAGCTTTTTAAAATAGTTGTCTTTGTAAAAGTTGCTTAGGTTCTAATGCTTATTAAGATTGTAAAAAGAAAAATATATATATAAAAAAAAATAGTTTTCAAAAATTGCAAGACCAGGGATTCGAACCCTGGTCTGCACCAACACAACACCTCAACAACACACAACCTTACTGATGAACTCAAATAAGTACATATTATTACTATCATTTATCCTATTAATTTGACTTGTTTTATTATATTATGTATGAGGATTGATACTTAATCGTTTACTTTTGTAATTCTCAGGTAAAAACAAGCATTTGGTGAAACTTGGCGATTTTGGACTAATTATGGAGCAAAACATGCAAGAAGTTAAGAGTCTACCGAAATGTGCAAGATCAAGACTATTCTGCTCCAGATGCGCCGCATCTTGCTTATGACATGCGCCGCATCACTATCAATATTTCACCAGATACGATCCAAGATACAAGAGGACATGCGCTGCATCCTAGAATGGAGTTACGCCGCATCTTCTGGCGGTGTACGAATATTCCTGAATATATTAATCTTGGACCCCACGCGAAGTTAAGTCAATGCGCCGCATCTACTTACTAGATGCGCCGCATCCTACCCTCAGACAGAAACTATAAATACCCCAAGACCAGACTAATTTCGGGGGACATAATATTATATCCGAAGTACGAAGACCAGAAACCTAGGACGAATTCAGTCGAATAAGGCAGCACAAGACACACCCAAACGAAGATACAAGAGCTGTAAGAAGGTGCTGCATGTGTTTAATTCATTAAGTAGTTTTGTTTTATTGTGTTAGTAAACTTTAATTCATCAAGATTGGTGGCTTGTGTAATGTGACAACAGAAAGATTGCACTCCCTTAAAACTGCTTTCTCATTAATTAAAGTTTATATTTTGATGTATTTGGTGACTTTTATTAGTGCATTGATAACCTCTGTGTCTAGCTGAGCGTTGATCGGGTCGCCATGCCTCTGCCCTCGCCTATTTATTAGATCGCCTATGCATTCTATCGTCTGTAGAAAAGTAGGAAGAAAGATAAATAGGATAGTCATAAGTAATCATTAAGGGTTTACTCGCCGATAAGATTAGAACCAACGAGAAAGGACTTAATCTCGGTGCGTTGCATCGAACTATACACTTCATATAAAACTAGCAATAAAACAAGTGACAAACTACTTATCTATCAGGACAGCCTTCTTATTGTCTCGAGTATTTATCTGTGTACGTGTGTGCTATTCGCTGATTCGTGCCTATTGGTTTAGTTTATTATTTAATTGCAACCAAATCGTGCCAGTCTCTCAGGCTGAACCCCCTTGCGTTAGAATAGGTTGTATAGCTAACTTAATATATTAAAATACTGATTAGAATAACTAGATAATACGTTCCACTCTTAGTGATCGACACTCTACTTACCATTATATTCATACTGACCGGGTACACTGCTCGTTAAGTGTGTGTGTGTTATTGATAAGTCGGCTAAATATAAATTTAAAACTTGAGTAGGCATTAATACTGCTAAACCGCAATGACACATCGCACGCATCACTTACCAACTGCCCTTGGGACTTGTCTTGGTTATAGTTTGCACTCTTTTTTATTTAACCAATTTGTTTTATCTTTTACTTATTTTCATTATTAGCTTATTACCAGCTTATTCACATAAGCTGGCATCCCACCTTAATTTTTCCAAGGACTAGCATATCATTTAGGACTTTCCTGTAATTTTTCAGAATTTTCCATTTTCAGTTATTATTTTTAATTTATTTTTCTTTTAAATTCAGTTTTTAATTCATATTAAGTTAAATAAAAGTCAAAAAAATATAATTCTTTTTTTAAAATTTTCTTTTATTAATTAGAACCTAGGAAAAATAGATTTGTACCCGTAGAGTTAATATTTCACGATTTCACTTTTGTAGGGCTCGGGATTTCCCGGTTTTAGATCGTTTTTGATTTTCGTTGTGTTTTTGCTCGTTTAAGCTTTATATATTTGTTTTATATGCTTTTTAAGTTGTTTTTAGTTTATGATTTATAATCTTAGTCTTCAAATCCAAAAACTCCCTTTTTTCCATTCAATTCACACAATCACGAACCGAACCGAAAGTTTCATTCAATCCTTCGTTGGGGATAACGACACGGGTTTACATAATTTCCTATGTAATCCTTGGGAAATATTTATGCATTGATTTGTACGAATCAATTTTTGGCGCCGCTGCCGGGGAAGGTTTGAAGTGAATTTTTGATTCCCGTTCGTCAATTCGTGTTTCGAAGATCCTTCCTCGAGAAGTTATCGTTTTCTTTGTGAATATTTTCTAAATACCAAAAACCATAAAAATTAAAAAATTCACGAATACTTTTCCTAAAGTATTCATAATACCAAAAAAAAAAAAACAAAAATAAAAAAAATAATAAAAAACCAAAAACATTGTTTTTTCCATTTTTTTTAAATATAAAAACCCAAAAATATTTTCTTTCTCAAAATTTGTTTTAAATTTGTTTTTCTTCTATCTTCATTTGTTTTCCATTTTTCCTTTCTTTTATAAAAATCCCATAAAAAATCTTCGCTATCCTCTTAAATGTTTAATTCTCATCTCTTTACCCTCTCATCGTTTAATTCTTCACAATGATCGATTTGTCACCATATCATCCCCATGATCTTCGGACCATGGAGGATTTCTATCGTCCGTCACTTATCGGTAGAGGAGGACCGATCGCTCCAACATCCGTTCCGGGAACCGATTTTGAATTGAAAAATTATATGGTTCGACTGCTTCAACAAAATTGCCAATTCTACGGATTACGAGATGAAGATGCAAACGAGCACCTAAACAAGTTCATATCTATCACTCAATCCATGAAGCAGAAAGGAGTTTCTCAAGATAGCATTCGTTTGAATCTTTTTCCATTCTCTTTATCCCACAACGCTGAATTTTGGTTTTATACTCTAAAAACTCATTCAATTCATACTTGGGAAGAGATGTTCATCAAGTTTCTTTCAAAATACTTTCCATATTCTAAAACGGTGCAGCTAAGGAAAGACATTCGAAATTTCCAGCAATTGCCCAAGGAATCAGTATTTGAAGCTTGGGAGAGATTCAAATCGTTATTGCGGAAATGTCCTGACCATAAAATTTTGCTTCTTGATCAAATCCTAACCTTTTATAATGGCATAACTCCGATTAATAGAGACAAAATTATATTGGCAGCCGGTGGGAATCTCATGCGGAAAACTCCACAAGAAGCTTATGATTTGATCGAGAATATGACACTTCATCATTATCAGTGGGATGCTGAAGTTCAGCATGACTCTACCACTATTTTGAGTGATCATTATTCCGATTACAATTCCGTAGTGAGTGCACGAGTCGAGGTCCTTGACAATAACCCTAGATACACAATTCAAAATTGTCAACATCAACAAGAACCAGGTCATCCACACACCTTTTACTATTCAGAATCTGACGAGAGTGATGAGGATGAACCTTTCGAATTATTGAAAGTTCAGACGTCGATTCTTCCTCCAAGTGGCAATCCCACTCCATCTTCAGAACTCGTCATTTTCGACTCTTCCCCTTCTCTCATGCCGTTTGAGGGAAGTGACATCACTATGGAAGAGCTCGAGGTTTTCTTGATTGATGATCCAATTTCGCCAGAAATTGTTAATGCTGATTGTGATCCGGGGGGAGATGCTCCTTTATTAGAGAAGATGATATTTGATGAACCGTTATTTTCCCTCCCCCCGAAGGAAGTTATTGTTGATGATAAGCCGTCAGATCCTTCGGAGCTCGAGCTCAAGGATTCTTTCCCCAAATATGAGAGCTTTATCTTTGATACCGAAGAAGAGAGTAGTGGCAATCCCACTTCTCATCCCGATTATCCTCTCCCGGCTTATGAAGCCTGTTTCTTTGATATCGATCTTTCGGAAGAGACGAGTAGCGGCAGTACCACTTCTCATGCTTATCTTTCTCTTCCTGAGTATGATTCGTTTCTCTTCGATAAAAATGATCTCTATCATGAGGAGTTCTCCGGTGAACTCTCTCATGTCATATCTCCTTCGGAGTATGATCATTTCTATTTTGATCTTGAGGAAGATCTTAGTCTGGGGGGAGGTGTACTTTATCATAAGAATTTGCTTGTTGATAATTTCACCCCGTCCATCCCTCCTGAGGCTTTTGTTGCAAATGAACCTAAGATCTTTAATGTTGCTATCCAAATTAAGGATAAATTTGCTTTTGATGATAAAGAGTTTTTCATAATAATCATAAAAATCTTTCTTCCTTTCATCACATATGATGTGACTTCTCCTTTCCTTCACTTCGACGGGAGTGAAGATACCATCTTTGACCCCGGTACCACCGTTTATGGTTGCTATTCTTATAAACCGTGGGTATCTCATCGGTGTGGAACTTTCATATGCTTCAATGTTTATCCAAACCTCTTGAACGAAAGTCCGATGGAGATTATCTTTTCCACATGCTCCCCCAAGACCAGTGAATTCGGGGCGAGTCAAGCTAACGACTCGATCATAAACAAGCGCTTCGTGGGAGGCAACCCATGCTTATCCGTGTGTTTTGTATCTGTTGTCTTGTGCAGGATTTGCCCGACGTGTGAAGAATCTCGTGTTCATGGTTTTGTGAATAAGAAGTCTGGTATCCTTAATCATATCGACTAACGTTATCTATTTGGCATAATTCATAAACGGCCTTAGATTTGCGTATGACGACCCTTACCTTTAAAACATTGAGGACAATGTTTCGTTTTAGTCTGGGGGGTGATTTTTCGATTTGATTTTACCTTGCATTTTGTCGTTTACCCTCGCAACCCCGTTTTTTCCACCAAATATCCAAAAAAATGAGAAAATTTAAAAAAATTTCGCAAAAATATCAAAAGTGTTTTGACACATTGTTGACTTTCCGATGGTTAGAGTAGGAATAAAATTTTGACTTGACCGGGCGTGTTGAGCTCTAGCTTGTCCCCTTAACCTTTTTGACTAAGCATTCGCGGATCTTTTTATTAAAGATTTTAAATTTGCGAAGAACGAGAAATGATAGAGTTAATTATAAGTTCTGATGCTAAGCAAGGATTAGTTGGTTATCTTAAAGGCTCATCAATGTAATTTGTAGTTTTTCCTCCCAGAAGCTAAATTAGTGATGTTTTCAAATTTTTAAACTTAGAAATCGTTTTATTACAAACTTTTATACAACTTTGATATAGAATCCGAGTTCAACTTTTTATTTAAATTTTGGAGAAAGCATTCTTAAAAAAAATGAAAAAATGAAAAAATGAAAAATTGAGAAAAATGAAAAAATGAAAAAAAATAAAAAAATAGAATGATATTGCAAAATGAAATAATTAGGATGTTGCAAAAGTATAAATGTATATGTTGTTTATATGAATAAATATATGAAACTTGCTTTTTCTTAAATTTAAATCGGAAGTTGAACTAGTATTCGTCAATTTTGTCATAAAGGTTAAACGGTAATTTGGTAGATTGTTGATTTCAAAGATCCCGAAAGCTCCGGTACTATTCTCTGTGAGGTGTCAAAAGCCTGGTCACCTAAAACCAACTGGTTTGGGATGTGCCGAGAAGAAAGCCGTTACATGGAGTGATCTCACCTTTGAGTCTCTAATCTCTAAATGATCGTTTGTTGATATTTATTTAAGTATTTAATACTAACTTAGTGGAATATCTAAAATCTTTGAAATCAAAATCCGCTGATTCCGGTACTATTCTCTGTGAGGTGTCAAAAGCCTGGTCACCTAAAACCAACTGGTTTGGGATGTGCCGAGAAGAAAGCCGCTACATGGAAAAGGCCCTTTTTGATCCTTAGATTTTCGAGGTTCCCGGTAAATTAGTATTTGACTTAAACAAGTAACAACCATAATAATATCGATTTCTGTGATCAAACTTTTGAAAATGAGCACACTTGCCAAACTTATAGAACAATTGAGGAGTGAAAAGTTTATAAATTACATTCATGAGTAGCGTTAGCATCTAACTGTATTTAACAATGATTTTTTTTAAGCTTGGTTTGGGGACTTGTGAAAAATCAGGGATGATGAATTTTATCCGTATGGTCACTTCTTTATGAGTTGTGTTTCCTACTCCGTGATCCTAAAAGTTATTGTGAAATAATGAAAGTCAACATCCGTCACAAGAAAAAGAGAAAAATACAAAAATAGTGTAAATGTGAATAAAATGGAAAAAACGGGGCGTTTTTAGAACTTTTGATTTCTTAAATCTCTTTTGAATATTTTGCTACTTTTCAAAGTTAGTAAAAAGAGGTTTGAAATTTTTGGTTTCAAAAGCGTGAGTTGATAACATTGCGTGAGGACACGACAATACCTTTCTGGGGGATTTTGGTATGTGTTAAATTACACATACCTTTTACCTAATAAAATGACCAAATAGACCAAAAAACTAACCAAATATGCCAAATATGTTGTGTTTTTGTGTTTATGCATGTGCAGGTACGATATTGAGAAAAGGGGTAAAAACGAAGACAAAAAGACAAAACCGAGCACGAAAGTGGAAAGAGTACAAAAAGCCGAGGCCGGGGAAGCAATTTTCAAAAGAGGATCATATTTGAGTTCAAAAGGACAAATTCTACCTTCTTTACTTGAATAACTTCCATTTAAAACTCCTAAAAACCATAAATCCTTATTAACCGGATCCTTAAATAAGCCCAATACCAAAATCCAACCCAATCCACTCTTAAACCATACCCAGTTTTATTAATAAAACCAGGTCAACAGAAAGTCAACCCTTTCCCCCATCTCCCTTTCCCGCCTTAGCTAAAAAGCTAAACCCACTCAACCCACCTTTTTCCCTGTTCCCCAAACCCAGACCATCATGTCCCCTCTGCTCCCTGCTCCAAGCCACCCTACTCCTCCCTCTTCACATGTATCCCTCCATTGCCAATCTGTAAACCCACCAACCATTTTTCCCGCCAAAACCCATTTGAAGGCTGAGATTGACTTAAAGTGATCCAAAGGCTGGGAATTAATGAGAGAGAGACACTCAGAGGCTATAAAATGGACTGCAATGCACAAGAAAGAATGGCGAGATTTTTAGTATAGTTCAGTAGATAATTTAGTGTCGAATTCAATGTTGTTTGTTTAAGCTTATTTGGTTTTAATATTTTTCAGTTGTATCTTTAAATTAAGCATTGTAATTTACTTATTGTTTTTAAATCAAACTTCAGAATTTCCTTTGAATTCAAGTTATCTCAATTTCCCTTAAATTTCTCATTTAGTATAATTTACATGCTTGAATTAGATTATGTTCATTAGCTCATTTGAGCTTATTAGAGCTATGCAAGTATATTAGAGTTAATCACTTTTCTTAATGTAAAAATTAGAAAAAAGTCAACAAAAGTCAACACAGGGTCAAAATAAGCACTTGGGTGAGAATAAGCTGGTCTGGATAAATTGAATGGGTTTCTAGCTTGTTTTTGACAAGCTAAGCTTGTTTACTGATCATTGCCTCCTATTTTAAGCTCAATGCAGTTGTAAGCCTTTTTTTTCTAAATTTTTGCATTTCTTTCTGTTACTATTCAACTGCTTATTTCAGATTATTTTATGCTTTTTCTGCTTATTATTAGTTTAATATTGTTCTTTATTTGTTTTTTGTAGTTTAAATTCCCTTTGCTTTATTTTATTATAAATCTCATTAAAAAAGCCAAAAATAGCACTTTTAGCTTATAGCTTATTTACTGCTTATTATTAGTTTAGGACTGCTTATCTAGTCATAATATAGCTTATATATCCTGTGTCTTCCATTACTTTAGCTTAAATTGGGTACTTATAGTGTAAAAACCACAACAGTCCCTTAATAAGGGGTGTTTGGATTAAGCTTATTGAGGGTCAAAATCTATGCCACTGTTCATGTGCACTCTTAGATAAGTTTGATCTAGCTTAATTTAGGCTAGAACAGTTGTTTATTAGAAGTCCTAAGCTTATTTGAAGGTTTTGATAGAGTCAAGTGCTTAACCCTTAAATTAAGAATTTAAACTGTCTGTGATAGCTTATCTAGGAGTAAGTAGATTTTATTGTTATTTTTGCTTATTCTGTGTTTAAACCAGTAAATTAAGTTGAGGTTCATGAGTTTGATCTAACTGCATTTGGTTAAGAGTAGCTTTGGACAAACCATGTTAAAATCTCAATAGCAGACTGCATTTTTATAATTTGTCCATTTCAGCCCATGCTTTTGAATTTCCATAAGTTCATTATAAGCTTATTGGTTCTGAAATTTTGCACTTTTACTGTTGGGTTGCTTGTCCACTTTTTCCCAATTTTTTTGATTTTTTTTAGTAGCTTTTGATAGCTTTTGAATGGCTTAAAAACTCCCCTTTCTGCCCTGTGCACACAGCAGACCCTTTTTCCTTTTTTATTAATTTATCATTGCTTATTGGCTTTAAGTTTCAGCTTATTCTGTGTTCCATTCCCTTTTTAGATCACCCTCAGTTTACCTTAGGTATTTTGAAATAGCTCCTTAGTCCTAGTTAGCTTATTAGATTAGTTCACTCAAGCCTTAGCTTATTTTCCTTAATAGCCCACTGTTCTGATTTGCAGAGCTTATTCTGAGCTTATTTTTAGCTTTTTAAAATAGTTGTCTTTGTAAAAGTTTCTTAGGTTCTAATGCTTATTAAGATTGTAAAAAGAAAAATATAAAAAAAAATAGTTTTCAAAAATTGCAAGACTAGGGATTCGAACCCTGGTCTGCACCAACACAACACCTCAACAACACACAACCTTACCAACTGCCTTTGGGACTTGTCTTGGTTATAGTTTGCACTCTTTTTTATTTAACCAATTTGTTTTATCTTTTACTTATTTTCATTATTAGCTTATTACCAGCTTATTCACATAAGCTGGCATCCCACCTTAATTTTTCCAAGGACTAGCATATCATTTAGGACTTTCCTGTAATTTTTCAGAATTTTCCATTTTCAGTTATTATTTTTAATTTATTTTTCTTTTAAATTCAGTTTTTAATTCATATTAAGTTAAATAAAATTCAAAAAAATATAATTCTTTTTTTAAAATTTTCTTTTATTAATTAGAACCTAGGAAAAATAGATTTGTACCCGTAGAGTTAATATTTCACGATTTCACTTTTGTAGGGCTCGGGATTTCCCGGTTTTAGATCGTTTTTGATTTTCGTTGTGTTTTTGCTCGTTTAAGCTTTATATATTTGTTTTATATGCTTTTTAATTTGTTTTTAGTTTATGATTTATAATCTTAGTCTTAAAATCCAAAAACTCCCTTTTTTCCATTCAATTCACACAATCACGAACCGAACCGAAAGTTCCATTCAATCCTTCGTTGGGGATAACGACTCGGGTTTACATAATTTCCTGTGTAATCCTTGGGAAATATTTATGCATTGATTTGTACGAATCAATCAACTCGCTCGTTTATACCTGAAAGAGGTAGTCTCCAGACATGGAGTACCAATCTCGATCATCTCCGATTGTGACAGTCGTTTCACTTCTAATTTTTGGCAGTCACTCCAGAAAGCTTTGGGAACTAAACTCGACATGAGTACAACTTATCATCCCCAAACTGACGGCCAAAGCGAAAGAACCATTCAAACCTTGGAGGATATGCTCCGAGCCTGTGTTATAGATTTCGGCTAGAAATGGGACAGACATTTGCCCCTAGTCGAATTCTCGTACAACAACAACTATCACACAAGTATAAAAGCTGCACCATTCGAGGCACTCTATGGACATAAGTGCCGATCACCCATTTGTTGGACAGAAGTGGGAGACAGTTAACTCACAGGTCCCGAACTCATTTCTGAGACAACCGAAAAGATTGTGCAGATTCGTAATCTGATGCAAGCTGCACAAGACCGACAAAAAAGCTATACTAACAAGAGATGTAAACCTCTTGAGTTTCAAGTAAGGGACAGAGTCATGTTAACGTTTTGCCATGGAAAGGCGTGATATGTTTTGGCAAACGTGGAAAACTAAATCCTCGCTACATTGGACCTTTTGAAATTCTCGAAAGAATTGGACCGGTAGCATACAGACTTCAGTTACCACAAGAACTCAACAATGTACATGATGTCTTTCATGTATGCAATCTAAAGAAATGCTTGTCCGAGGAAACTCTTACTATTCCTCTGGAAGAAATTGAGATTGACAATCGACTACACTTTATCGAAAAACATGTTGAAATCATGGACCGAGAGGTCAAGAAACTGAAACATAGTCGAATACCAATTGTCAAAGTTCGCTGGGATTCACGAAGAGGCCCTGAATTCACCTGGGAACGTGAAGATGAATTCAAGACCAAATATCCCCATATATTTGTATTTCCATCTGATAACATGGGTTGAATGTCGGGACGACATTCAGATAAGGTTGTGAGACTGTAACAAATGGCAATTTTCCATATTAATAATAATGATTAATTATCAGAAAATGCACATTTATTATTTTCAGACACTTGTTAATGAGGGATTATCTCATTTGAATACGTTATCATACAAAGATAACTTAAACATTTAAACATGATCACAACACCATGGAACGAGCTCACACACGGACCACGCATACCATTTAAAATAAAAACAAACCAAACGGATCCTTTATTTTCATTAATGGGCCAATATAAGCCTACTACTATTCATTTGGCCCAACACTTATTTCTTTTCTTTTCTTTCATACTCGGTTCAAACACACCAAGCTTGACCCATTTATCTTGTGATTTCGACAAGTAACTCATTCAAATTTTTACACAGCTTAATTCTTTATACTACAAAGAATCGAGATCAACAACATTCATGTTCTATCACGAACGTTTGAGCACAAAACGAAGGGCAAAGTATATTGCCTTCGAGACATACTCAAACCCAACCAATAATTATTCAACTTAACAAAACTCAAGAAAATTGAGTTTTAACCCATACGTTTCATGTTTTCTAGTCGAATAAGATTTCTTAGGATCATTCCTAAACCCTTTTGAGATCTTGGTCACGTTAGAAACATTTTGGACACTTTAGAAGTGTCATTCGATACACATAAGTATACAAATTGAATCACAACCGAACCAACATGGAACCCCCCTCTTAGACCTCATTAAACTCGACTAGAACCTATCTTATCTTCAGTAAAAATATCACAAGAGTCTAACAAGAGAATAAAATATCTCAACTTGCAATTTAAAATGATATAATATCTTATATGTATACATATATACCGAAACACATACATACATTGATCAATCACTTTTAAACACACCCAAATGATTTCTCTCTAGTCCTAATTCACTGCCAAGGAGCCAGAAGTGAAGTCCTCAACTCATTCGAACCCATTTCAATCTATTCGAAACCTTCTATAATCGTATAACAAGTAAAGAGTACCATTTCGAGTTCTTGATCATTTCTAACGTCTAACAAACCATTTATAGGTGATTGTAAGTCCCTTTTATTCCTCTATTACACGTATATATCATTTTTTATAGTTCATGCATCGTTTTATATTTTGTTCGAACGTATATCACTTTTATTCATCTTTACGCTTTCTTGTTTATTTATTTTTTGTCACATACATTGACCTCCTATGATGGATGGCTAGATTTACGAGTTCTACTTTTATTTAACGCATACATGTTCATTTCGTTCCATTCTGAGTATCATTTTGATCTTACATCTTGTCGCATATTATTACTCAATATATGTTTGTCATATTTATCAATTTTACATGTCTCGACTGACCTAAGAAACAACCAATTATAATCGAAAATATACATACAACGTGTTGATTTTATTATTCGACCTATTTCCTTACATGACCACCTAACAAATTCGTGTTTGGAGTTTCCCTCGAAAAGCTCTTAAAAGCCTTCTAAAAAGCTCAATCCTATCGCTAAATAAACAGCCTCTTTATCCATATATTTTCCGAAATTGGGCCGAACCATAGAATAAGCCCATTAAGCTTATTCGAATAAGCAGTAAATAAGCAGTATGGAATATATTTTTGTGATGTAAAAATAAGCCCAATCAAAGGCCCAATACCCTTTTTAACCCAACGAATCACCAAATGTTATTGGGCTTTTGTACGTCTCGTTAAAAGCCCAATAAGCAGAAAAAATAAGCTATTTTGAAAGTAGGCTGATCATTTTGACTTAAATAAGCTATATAAGCTTATTGAAGCTTTCAAAATCTATTCCAACTCTTTTTGTGATTTTTGGACTAACTTTGCAAAATGTTTCAACCTTAGGGACTAAAAATGCCAAGTTGATATAAACCCATCCAAAACTGTTAATACAGTAAACTAAGGGTAGATATTGATAATTCAGTAAGCAGGGAGCATAAAGGGTCATTTTGGGAAACTTGTGGACTTAATTTGTAATATATAACTAACGGAGGACTAACGGTGCAAAACCTACACCGTTAGGGTATAAAGTGTACATTCTGGGAAAGTACAAGGACTGAACGATAATATTTAATCATATTCATTTTATTTCATGTTTTACACGCTTTCAGTTAAACATGTGCATTTTATTATTCGTTTCAGTATATTTATATTCGTTACGTTTATATTTATTTAACGAACTTTTAACGAATGAACTTAACGTGTTATTCAACGACACTCGAGGAAACGATAATTATCGAATCAAAAACATAAAAACAAGATAATAATATATATAATATTATTTTTGAACTTTAAGCATTTTAAGCATATCAAACTCACACATTTAGAGTCAAACCATTATCCGTTTTCACACTCATTGTGCATAACTAAGCCAAAACTGTAAAACTCATACTT
>CP139508.1:377465666-377519406 GCA_021014915.2 Artemisia tridentata subsp. tridentata
CTCTCAACCGCAAAGATCTAGAAGACTTGTTTGCTCCGTTGTTTGATGACACCATGATTAGTCGTGCACAAGATGTATCCACAAGTTCCGCTATGCAACCACTCCTCAATAATCCACAACCTGATACACCAGTGACTACAACCACCGCAGTTGCTGAAGATGCACCTCAACCTGAAACCTCATCATCAATAGATCAAACACCTTCTACTTCTGAGCCTGCAGCTGAAGGACCCCCCCCCCATCATTCTTCTAAAGTACTCCCTCCAGCAGGTTATGACAGCAATGCATTCTTCAATCCATTTGCGCCGCCTCCAACCATTCCTGATATTCCAGAGTCGTCAACACGCAACTTGGAGCCGTCAAACCTGCACCATACTTATCAACATTACCCATCAACACACAAATGGTAAAAGGACCACCCCTTAGTAAATATAATTGGAAACCCAGAAAACCCAGTCATGACACGACAACGACTCCACACAGACGGTGAAAATTGCATTTATGCACTCACCGTTTGTCAATCCGAACCCAAAAACATCAAAGAAGCCCTTACCTACGACAACTGGATTGAATCTATGCAAGAGGAATTAGATCAATTCAAGAGGTTGGAAGTATGGGAATTAGTAGAGAGACCAGATGGGGTTTATGTCGTTGGGCTGAAGTGGATCTGGAAAAACAAGTTAGATGCAGATGGTACTGTCATTCGTAACAAGTCCCGCTTGGTCGCAAAAGGATTCAGCCATGAAGAAGGAATCGACTTCAAAGAATCATTTGCTCCAGTTGCAAGGCTCGAGGCTGTTCGCATATTTCTGGCTTACGCGGCTCACAACATAACTGTTTACCAAATGGATGTGAAGACTGCATTTCTCAATGGCCAACTCCGGGAAGAAGTGTACGTTTCCCAACCAGAAGGCTTCGTGGACCAAGAACATCCGAATCACGTATATAGGCTAAAGAAAGCTCTTTACGGTCTTAAACAAGTCCCAAAGGCCTGGTACGACAAGTTATCTGCTTTCTTACTTGCAAACCATTTTACTAAAGGAACTGTGGACCCGACTTTGTTTATACAAAAACACGGGGAGGACATTCTCATCGTACAAATTTATATAGATGATATCATTTTTGGATCAACTCATAAAAAGTACTTAAACGCCTTTGCAAGACTAATGAAACAAAACTTTGAGATGTCCATGATGGGTAAACTAAAGTTCTTCTTAGGAATGCAAGTTCATCAATCACCCCGTGGTATATTCTTGAGTCAGTCCAAATATGCTCTGGAAATCCTGAAAAAGCATGGTATGACCAGCTGTGACACCTATAACACCCCCATGTCCTCCTCATCCCCAAAGCTAGATGCTGATCTACATGGCACACCCATTGATCCTACGAAATATCGTAGTATGATTGGGTCTCTCATGTATCTCACAGCTAGCCGGTCGGATGTTGTATTTGCCACATATCTTTGCTCCCGATATCAGTCAAGACCAACTGAGCGGCATTTGTCAGCCGTTAAAAGAATCCTTCGATACATAAAGGGGACCATTCATTTGGGGATCTGGTATCCGAAGGATTCAGGATTTGAACTTGTTGCATTTTCAGACGCTGACCATGCAGGGTGCTTAGACACGCGAAAAAGTACATCAGGGGGAGTACAGTTCTTAGGTGACAAGCTCGTCTCTTGGTAGTCGAAGAAGCAAGACTGTACATCATTGTCATCCACAAAATTAGAATACGTCGCCATGTCTTCCTACTGTGCTCAAGTCATTTAGATGCGATCTCAGTTGATGGATTACGGATACGTGTTTAACAAGATTCCGATGTACTGCGACTCCAAGAGTGCCATCGCTATTTCATGCAACACGGTTCAACACTGCAAATCGAAGCATATTGCTCTCCGATATCACTTTATCAAGGAGCATGTGGAAATGGGTACTGTTGAATTATATTTTGTGGGTACTGAACACCAATTGGCGGATTTGTTCACCAAAGCCTTGCCTCATGCAAGATTTGTGGAACTGGTTCACCAAATTGGAATGCGATGTTTGACTCCTGATGATTTGGAAAACTTTCTCAAAAACAATTAATCAGAGTCAAATATCAAAACTATCTTTGTAAATATTTTTGATAAAAACACAAAAAGATTTTCCATTTTTTTATATATATATATAAAAAAAATGCAAGTACAACACTTTGTTTATTTTAAACCGTCACCAATTATTTTTGAACAAGTGTTGAGTGGGAGACACAAAATTTAATTTTTTTTTAAAAAAATTTGTACTTGTATAATTTCTTCAAAATTGTTGCTTAAAAAGAAGTGGTGGTGCAATTGTTATTGTTTTCAAGTGTAGTGCCAAAATTGCTAAGTTAGTAAACTTAAGGTTTAGTTGACTTAGGTGGTTAGGGCAAAATTGCTAAGTTTGAATAATGTGGGACTAAATGTGTGCAAATGAAAAAGTAAAAACAAAAATAAACAAAAAGGTGTAAGCGTAGTTAATGAAATTCATTTTCTTTCACTGACATTTTCACCCACCATCATTAAACACACCCAACAACCGCATCTACGGCTAGAATCAATCAACTAAATCCGTTCAAGATCTATCGATTTTGTGAGTGTTTTAACTTTTAATGTATAATTATAAACAATGGTTTTGAAGGATTTTAAAATCCAACGGTTAAATTTACCACAAATCTTTGTTTTAGATCTAGGGTTTACGCTAAATTATAGAAATTTGATTCTGAGTGTTTATGTGGTATTTGATTGGTGTGTTAGTGTCGGAATGAGTGTCTGATCATAATGCATGTGCCTAATTGTTCCCAGAAACATAAACTTTGAATGTTCTTAGTTTAGGGTTTAACCGTATGAATTGGGGAAAACTGATTGAGAGCATTGTAGTTTAATTAATTAACTGATATGTTGTTCTTATGCCTCGAATTGAATGTTTGCATCTTTAGATTGCACCCAGAAACATCAAAAGTGTGAA
The DNA here is from genome assembly GCA_021014915.2 of Artemisia tridentata subsp. tridentata. Classification (NCBI taxonomy): domain Eukaryota; kingdom Viridiplantae; phylum Streptophyta; class Magnoliopsida; order Asterales; family Asteraceae; genus Artemisia; species Artemisia tridentata. The sequence continues at coordinate 377,468,648 of CP139508.1, forward strand.
AATTGATCAGTAGGGTTTATCAAGAACACATGAACACGTGCAGTTTGAATCTTGAGTTTTTGTGGTTAAAAGTTGTTATAACTTGGTCAGATGACTCAGAAACATCATTAAAAACGATTGGAACAAATGTTTGATCAAAAAGTGAACAAATTTTTCGTCTGCAGTTGTTATCGAAATCCCTTGTATAAGGGTTTATCGAAATTGCCAATAATTATCGCAAATGTGATTCTAATCGCAAATGTGATTATTATCGCAAATGTGATTCTTATCGCAAATGTGATTCTTATCGCAAAAGCAATACTTATCGCAAATGCAATACTTATCGCAATTGTGATTTCTATAGAAATTGATCAAATTCCTTAGACTCCTCAAGGTCTATCGAAATTGCACAAATTCTATAGAAATTGACAAAATTGATATAATTTGATAACTACTATAGTCAAACATGAAAAATTAATCTAAGCTACAAAAGGACTACATGTGTAACATCATGTTTAAATATTTGCTAACTATCATGTATCCTGCATATTTGTGCTTAATTGATGTTTCAGCATTCTCCAATGGCTGCACCTCAACAACAACCACTCCCAATGCTCACAAGAGCTAAAGTTCTTCCTCATGGATACAAGGCAGATTTTGGGAACAACAACGCGAGGGTAGATTTTGAGAAAATAAAGTGTCCTGAACCAAGCTGTGTGATTGCTGTGGAAGTACTCAAGGAACACGAATGCAGGAACTTATTGGACAGTTCTGATAACATTCCGGAATTGTACATTCATCAGTTGTGGAACACTTTGGAGTTAGACATAAATCAAAGATACTTCACATGCACTCTAGACCGCAAAAAGCTCAAAATCACACCTGATCACCTTCGCAGAGCACTAGACTTACCTGAACCACCAGAAACAGCTAACCAATATTGGCCCACACCATCAGAAGATGAAGTCCTTAAATTCCTCGTTGACATTGGGTATGATGTCCAACCAGATACTCCTTTGACCAAGATCTCACACGTCAACGCAAAGAACATCCCTCAACCCTGGAGAACCATTTACTACATAGTAGTTCATTCTGTCTCAGGGAGGGACAGTGGTCATGAACATCCACGGTTATCTCACCTTCAACTTTTCTGGGGTTTAGTGAATCAGCAGAAGATTGACTATGATGAACTCATCTGGGAAGACATGACATTTCAAATGATGAAGTCATTCACCAAAGTTCCCTTTGTCCGATACACCAAGGTGCTCATCAGTTTATTGCTTGATGAGAACAAAGACATTTCTCCTCGTGTTGGAGACTTAGAAATGCACTTGTACAGAATGGATAAAACTGTCAACACTATCTACTTTCCCAAGGAGAGCTCACACAAGCAAGGGGCTAGACTACCAGAGTCTCTAATGACAGAAAATGTCAAAATAACTAAAGCCTACAAAGACTATGAAAGGGCACTCAGACTTGGTCGCGTAGGATTCTTGAAGCTGGGTAAAGAAGGAACTGGATCTACCAAGACCCGTTCAACAAGAAGTAGCAAAGCTGGGAGTGCTTCAAGTGCTTCAAAACAACCAAGAAAACCACACCCCAGAACTCTCAAAAGACGATTCAATGCTACTCCCAAACCCAAAGTAGAAGAAGGTGGGATTCATGATGAAGAAGAAACTGAATCAGATAAGTCAGAATCAGAAGAAGAAGTAACCGTTGATATGGACGTAGATGTTGCTACCATTGTTGCAATGGATCGCAGCAGAAAGACTCTAAAAGAAGATGAAGCCAGAAGAGCCGAGTTAAAGGTTAAAGCACAAAGGGATTATGAGATACAAAAGGGAGCTGGAGGATCCGAAAACGTTCAAGAAGCAGCTCTGACCCATCCTGATCCGGTTAATCAACCTGGAGGGTCTATATCTGCTACATCCACAGTTCAGCCTGGTACGGTTTATCAACCCGAGAAGGCTGAGACAGCAATCCCCCCAACATCATGTCCGGTTAATCAACCCGACAGTGACAATGAAAAGAAGAAGAAGGTCCTGACTGATGAGGAGATTCCTGATGAGATGCTGGAAAGTGATAAAGAGAAAGAAGGAGTAAATCTTGATGACCCAATTGATTGGTTATCTGAGGATGAACGGGACATTCTTGGGGATAAATCTATTGAAGCTGCCAAAGAACTAGAAACTAAGCACAAGGTAGAACAAGAATTAGAAAAGAGAAAGGAAGAAGAAAGACTAGCAAAGGAGCAAGAAGAAGCAGAGCAAGAAGAAGTAGAAAAGGAAGCTGAAAACTATCTTCAAACAGCTCATCTCACTCCATCACAGCTACATATTATCGTTTACAAGCCTCAATCTGAGGAAGCAGAAAAGGAGTTAACATCTTCTCCCTCCCCAGCAAAAGAATCAACACCTCCAATTTCTCCTCCAAAAGATTCACCTCCTTCAGAATCTTCATCACAACAATCATCACCACCCAAATCATCAAAAGCAACAACAGAAGAAACTCTAAGGACAATCATGAAAGGCAAGTATACAAAGAGAGTTGCTAGGGTCACACGTGTAGAAGTCTTATCTCCTGCAAGAAAGAAATTGAAGAAAGCTGCCAAACTTGCTCAAGCAAAACGTGACAGCAAACTAACCGACCAAGTAACAGAGTTACAGAACACGGTCAAAGGTTTGTCTGAGCAGGTACAACAATTGCAGGAGACAAAGCAAAAAATGAATGAGTTATTAGATGAAGATGTCAAAGATCAGATGCTCAAAGAAGCTAAAGTCAACACAAGGCATTATGTCAAGAAGTTTCTTCCCGATCTTCAGAAAGACATTGAAGAGTACATCAACAAACATCTTGAAGATAAAGTTAAAGAAATCCCTGCAACAATTATTCAACAAAATAATATTCTTGACTACACCATTGAAGAACTTCAGGACGCCCTTCTCACCAAACTCATTGCAAAACCTTCCCTAACCTACACAGAAATACCTATCATTGATGCCATTCGGGCTAATATGGAATTGATTTTACAATAAAATGCACTACCAGGCCTTCGATGGTGATCAAAGGAATTAGGGGGTGTTGAAGTTGCGCCAAGTTTGTCCTTAACCTGAAATAAGAAATACCAAGACACTACGTTAAGTGATCGCGCAGGGGTTGGACCCTGCGAACCACCTCCGGCGTGCGAGTAAGTATGTGTGATGATAAGTAGGTTGTAAATTGAGGGAGTGAAGTTAACTTACATCGTCTTGGCCCGAATAAGCTATTTATAGGAGAGAAATAGGACTTAGTGGGCGGTTGCACTTTGTTCGGAGATCATGGGGGCGTCCCATGATTTGTGGTAACCGCTAGGGCTTTGTAGCCCACGATCTCTATTTTGGTGGGAAGGCCTAAAGGAAGAGGAGACGTGGGTATGACCAGGTCAAGAGGGTTCTCCGTTGTAGTCCCTTCGAGAGGGATACCCCGAAGGGCTTAGGGCTTCGATTGGCGGGTTCCCACATGGTAACCATTTCGTAGACGAATGGTTTTACGCCAATGAAACGTGTTAGGAGATTAACCTGGGCCTCCGAAGGGAGGGCTTTCTACAGGCTCGAAGGGGAGACCTTCGACCCTTTCAGAGGGTACATCATCAAGCCCCCTAGTCGAAAGTGATATATACGTACAAGTATAAATTGCATTCGGCTCAAAAAATCAACATGCATTATACCTATTAAATTACACTCTCGTGCAAAAATAAATGACTAACTAAACCGCGCATTTAATGCAGGCTAATGATTATCCTCCCACTTGATCTGTAAACTCAAACGGCTTATTTAATCGGTACTAGCAAACATCATTTCAAAATTTAATCGCCCATTTAAGATCCGCAAGATCTTCAAAGTTAGGTGTACACGTGTGCGCTTGGGATCAAAACTGTTCGGGTATATAAACCCAAAATAGTTAAACCCTAGCTCATTTTACCTCCGCCCAAAATATACACATTGCTCTGCAATCTTGTGCTTCCGTTTGGAACGATAAGGTAAAATTCCGATCACCCTTCCTTGATCTTTTATTCTTTTAATATGAGCATGGCCGCTAAGAGAATTATTAGGCAACAGACCTGTACCTTGTCAAAACAAGCCTTATCTGAGTTTCTGTACGATTACCCTATACCCTCGGAGTACAAAATCATGCTCCCTAGTAAGAAACAAAATATTTTCGATGCTCCCGAAGGTTTGTGGGTTTGTATGTGCATGCATTCACTCAATCAAATCTTAGGATACCCATTCACCCCTTGATTTTAGAGTTTCTACAATACTATCAGGTGTATATTTCTGGGTTAAACCCTTTTGGTCTTGCTAAGTTGACCACTTACATTGTAATGTGTAAAGCATACGGATATGAACCCACATTAGAGGTGCTTAGGGGTTTTGTGAATCTCTATCCTGGTGGAGATTGGGTAACCATTGCCAAAAGGGGTGAACATGACGTGCATGTTCTTGTGACGAAACCCTTTTCAAATATTAGAAATTGGAAAGGACAGTTTTTCTATGTTGAAAGTACAATCATACCTCCTGAGTATCCAGCATTGTTGAACGAAGCAAACATGTATGATGAGAAGAAGTACAATGACCCTCTTCCCTATGAGATAAGGAGCGACCCTTTGTACCAGCGTCTTGCACGTCACCCTGCTAATGTCCAGACGTTTCCAGAGCCTATTTTGTACATGGCTGGTTTAAGTGACAGCTGGGACGGGTCTCTGTCATCACCTGAAATTATTTGTGAATAAAAAAGTATGTACAATTCTTATTTTCTTAGAATAAATAACTTATCTGCTGATATTCATCTCCTTTGCGTTTGTTTTTGCAGAAATGGGTTTTAGGAATTTTGTGGTATCCGGCGGTGCCAAAGAAGTGAGCTTTATCCTAAAAGATCCCAAAGATGTGAGCTTCGGAGTGGGATCTCCGTCTATATCTGTGAACAATAATGATGTTGATGTCTCCCCACCTAAACCTCTTGTTGTGCTTCCCCCGACCAAGCCCCTTAATACTGAGGAAACCCCCCAACTTGTGGAGGATGTTGGTGACTCTTATGATACTCCTTCCGGGAGTGACCAGCTGAAGATCGTAGGGTCTTCCGGTATTGCTGATAGAGTTCGGACTAGGAAAGGTACCAGTGCAAAGGCTGCCCCCAAGAGGAAATTGAACATTCCTACTCCTACTTCCCGAACCACCAAGCAGAAAACAGAGAAATCTTGGGGGAAAGCCATTATGTATTCCACTGAAGACATTGTTGATGATGATGACATTTATGGTAAATAAAGCATTCCTGACTCTCTTCTTCTTATGTGGTACGTGTCTTATGATGATGTTTTATGTAGGGTTGCCAAACACCAAGGAATTGCCGAATGCCCTTTCCTGCCGATTGCTGGTTGAAAATGTCACCCCTGTTTCCTGGAGGAGATCTTTGGGCGAGATGTCTATCGAGAAGCTTTGTGATCTTCATGATAAAAGCTACACTAGGCAGGCTATGCTGGATAACCAGTTGAACTTCCGCACAAGGGAGTTAATTAACAAGGTCAGAGAGGCTAAGGAGGAGGTTGCTGTTGTTGTTGCCAAGGAGGAGCATAGAGAAAAGAAATATGCTGAGTTGGAGGCCAGGTGTGATGCAGCCATGGCAGATTTTGAGAAGCACCCCAGATATGAGGCCCTGCGTGCCAAGATGAGCAGTCTCGAAGGGCAGCTCAAAGAGTTGCAGGGTAAGTTAAAGATCGAAGAGGCCCAGACTGCTGGATATAAGACTCAGATTTCAGCTCTAGAGTCTAAGTGTATTGGTCTGGAAACTGAGAGGGCTAGGTTGAAAGAGAATGAAACCAAACTTTGCCAAGATATGGATGGGTTGAATCTTGAATGCAAGAGCTTGAAAAGAGATAGGGCTGAGGTGGTCTCGAAGGTTGTCCCTTATATTGCTATGGAGTTATACCATAGTGATGAGGTGGGAGCAGTTGTGGGGAAGCTGGTGAATGCAGCCATACTCTACGGTAAATGCACAACTTTGGAGGAAATAGCCGAAACCAAGAAACCAGTTGTGTTGTCGGAGGTGTCTTACTACCGTCCGAATTCTGAGAAAGAATATGATGAAGCTGGTAATGCATTCACTACAGCAGAGTACCCGTTTCTTGCCGAAGCCACCAAGGACCCTTTAGCCTCAATCGAAGATCTCCTATCCAAAAAGCCCAAGAAAATCCAGCCTCCCTCTCCATCCAAGAGAACCATCTCTGAGAAGCCTCCGTCTGCAGCTCACCAAGAGGATCCTAACTCTTCCAAGAATATTTGAAGGTTGCCATGTTGGCAATAATTTGGTCAGTAACGGTGGAATGTACCCTTTTTAAACAATGTCCTTTGGTTTAAGGCATGTGCCTTTATGTTTGAACAATTTATCTTTTATGTTTCTGGGCTTCGACCCAGACTTCAGACAATTTGCTTGGATGTTTTAACGTTGGCTGTGACTATGTGTAGCCGTGTCAATGCCAAATTAGGGGATTATATCCCATTTTTGATATCATGCTTATCTTCTCTTGCACTTATATATAAGCGTAAATATACAACCTAAGGTTATAACCTTATCGTGTGTATTTTGGACCAAGATTTTCAGCAATCGTATAATTTGACTGCGACAGAGGGTCGCGACCCACTCCGTCTTTATCCTTAAGTTGCATAGGGCTTATAATACCCTAAGACTTTATAGGAAAGTTAATGTGAATTGAAATGGATGTTTTTCGTGTACAAGACATGTGTCTTGCTTCATCCTTCGACATTGAAACTTGTAAAGTACTTGGCTGAGCAAATCTTTGTTGTATAAAACAAAACAAGAGATTTTGAGGGAAATTTGTCATATCATTAAGTGGGTAGGGAGGATTACATCATTTGAAGAAATGAACACTAAGACACCTACCATTAATGCTTATTTCCCATGTGAGAAGAATGTGTTACATGAAATTGAAAAACAACTAAGTGTTTTAAAAGAGTAAGTCTTATATATAAAACTTACGAAACCTAGTGTCCAGATCTTCGGGCTCGTATGCTTTGTTGTCGCAGCATTTCTCTTTGACAATGGGCCCTTCGACTTGGCTTTACTCTCATTTATCCGAAGGATATATTCTTATATGCCCTCAGGATTTTGGGTAACCTATCTACCCACTCATGCTGATATTTTCCTAACTTTGTCTCGATTTCAATAACAATATCCTTGTCAACACTAGTGAAAATTTGCTTCATATTCAGGCTTTCGCAGAAAGATGGGAACACCCCTTCGGCAAAGTGTTTCCCTTTGTAAGAAGTGATGACTTGTGGGACTCCAAATCTGCAAATTATGTGTTCCTACATAAACTTTTCCACATGCTTACCTGCTGTTGATGCCAAAGGCTTGGCTTCAACCCATTTGGAGAAGTGATCTATGGCTATGACCAAGAATTGTACTCCTCCAGGAGCTATTGCTAGGGGTCCGATTATGCTGACTCCCCATTGGCCGAAAGGCCTTGCTGATGTGATAGAAGACGTGTCATACTCTAATGGCTTCTGAGCTTTTGAGTGTACCTTACATGTCGCGCATGCTTTGATCACTTCCGTTACGTCTTCCGATATAGATGGCCAGTAATATCCCCATCTTGTTACTTTCGAGGCACTGGATCGAGGGCCTGCGTGCTTTCCACAAGACTCTTCATGAACATTATAGAGAATGCTCGAAGCCTGTTTCAGTCCCACGCAACGAAGCCATGGAGATAAAAAGGATCTCCTGTATAGATTGTCCCCAATAAGCCTATATTGGGGAGCTTTGGTCCGGATCTTTCGAGCAAGCTTAGGATCTTCTGGCAGACTACCACTGATCAAGTATTCCCTAATTGGAGTCATCCAATTGTTGCCTCTGTCAGATGCTTCGTCTTGTGTAATTGACCTATGGGCCAATACTTCTACTAAAACTTCCTCGGGCAGATGAGCGAATGCCATCACAGATAGCTTGCTTAGGGTATCTGCCTTCTTGTATTGGCTTCTTCGAACATGTGTTATTTCATATGGTTCGAATCCCTGAAGAAACTCTTTAGCTATATTCAAATATTTTTTGATGGTGGGCTGCTCTGCTACATAAGAGCCCTTGATTTGGTTGCTGACTAGTTGCGAGCTTACAAAAACGGAGAGGTCATTAGCCTCCATGCCCTTTGCTAGTCGAAAGCCAGCTAACGAAGCTTCATACTCTGCTTCATCGTTCGTAGCCTTAAACTCAAAACGTAATGCATAAGCGTACTCCTTTCCTTCCGGACTAACCAGCATTAAACCTGCTCCTGAACCGTCGGAACTTGAGGCTCCATCTGTGTACAGTTTCCACCCCTCCTTTGTCTTTGGGGGCTTTTCTTTAGGAATTTCTTTGTCTTGGCTAGGTCCGGAAGGTGTTTCAGCAAGAAAGTCTGCAAGTACCTGACCTTTGACGGAGTTTCGACCCTTGTACTCTATCTCATGTTCTCCCAATTCGATAGCCCATTTAGCTACCCTTCCTGATTTCTCAGGCTTTGACAGTATCTGTCTAATAGGCTTGTCAGTCAATACCGTGATGGGATGAGCTTGAAAGTATCTTCGAAGGCGTCTTGCAGCATAAACCAAGGCTAGGATTAGCTTTTCCAACTCCGGATAATTTAACTCAGCTCCTTGCAGAACCCTGCTAACGAAGTATATTGGGACTTGTTTCTTCTCCCTTTCGGCTAAGAGCACCGCACTGATGCTTTCGAATGATGTCGCAATGTATATGAACAACACTTCGCCTTTGATTGGGGCTGTAAGTGTTGGTAAGATTTCCATGAATTCCTTTAGCTTTTTGAAGGCTGCTTCCGCCTCACAACTCCATTGGAAAGTCTTTTTATATGCACACCCCTTAAGTGTTTTGAAGAATGGTAGATACCGGTCTGCCCCTTTCGATAGGAACCTGCTAAGTGCCGCAAGCTTCCCGTTGAGGCTTTGAACTTCTTTTAGTGACTTCGGAGCTTGAAGGTCAGTGATGGCTTTAACCTTCAAAGGGTTAGCTTTAATCCCTTGTTTAGTGATCAAATGCCCAAAGAATTGTCCTTCTTCCATGCCAAAGGAACACTTCTTAGGGTTAAGCTTCATATTGATTGCCCGTAATTGATTGAAGGTCTCTTGGATGTCGGAGAGGAGGTCCTCTTCGGTTCTGCTTTTTATTACCATGTCATCAACGTAGGCTTCCAAGTTCCTCCCAATTTGCTTGTAGAAGGCTTTATCTACTAACCGTTGGTAAGTTGCCCCTGCGTTCTTTAGACCGAAGGGCATTTTCTTGTAGCAATAGACGCCCTTTCCTGTGTAGAAGGCTGTCTTTTCTTCATCTTCCTTCGCCATTTTTATTTGGTGATACCCTTTGTAGGCGTCTAAAAAACATTTCAAACGGAACCCCGAGAGAGATTCGACCTTCTAATTGATTTCTGGTAGAGGGTAGCAGTCCTTCGGGCAAGCTTTATTGATGTCGGTGAAGTCAACGCACATGCGCCACCCTCCGTCACTTTTCTTTACCATGACTGGGTTGGCGACCCAAGTTTGGTATTTCACTTCCCTGAGAATTCCTGCTCGCACAAGCTCATCCACCTCTTTGCAAGCAGCTGCATTTCTTTCTGGTGCCAGGCTTCGTCGCTTTTGCTTAATTGGTTCAATCTGATTGAACTCGTTAAGCTTATGTTCTGTGTCGAAGGGCTTGCCATCGATCATAAGAGTCCTGGGAACTCCTGTCATGTCTGAGTATGTCCATGCGAACACATCTTTGTTGGCTTTGAGTAGCTTCTCCAGGTCTGCTTTGAAGTTAGCAGGGAGTTGCTTTCTGATTACCACCGTTTGCTCTGGATAGAGCTCATTTATCACAATACGCTCTTCGGCATCCGTACAACTTAGAATGGCCTTCGGAGGCTCTTCCGGACTTTCCCTAATCTTTTTGCCACTGTCTCCCACTTGTCCTTGACTGTAACTGGAGAACACGGTTCCTATCCCATAAGGTGTATGGAACTTTACCGCTGCATGTATAGTGGAGACTACGATACCCATCTTTTGCATGGCGGTCCTTCCTATCAGCAATTTGTAGGGAGACCTTACGATAGCGAACATGAGGGTTTCTGTCCTTGCGAGCTTGCCTCCTCCAATTGTTATTTCCAACGGAACTTCTCCCAGAGGCCACGAATGCTCACCAGAAAATCCTACAAAAGGTATCTTCGAATCAACCCGCTGCGACCTGATCGAAGGCTTGAGCTTAAGAAAATAATGCTCATAAATGATTTCGCAGGAGCTTCCACAGTCCATATAGGCTCTATTCACTTCTCGGTTGGAAATGAGGACTTTGATGACTACCGGATCATTTGAAAGGACTTGGCCCGCAAGAGGAGGAAAAGTTACCTCCCCTACTGCATTACCCTCCTGCTCCGTTACCTTCCTTTTCAAGCTGGTTTCGCCCCAACGAACCATGAGTATTGGGGCTTCGAGAGGAGTAGTATCTTTAGCCAATTGAGTGTCGGTCATCTTTTCCTTTCCCTTCTTTATACCCTTCACCAAGTGTGCCAATTGCCCGGACTTCACGGCTTATTCTATCTGTTTCTTTAACTCTCTACAACTGTTCGTATCATGACCATAATCTTCTTGAAAGTGACAATACTTGCTGGTATCCCTGTTTTTGCCCTTACTTGTCATACGAGGGGGTGCTTCGAAGGCCTTAGCAGCCCTCTCCATAGCAAGTATTTCCTTTGGAGACTTGGTTAGACTGCTTAACAAACCGTGGTTGGGGCCTTTGTTGTACAGAGAAAACCTGTCTCTGTTCTTGTTCTTGTTCTTTGACCATTCCCACGAAGAATGCTTCGAAAACTTGTTGTTGCTGTCTCTGTCTATCGGAGCCCCATTAGTGGATACCTCATTCGCTTCGATCCAAGTATACGTCTTTTCCATTAACCCTTTGTAAGTTGTTGGAAGGTCAGTGGACAAGAATTCCACCAAACTCCGATTTCGAAGACCATGTACGAAACCCGAAATGCGTTGATCTTCATGAAGACCCAAAATCTGCAAAGTCTCATCGGTGTACCTAGTAACGAAGGCCCTTGTGCTTTCTTTTTCCTTTTGTTTGATGTTGTGCACCGTTAAATGAGTCCTTGTGAACTTCTTTTGCTGACTGAAGTGTGACCGGAACTTAGCCTTGAGATCATCAAGATTGACGATGCTACCGGGCTTTTGCCCATTCCACCAAATACGAGCAGAATCCCGTAGGGTGTATGTAAACATATGACAGGCCACCGGCATAACCCATTTTTGCATTTTGATAGCCCCTTCGAACAAGTGTAAGAAATTGTCCGGATCCCCCTTCCCATCATAAGTCTCAATGTGCGAAGGCATTTTTAACCCATCAGGCAATGGGTAATCTTCTATCCACCTAACGAAGGGTGTAGCTGAACCCATAGGGTCTGAGTATAGACAATTGTAAGGTGGTGTATACATGGGAACAATATTATAGGGATTGTTGTTTGGGGGCATTCCCATAGGAGTTTGACTTGGGTAGGACTGATAAGGTGTATTCATGGCAAACGGATAACCGTTTCTCATGGCATACGGAGGGTACGCCATAGGATGCCCGAAGGGTATGCTCCCAAAAGTTTGAGGGAGGCTTGGGTTATTAGGCTGTCCACTTACTGGAGGATATAAATTTTGAGGATAAGACTGAGTTTGGAACGAGGGGTACATACCATTGGGAGGAAGATTTCCTCCCATATTAATTGTAGGCGGATTGCCTTCTACGCCTGATGCGTGAGAAGGCTGCAACGGAACCCCAGCTTCAGTCCTTCCAAGATGAGCTGCTAGCAATGGAGGCAAAGTCACCCCCACTTCTTCCCTTCGTTGGCTCCTACCGTTAGAGCCTTCGGCAGCCGCCCCTTCTCTCCTTGTCGGAGCCCTTTCGGGGACTCCTTTGAAACCAACGGACCTTCTGCCTAGCCTTCGACTGACCGGAGACCCAATCCTTAAGGCCGATAGAGTTGTTCCTTGGGTCGGAGGCCTAGGTTCCATCTCCATTTCTTCATCATACTCATCACTTGAGTATTCCAACTCCCTTCGCATCTCAGCATTCCTGACTTGCCTCTTACGAGCCCTTAGGAGGGATTCCAACACTTCGTGGTTGGCTTCTACAAAGGCTGGGCTAATAATGGGCTCCGGATTGGCTGATGTCGAAGCATGATGGTTGGGTGTTGCTTCTGGGTGAGAACGTGTTGTGAACGTGGAGGCGGTTATTGGAGGAAGGTTGTTAGAGTCATTGACTGGTATTGGCGCCAAGGTCGAGAAACCCGGTGGGGGAGTATCTTCTCTCCCTTGATCCATGCCGGAATAATAGTGAAAGTAGTTGGTTGGTTATAAGCTTGGAAATGACGAGACCAATTGTAGCGGTCCCACGGATGGCGCCACTGATTGTACAATAAAATGCACTACCAGACCTTCGATGGTGATCAAAGGAATTAGGGGGTGTTGAAGTTGCGCCAAGCTTGTCCTTAACCTGAAATAAGAAATACCAAGACACTACGTTAAGTGATCGCGCAGGGGTTGGACCCTGCTAACCACCTCCGGCGTGCGAGTAAGTATGTGTGATGATAAGTAGGTCGTAAATTGAGGGAGTGAAGTTAACTTACATCGTCTTGGCCCGACTAAGCTATTTATAGGAGAGAAATAGGACTTAGTAAGCGGTTGCACTTTGTTCGAAGATCATGGGGGCGTCCCATGATTTGTGGTAACCGCTAGGGCTTTGTAGCTCACGATCTCTATTTTGGTGGGAAGGCCTAAAGGAAGAGGAGACGTGGGTATGACCAGGTCAAGAGGGTTCTCCGTTGTAGTCCCTTCGAGAGGGATACCCCGAAGAGCTTAGGGCTTCGATTGGCGGGTTCCCACATGGTAACCATTTTGTAGACGAATGGTTTTACGCCAATGAAACATGTTAGGAGATTAACCTGGGCCTCCGAAGGGAGGGCTTTCTACAGGCTCGAAGGGGAGACCTTCGACCCGTTCGGAGGGTACATCATCAGGAATCATGCAAGGTTGCAGCTGATACGGGTAAACGTCCTCGTGAAAATAACGACCAAGACCCTGAAACCCAATCAAAGAAACACAAGGGTTCAGGCAGTCCAGGTCCTCAATTCAAAACCCCAACTGGACCGTCAAATACGACCACATCTAAACCAACAAAAGCTCCAGAATCTGGTCCAACTGCTACGGAGCATCATTTTGAGCACTTCACCACCGATGAAATGAACTTTCAACAGCAAGATGATCAACCTCAGTCTCCACCGAAGACCAAGACTACCACAAGCAAGAAATCTTCTAGCGACACAAACGTGGTCTCATGGTTGGACAATGATGATGACACAAATGGCAATGAATGGTTTGATCAACTGGCAAGTGCTCAAATCCATGAAGACGAAGATTCTAAGATAGAAGACAGTACGTTTGCAATCACACAACAAGTCAAACATACTCTAAACATCAAGAAGATGACCAAGAGGGAATTTCGTCGGATAAAGAATGATGCATTTAATCTTCTCAAAGACAAATCTGCAAGCGTAGCTGAACAAGAATATCACCTTGAAAACATTGCCCGAGCAATGTCAAGTGAGTTTGACTGGACGAATCCAGACATACTCAGGGTTGATGGCAGAGATAGTAAAAATCGTCCTTACATCACAGACTGGACCAAGCCACTTTCTGTGATTCGCAAACACCATTCAGAAATCATCCCTTACCATTTCTTTTTCAACAAAGATCTCGAACTTCTCAAGCACGGAGCTAAAAGCAAAACCAAGTATGCAACATCAATAACCTTCACCCCAGCTGCAAGTTATCCACAACCAGCCATTGAGGAAAATGCCATTCACCAAAACCTTTTCGTCAAACAACTAGTGAATTATGATCGCGATGTTGAATTAGGAATCTACCATTGGTTCGAGAAACAAAGAACTTGGTACCGAAGTAATCTAGTTAACAAATCTCCGGATTCAGTAAACAGTGTCCTCAGGATTGTGGCAGTGGTTAGCGTCAAGGGAGTGAAGAAGTATGACTACACATTTCTATCTGAGATCAATGTCAGAAGATACGACAACAAACTCTACTCGTTCTCAGAAGCAGACTTCCCAGATTTAAATCTCAATGATATTGAAGACATGTATCTCATCAAAGTACAAGGGAAGCTGCAACATCTCACCATCGATCTTCAATACGCCTTCAGTACAGCTATCTGCCATTTCATCAGAAGAACGATCATCAAAGAACGAGTAGAAGATCTCCAGCTAGGAGTAGAGAGCTATCAAACGAAGTTGAATCTCATTGAGCCTATCCTACATCTTGAAAACACCAATCATGAAGCTCAATACACCATGAAGAGCCATCCAATCTTTGGTTTTGTCTACAGAAGTGCAATGACAATAAACTGCTTCATGTCATTTCACGAGATTCACAAGTTTTGCGACAATACATTGAAAAATGTCCGTGACGGGTTGGTTCATAGAGTTCGTGATCAAGAATTGGGAAAGACAAAGAGATGGAATAGTGATCAGCTGAGGCAAGTAAAGCAGTTCATCTGGAAGATCGAGAGAAGATTATACCGCAGAGATCAGATACGAAGATTGGAAACCTATGTTGGAGGTCGTCCACCATTCCCAATCAGAACATATCAAAGGACGGATCCGGTATTCACAACATTTGGGAAAGGAGGTCAATGTAAGAAGTTGATTTCATGATTCATTATTCTCATTTGACATTCTTGCTTATATGTTTATGACATTATGGCTTGTGCACACATAACAGTGCACAACCCGTACCAGTAAAGAAAGGACCCTGAGGTACGCTTCAGTGCCTCAATCCTAATCAAAGGAGCGAAAGCTTCTTTCTTATGAGTAGAATAAAACCAGATTTTTTTTTTAAGTTTTTCAAAAAAAAAAAAAAAAAAAAAAAAAAAAAAAATCTGCTCATAAGGACAAGTATTCCTTCGTTAAGGGGGAGTATTTGAAAAATAATCTTTGTTCGGAAAAACAAACGTTCTTGAAATTCTTCCCACAAAACTCAAAAACAGCATATTTTAATCATAAAGTTTTTTCAAAAACATCATGAGTATGCTATTTTTGAGGGGGAGAATAAGTAATGATTAAAATATGGTAAAGGAAAGATGGTATCTCATAAGTGCTCGACTCAGAATTGACCCTCGAATTGACGATAGGAAAAAGTCAGTAGTCGAAAAGACATGTCTCGGACGGGTAATAATTTCAAGCCAGTTCATCTGGTGATGTAAACGTGTCTCGCAAAGGACGTGTCTGAGTAGAATGTACCGATTTCGAGCGATTTTTCTTGAATATGATCTGGACGGGTAATAATTTCAAACCAGTTCATCTGGTGATGTAAGCGTGTCTCGCTATGATCATGTTCATTGAAAATCAATCAATTCAAAAAGTGCAAACTCTACCCGGCATGTGCAAATTTACTTTAACTATATATGAGCACATGTTAAGGGGGAGTCTTTCTGAAAATCATAAAACTCTCAAAGTGTTAACAAAATATGTTTTCATAATCATAAACACCATGAGAGATTTTTCAAAAGGTTTGGTTCATGGCATCAATAGGATAGTCATGGAGTTATAAGGTGATTAAGGTTAGGAATAACCGTCCTATGATCCGCTAGAGCCGGAGGGATCTACCCAAGGAAAATACCAATAGTTTAGAACTAGAAAGTCCTAGGTATGATTGAAAAAGGAGAAACGAAATGAACGGAGAAAGAAGGGGTTGAAGAATTAAAAAGAAAAGTAAAGAAAAGGGTGAAAAGAAATAGCCCTCCATTTGTTCAACCTTAGGGCAGACACCGGGTTCGATTCATAATCTACTGGTTGATGGGCATCACCGGTATTGAAGATAAAAGACGTCATGGACCCAGTGACGCATTGCACTAACCTTCTAGCCACTCAGGTGTCTCTCAAAAGACACTTGTTTCATTTCACATGGAGAACCCTTCATCATCTACCGACCTCTCACTACAAGATGTGTTGATATTGAAAAGGAGGCACTCTGCTCCACGCCTCCGACGACCAAACAAATGTGCACTAATTGAGTCTAGAGCCATGAGATTCATCAAAGATCTCTTAGGAACACTTAGTATTACACTGTTGTTCTACATCATGGGCAGCAGTTGTAAAATTAAGAAGAGTCCTTCGCAGATCTTAGCAATCTGCCAAGAACATTCTTGAGAGAATTCACAATTGTGATTCTCAGTGATAGAATGGAAATCCTGCCAGGTGATGCGTGGTTTTGCGACCTTACAACAGGTTTTACCTCTCGAGGGATCTCAAGAGGCTTGCAATCCCCACCAGGCAGTGTACCTGACCGATGTAGTATAGTGAAGTGGAAAGTACCGGGGGATTGATCGTTCTCTAGGGGAATAGTGTCATTAGGATTGAAAAACTACTCTAATAGGTCTAAGGGTGAGGGAAGATTCTTTTTGTATTTTTATAATTTTATGAAACCAAGTAAAATCTCGGGTTTGAAGGAGTGGGCGGAAACTAGTTGCTAGTCAACTAACCCAAATAGCTACAAATGCAAATAAAATAAAATAACTGAAAATGAAAAGGTTGTGGAACTTTTATGGGGAGAAATGTGTTTACTTAGATTTCCTTACTCCCTAACTATCTTTTACCGGTTGATTAGTGTGTATTAATTGCGTGGATGACGGGTGTATTCCTTAATACCAATCGTGGGGTGGCGTACGTACTTCCCCAACTCTACAAGCTCCTACTTCACTCCTATGTCGAGCCGGCTAAGAAGCTCCTAACATGGGATCACTAGAATTCGCTCATGCATTAAATACAACCATAAAAACCTTAGTACGCATTGGTTCATGTTTCTTAAGACGTTCAAGCAAGTTACCGTATAGGAGGTTAGCCAGTTTTCTTAAGTCTAACATCGATAAACAATCATCCAATACAATTAATAACACACTAATAACCAATAATCAATAGTTAGGTTTCATTAGATCTAAGCAAACACAAGATAAATCTAGCCTAGCATGTTAATTAAAAGACAAGAACAAGATATAATCAAACAACACATAGACATATTGATTGATTAAATGATTACTTATCTTCAATTAAACATGGGAGATCCAAGGGTATAAAACCCTTAAAAATGGCAGAAAATTCGTCTTAGGGTTTCTCCTCACAAAGTTGCACACAATGAATAACAATTGCAAAACTATATATAGAGTTTAGTGGCTGACGGCGTCACGTTGTAGGAGGTGACGCCGTCACCTCGCCGTGGCTAGGGTTCCCGGATGGCCTTCCTGACGCCGTCCCTCTTTAGTCCACAAAAATCCTCTCTGGCGTGTCAAGGGTTGACGCCTTCAGAATAGTGCTTGACACCGTCTCTCTTTAACTTAAACCGTGATGGCCTTGATCATCTTAAAGGGTGATGCCGTCAGACTTTCCATTGCAAAACTCTCTGGCGCGTCACGTGTATTTTTCATATCCACCTCTTTTGCCAAGCCATGACGCCGTCAAGAGCAATACTTGACGCCGTCACATGTACTTTTCCAGCAGCTTTGGAGACTTTGTCGTTTTCTTCACTTTTATGCTCCAAAAACGTCAAAAATGCTTCCTTTTCCAGATTTCTTCTCCAAAGTACCTAAAATGACAAAAGGAACGATTTAGGGCAATATTTGATCAAATAAATACGATTTAGGGCTTAAATGACCCCCTAAAAGCGGTACACTTTTCGCTTCATCAAATACCCTTACACTTGAGATTTGCTTGTCCTCAAGCAAATGCGCTTTTATTCTAATCAAAATACAAGTTAGGGGTCATTTAATGCTAATATAAAAGTAATTACAACAAATAATCGTTCCACTTTAATCATAATAAGCACGGAGATTACAAACTAGCACCTCACAAGTAGTGTTTAGATACTCACATCTCTCAGGTGTCATAAAAGTATATCTCATAAATGAAAACGGATAATATCTCTCACTACCTGTCATAGCAAATAGATTACCATAGGCTTGGGAAAGGATCGAAAACCTTCTCCACTAGGCGTAAGCACCTAAGATAAACTATCAAAGAGGGCTTTTACATGGGTTATAACGTTAGGTGTAGGGATATGATAAACACGGTTTTGTTGGATAAGGGATATTTTACTGGTGGCGAGTTAAAGGTCTTGATTAATTACATGTACAATATGGCGTTGCTAAGCCAAGACTAGACTTGACTTAAGCTAAAAACAAAATAACAAAAACATAAAATAAACATAAAATGAAACGGGATGGTAGTCCGTATGTTTTTTCTACTTTTCTTTTTTTTTTTTCATTTTTTTTCCTTGATTTTTTCGATCTTTTTTTTTTTTTTTTTTTTTTTTTTATCATACACTCTTGCCCTACCATCCAAAATAATACATCATAGGGGCGTTGCATTCCTCTTACACTTGAACTTTTACATAACTTTACAAATAACTATTCTAATGACTCGAATTAAGATAATCGAAACACTTGGAGTACTTTTTAAAATATTTAGCACATATGGGGGTAATAATGTTGTTCTTCCCCATTACTCCATTACACTAGTACTTTACCCATGAGTCCCAATCGTCCCAAAACAATATGTACAAGGATATGACTCGACTTAGCAACCATGTAATCAATTAGATAATTAACTAAGGGTTTAAACAAATGTTGTCACAATAATGCACTAAAAATGAGTGCATACAAGGTAGGCTAAGGCGATTTGGGTGTACATTTAAGTGGGGTGTAACAAATTCTTCCTTTAAGTAAAATGCTTAAAGGTCGAAACGAAAAGATAGGCTCTGAGGGGTGTACTAGGGGTATCGTGTACTAAAAATGAGTACAACGCAAAGGGTGTGGGAGAATTACTTGACCAATGTAGCCAAAGTAATTATAACAAAAACACAGGTGTAAAACAATGGGTTAATCCTAATGCCTCTTATCATGTAGTAAATCTAACTACACGAATGTAGTCTCACTTGTGGCCTCGGAATGGTCCTAACGCAAGTTCTAGAATCTAAGTGCTACCGGTACACACATCATAGCATAAATGCTTTTCCTACCAATTCTAGGGGCGAACCTCACATATTTGGGGGTGGAAAACTTTTTAGTGGTACGGTTTTTGTGCTAGTCATATAACTCCTATCCGTGAGACGCTCATTAAGACCAAAGTTTCACTCCTATATGTTGTAAAAAATTTTAAATTTGGCACTAAAATTGCCTTAACAGGTATTTCTCTCAGTTTTATTACACATCTACTATTAAACAAACAAAAATCAAGTGTAATAGCATTCTCTAAAGTATCGTACTTTACCCCCCCCCCCCCCTTACACTTAAGATGAACATTGTCCCCAATGTTCAAATAACAAGATGTAAAAGTAATAAGGTAAAAGAATGAAATCAAATACTCCCCTGATTCGTTTGGTGGATAAAGAGGTAACATGGTTAGATCTTCTTCCAAGGGAATGTAGAAGCTTCAAGACTAATGCATCGCCAAAAGCTTGATTCCACACACATCTCCTTGTCCAAAATAACCTGTTAAACCTGAGAAAACAAACACGAAAACCTGCATAACAACGGCGGGATAAATCTATATAAGGATATAATGCTTGTGGAATGATAATTTTGCAGATTCCTGGAGTTTATAAGTTAGAGATTTAATAAAAACTTTTTATGAAAACAAAACTTTCAAAAATTTCAGAAAATTAAAACCTGACGCCGTCAGGTTGTAAGGCCTGACGCCGTCAGAAATGATCTGACAGAATTCTCATGTTAAGTTTCCGGAAAATTTCTGGAAAAACCTATACCTTACTTCCTGGAAATCCTGCAAAATATCATTATGACTCGATACAAGCATTTGACTCAAACAATTACTAATATGTATGTTAATTTATTATTGTTATGATTCATGTTCATTTGTTCTAATAAACCGATTTGGATTTCCCTTACACTTAACTTTTGCAAAATACCTTTATATGTAGTTAAGACGAAGTTAAAAACAAGATAAAGCATTTTCACAATTTAGTTTTGAACATGAATCAATAATAATAATAATTAAACCTACATACGGAAGCAAATAAAATCAAACAAACAAATAAATAAACACACAAAGCAAATAAAGCTTGGGTTGCCTCCCAAGAAGCGCTTTTCTTTATTAACGAGTCTTGTAGCTAGACTCAAAGTCACGGGTTCTACGTTTTTCCATTTTGCTTCTCAATTGCCCCTCTAATCATCCTAACAACCTCCATATCAACTTTGTATTTAGGTCCTAGGTTCAAGCAATCTTTATAATAAAGGCTTCTCTTATTCCAAACATAGTCCATGCCTTTTTCTTTATCCTCATCATTGATGTCCTCAATCGCACCAATGTTTTCCTTGTCAAATCGAGGCACAAAACGAAATTCATTTACCCGATAAGGCATCCTATATGTGATCCTATCTATGTGATTAGAAAACTGAACCGTGCCTCTTAAACGATCATACTTTAAATTGGATGCTTCAATAAACGGCTTACCTAACACCACGCGAGATAGGCGGCAGTCAACAACACTTGCCAAATCTTCTAAGATCATGAAGTTGGTGACAAAGGTAAAATTCCCAACAAGGATATGCATATCCTTAATCCTTCCAACGAAGTTGCAAACTCCGCCGGGCACTTGGGGTCTTTCCTAGGCTCAAGTGGTGTGTTTATGATTTGGCTATAAAGGCCTGATGACATCACGTTGGTTGGGGATTCACAGTCAATGTAAGCATGCTCAACGTATTGGTACCCAATCATACATGGTATCTTCACATTCCCAGGATCACCCCTCTTAATCTTTGGGTCAATTCTAACAAAAGGTGGTCGAGGGTTATCAACTAGGTTGTTATAGTAAGCAATCTCCTCCTTAGTGGGGTATTCATTGAAATAATCATCCAACCTAGGATCTACCTTCACTTCATCAATTTTCTCAATCAACTCCTCAACCGTAAGATTATTACGTTCTAAGTAATTATCTAAGTATATGGCGGTCTCTAAGTTGTTCAAGGCATAATCAAGCTCTATATCAATCATTCTATTGAGCTCTCTGAGCTCGCTAATCTCATCCTCAATTTGGCTACGCAACAAAGCCACTTCGTCAGGTGCAAGGGGTGGATTTGCGTTTTCCATAATGGCAAACTGAATAGTCAATGAAAATCTTATATGAACAAAAGCATGAAGAAAATAGATAGACTAAAGAAAACCTAAAAAAATAAAATAAAAATCTCACTAGAAAGGAATCTGGTGAGTAGACCTAATAAAATAAAAATTCAACCTAAACAATAACTATTCCCCGGCAACGGCGCCAAAAACTTGATGCGTGGTTTTGCGACCTTACAACAGGTTTTACCTCTCGAGGGATCTCAAGAGGCTTGCAATCCCCACCAGGCAGTGTACCTGACTGATGTAGTATAGTGAAGTGGCAAGTACCGGGGGATTGATCGTTCTCTAGGGGAATAGTGTCGTTAGGATTGAAAAACTACTATAATAGGTCTAAGGGTGAGGGAAGATTCTTTTTGTATTTTTATAATTTTATGAAAGCAAGTAAAATCTCGGGTTTGAAGGAGTGGGCGGAATTAGTTGCTAGTCAACTAACCCAAATAGCTACAAATGCAAATAAAATAAAATAACTGAAAATGAAAAGGTTGTGGAACTTTTATGGGGAGAAATGTGTTTACTTAGATTTTCTTACTCCCTAACTATCTTTTACCGGTTGATTAGTGTGTATTAATTGCGTGGATGACGGGTGTATTCCTTAATACCAATCGTGGGGTGGCGTACGTACTTCCCTAACTCTACAAGCTCCTACTTCACTCCTATGTCGAGCCGGCTAAGAAGCTCCTAACATGGGATCACTAGAATTCGCTCATGCATTAAATACAACCATAAAAACCTTAGTACGCATTGGTTCATGTTTCTTAAGAAGTTCAAGCAAGTTACCGTATAGGAGGTTAGCCAGTTTTCTTAAGTCTAACATCGATAAACAATCATCCAATACAATTAATAACACACTAATAACCAATAATCAATAGTTAGGTTTCATTAGATCTAAGCAAACACAAGATAAATCTAGCCTAGCATGTTAATTAAAAGACAAGAACAAGATATAATCAAACAACACATAGACATATTGATTGATTAAATGATTACTTATCTTCAATTAAACATGGGAGATCCAAGGGTATAAAACCCTTAAAAATGGCAGAAAATTCGTCTTAGGGTTTCTCCTCACAAAGTTGCACACAATGAATAACAATTGCAAAACTATATATAGAGTTTAGTGACTGACGGCGTCACGTTGTAGGAGGTGACGCCGTCACCTCGCCGTGGCTAGGGTTCCCGGATGGCCTTCCTGACGCCGTCCCTCTTTAGTCCACAAAAATCCTCTCTGGCGCGTCAAGGGTTGACGCCGTCAGAATAGTGCTTGACACCGTCTCTCTTTAACTTAAACCGTGATGGCCTTGATCATCTTAAAGGGTGACGCCGTCAGACTTTCCATTGCAAAACTCTCTGGCGCGTCACGTGTATTTTTCATATCCACCTCTTTTGCCAAGCCATGACGCCGTCAAGAGCAATACTTGACGCCGTCACATGTACTTTTCCAGCAGCTTTGGAGACTTTGTCGTTTTCTTCACTTTTATGCTCCAAAAACGTCAAAAATGCTTCCTTTTCCAGATTTCTTCTCCAAAGTACCTAAAATGACAAAAGGAACGATTTAGGGCAATATTTGATCAAATAAATACGATTTAGGGCTTAAATGACCCCCTAAAAGCGGTACACTTTTCGCTTCATCACCAGGGTAACATCAAACAACCCTGACAGCAGGTCACTTCGGTAACTCCTTGTGGGTTACGCTTAGTGTTTGCTCCAAAATGGTCTACAGTCGTGGGGTGATCTCCAGCGACTCACTGAATCGTGGGTGCACTTTGGTGTGTCCGTGTAAGCCCTTTCGGGGGTATCCGGTTCAGAACGGCCTGGGTTTAGATTAGAGAAAGTCTTCACACTATGCTGTTGATGATCTCGAAGTCCAAATCTGTAAGTACCGGATTGTTCGTGATGTACCTGCGGAGGATCATGAAGACCTGGAGTTCTACCACCATCAAGACTCCATCATGCTTATATTCTGAAGATTAGTTCTTACAAAGACTAACGACAGCAAAAGTTCAAAGTTATTAAGGAAAAGTCAAAGATCAAGTATGTTAATCTTTCACAAGTCTAAGATCAAGCTTATGAAGAGAGAACTACGTGATGTATGAAGAGCAAAAGTCAAAGAACATATGAGCATGATGGAAACAACGTGAAGACACCAATACTAAAGACCATTGGAGGACGGCAGATCATTACCATACCACATCATATCAGATCAAGAACAAAGAACAAAGATTATGAAGACGTCAAAAGCCCAAGAAGCAAAGACGACGTCAAACAACCAAGATGACCAAGACTTAGGGGGAGATTGTTGGGAACACGTTTTATTATAATTTCAAGTCTTAGTCATATTTGTATTAGTTGGTTGCTTATATTGTAATGGGCTATATGTTTAGAAAGAAAAGCCCAAGGCACATTAGTAGCCCATGTACCTTAGGGAATCAAATTAGCATCTAAATTAGCATAATTCTAGTATATTCTAAAGATAGAATATGCTTAGGAATATCCTAAGCACATGCCTCCCCAATGCGCCTATAAATAGAGGCTTAGGGAGAGCATTTTATTTGTTGTTTATTTGTTACTCGTGCGGAAGCTTTGTCGAATTGTTAAGTGTAATGATAATCATCCTTCTCTTCTTTTAATTCTTTTCTCTTCTCTTAATCTCTCGTTAATCATTGTTATCGCTATTTACTTTAATACGTAGTATAGTTGTGATTGTGTTTGTGGTTAATTAGTAGACTAGATCTAGTGTTGTAACGTTGTTAGGGACCATCAATATTCTTCTGTCTGGATGCTTTTAGGCTTCATAGGTGTTGTCTATTTGGGTCATCTTTATCTCTGGGGTATGATCGTCGTCATCCAAATCTTAATGACGAGTGAGCTCTTCAATTTGCTTAGACGAGCTCATGAAGATAAACGTCTTCCAGGTTTCAGACTTCTCAATTGGTAACGAGCCTGACTAAAATCAATATGACTATAAGTTTCAGTTTGACGGGGAATAAGTAAATAGATTTGTCATGTGTTGTGTCACAGGCACTTCTTTTTCACCGCAATTTTGTGGGTGTATGGTCGTATTCTCGGTCAACAGATAATGCATGCTGTAACTCTTGATAAATTCTTCTATAAGCTTGCTACCAGTTTTATGAAGTATCAGATGGTTATCTGTTATTTCTTGTATATCACAGGTGCATTTCAAGTCTTTCTCAAGTTATAAGTGGACATTTTTTTTGCTGTCGTGAACATGTATCTTACGTGTAGCGAATTTCAATTTTGCTTTCATCATTCACATGAATGCGAAGCAATATACTTTTACTTTTATGCTAATACTATAATTCCTATTTGCTACAGGGTTCATGTGGTTCATACTTACATTAAAGAAAAATATGTATAAGTATCAGTTTAGTCAGTATGCATGGACACACATGATTTTGATAGTCGTATCAGTTTAGTCAGTATGCACGTCGTCGGTAGTACATTACTAGTGTATAACGGTATTATGAAATGTCCAGCATGTAAACGTAACTTTATTATTTATTTAGACAAGTTTCTATTGAAATATGCATATGTCCTTTTACGTCATTTTACATATATATAAATATAGCTACAGCTATGTTACCAAACGTTTTTATTTAAAAAACAGCTACTGCTCACGGCTACTGCTCACTGTTGCTGCTACTTTTACCAAACACAGCCTTAATATGCAGTATTTGTTTAGGTTTTGTCTTTTTTGCGTGAGATTTCTGGGATGAAATTATTTGCTTTCGGATCTTTTTAGCGTGATAGTATTAGTTAGTTACTTTATATAGCTTTGTAGGCATTATGTGTTACTAAGAGACAAATAAGCGAGCACAAGAACATAGAAAATTGACAGTGGTTTAACCATGGATCATAATCGGTTGACTCACGCCCACGAGTAGAATAGACTTCTTACCGGTATTATGATGATGGTAAACTGTTCAAACCATGGAACACTAGCAAAAAATTATATAACCATTCATATACGAGTACATGGATCCATAAACAACTAAACGAGTCCAAACCTTGGATCCAACGCATACTCTGTCTACTTATCTCATTGAAATCTCAGTCGAGGCCATTTCAAGTTCTCAGATTAGATCCATAAATCCATTCTTCACAATACATTCAACATTATCCAACCTTCTTATTTATTCACTTTGTTAACGGTCATCGAAACACGGCCAAAACTTTGATTAATTATTTTTATAAGAGTAAATTACACGGATGATTCCTGTGGTTTGTCTAAAATTTCACCTATCGTCCCTCAAACTTAAAAGTTGCATGTATCGTCCATATCGCTGCCAAAGAATAACATGAATGGTCCCTTTGAGGGACGATAGATAAATTTTTTGACAAACCAAAGAATAACATGAATGGTCCCTTGAGGGACTATTCATGTTATTATTTGGCAATGATAGGGACGATACATGCAAGTTTTAAGTTTGAGGGACGATAGGTGAAATTTTCGACAAACCACAGGGACCATCCGTGTAATTTACTATTTTTATAATTATTTATGATTCAATTTCGACTCCTTTTTGTTTATTCTTTTTGTAACTTCCACCTACTTGCAACACATGCCTTTGAAGACTTTAGCTATTTAATATGTCAACATGAAAATCCTTACAAAAGTTCGTCTATACTTCTTATGTTTATCTTGTGATTGAAGAATGTCAATAATACTTGTGTTTCACGTTATTGAATGTTCTTAAAAAGATATATATAGCAATTTTTATGACAAGTTCTTAATTAGAAACAAGGGACTTTTTCTTTACCTTTATACATTGTATAAGCCAACTATAGAATAGATTTGGGTACAGTTTTTAGAATAAATTTCCATATCACGACGCTAGCACTAAGCCACTAACCCTTGTTGTGTCTCTACTCTTTTAGTGTGCGCGTGTTTTCCTTTTTGTAGTTTTTATTAATTTTAATTGGTTATTGAATAGTTCAGAAATTTCTTAAAAAACTCAATAGCATCTATGTTTTTATCTGGTTGATTTATTGATTTTGTATGTTTTTTTAATGGTTCACATATATGTGTATTAACGTGGATTTTTTTTTATCCACGTTCCGCTGAAGGGCGGGGTTTATATTTAATTAAGAGACTGTTAAAGTAATTGCGAGTAACGGCCGGGATGTTTTTGCAAGTTTTCAAGGACTATTTTTGCAATATATGTAAACTGGAGGGATATTCATGTAATTTTTTGTTACACAATAATCTCGAGATTTAACATAAGGACTTTCGTAATCACATGGTAAGTTTGAGCCCTTTTTTGCAACTTTTCATAGACTGTTTTAACAAAACAAATAAAACACAAGGATCATTTCTACTAAAACAAAAGCGCATGTACCATTTTTGCTATTTTCCAGTAATGTTCATGGTCCTTTTAATCAATTTTTAAAAGAGTTTTGCTACACATTCCTACAATTTCATCCTACAAATCCTCCTACACTCACAACAATATTATATAGTTTTTACCCACTCATTCTCTCTCTGCATCCAAACCGTTAGCTGTGCCACTTGGCAGGATCCTGTGAGTAGGACACTTTGTAGATGTAGGATCCAAACCGTTAGCATTTTCCTTTTTAAAAGACTGTTTTCGCAAAGACAATAAAACATGGTAGTCATTTTTGCCGAAAACCAAACTGCAAGGACTATTTTTGTCATTTTCAATAATGTAGGCTGTCTGGTGAACAATATTACAATAGCGTTCCTGAGAAATATTTATATTTAAAATTAAGATGTATTGTTCACTTTTTATATTTATGGTAGTTTTACAAATTTAGAAAAACTTATGCGGATGCATATGTATATTGCTATGATAATTGCTGTGGGATTAACCGTTGTGCAAAAGTTTCTTTTATCTTTACGACAAACAAAGGGAAAATATATTTTTTTTAAACTTAGAGGGTGCTTGGCTAAGCTAATATAATGTGCTTATGAGCTCATACGTCTGGTTGGTAGCAAATTTTTCAAGAGCTTTTTTTAGCATTAGTTTTTCATTTTGAACAAATAGTATTTTAGAAAAAAAAAATAAAAAATGTTAAGGTGGCGTTTAGTTAGAAAACATTTTCTTTCATTTCCTATTTCTTGTTTTGTAAGAAAACGGAGGGGAGTTTTATTTCCACAAAACAATGAAAAATTTAGAAAACGCGTTTAGTTTGAGAAACATGTGTTTGTGTTTTTCATTTTACAAAACTAGAAAACATGTTTAAGTGTTGTTGTTTTATATCTCAATTCTCTATTCACCTTTGTAATATTATAAAAAAAATCTTCAAAACAAAAAATCAAATATTATAAACTAACCAACTAAATTATAAAATAAATAAAAAAATCTAATACGAGAAAATAAAGAATTAAAAAAGTAAAATATCAAATCAAATAACATGAAAAAAACTTCCAGCGACTATAATTCGAAAACTATAATTCGAAAACGTAAAATAACTAAAAAATGTTTTTTTTTTTTTTTTTTTTTTTACTTTTTCGTCCGTTTTATTACGTTTTCGTCTGTTTTTTTACATTTTAGTAGGTTTTTTTTTACGTTTTCGTCCGTTTTTTTATGTTTTCATCTTATTTTTTACGTTTTCGTACGATTTTTACGTTTTCGTCCGACTCTTTACGTTTTCGTCCAATTTTTTACGTTTTCGTCCGATTCTTTACGTTTTCGTCCGATTCTTTACGTTTTTGTCCGATTCTTTAGGTTTTTGTCCGATTCTTTACGTTTTCGTCCGATACTTAACGTTTTCGTCTGTCTTTTTACGTTTTCGTCTGATTTTTACGTTTTCGTCCGATTTTTTACGTTTTCGTCCGATTCTTTACGTTTTCGTCCGATTCTTCACGTTTTCATCCAATTTTATAAGTTTTCGTCCAATTTTATACTTTTTTGTCCGATTCTTGACGTTTTCGTCCGATTCTTTAGGTTTTCGTCCGATTCTTTAGGTTTTCGTCCGATTCTTTACGTTTTCATCCGATACTTTACGTTTTCGTCTGAATTTTTACGTTTTCGTATGTCTTTTTACAATTTCGGCCCTTTTTTTACGTTTTCGACTGTTTTTTAAGGTTTTTATCAATTTTTTTACGTTTTCGTCGGTTTTTATACGTTTTTTACGTTTTCGATTGTTTTTTACGTTTTCATCCGATTTTTTACGTTGTCTTCTGTCTTTATACGTTTTCGTCAATTCTTTTACGTTCTCGTCTGTTTTTTTACGTTCCGTCCGATTTTTTATGTTTTTGTCTTTTTTTTACGTTTTCGTCCGATTTTTTACGTTTTCGTCTTTTTTTTACACTTTCGTCTGAATTTTTATGTTTTCGTCCGATTTTTTACGTTTTCGTCCGATTCTTTACGTTTTCGTCCGATTCTTTACTTTTTCGTCCGATTTTTTACATTTTCGTCCGATTCTTTACGTTTTTGTCTGTTTTTTTACGTTTTCATTTGAGTTTTTACGTTTTCGTCCGATTCTTCAAGTTTATGTCCGATTCTTTACGTTTTCGTCCGATTCTTTACGTTTTTGTTTCTTTTTTTTACGTTTTCGTCCGATTCTTTATGTTTTAGTCTGTTTTTTTACGTTTTCGTCTGAATTTTTTACGTTTTCGTCCGATTTTTTACGTTTTCATCCAATTCTTTACGTTTTCGTCTATTTTTTACGTTTTCGTCCGATTCTTTACGTTTTCGTCCGATTCTTTACGTTTTCGTCCGACTCTTTACGTTTTCGTCCGATTCTTTATGTTTTCGACTGTTTTTTTACGTTTTCTTCTCAATTTTTACGTTTTCGTCTGATTTTTTACGTTTTCATCCGATTCTTTAAGTTTTCGTCCGATTCTTTACGTTTTCGTCCCATTTTTTACGTTTTCGTCCGTTTCTTTACGTTTTCATCTGTTTTTTTTACGTTCTCGTCTGAATTTTTACGTTTTCGTCCGATTTTTTATGTTTTCGTCCGATTCTTTATGTTTTCGTCCGATTCTTTACGTTTTCCTTTGTTTTTTTACGTTTTCATTTGAATTTTTATGTTTTCGTCTTTTTTTACGTTTTCGTCCTTTTTTTCTTTACGTTTTCGTCTGATTTTTTTACATTATCTACCTTTTTTTACGTTTTAGTCCATCTCCTTATGTTTTCGTCCATTTTTTTACGTTTTAGTCTATTTCCTTACGTTGTTGTCCGTTTTCTGCCTATTTTTTACATTTTTATCCGATTTTTACGTTTTCGTTTGTTGTTATACGTTTTCCTCCATTTTATTATGTTTTCATCCTTCTTTTATGTTTTTTTACGTTTTCGTCTTTTTTTACATTTTTTAGGTTTCGTCTGACGAAAACGTAAAAAACGGACGAAAACGTAAAAAACATAAGAAAACGTAAAAAAGCGAACGAAAATGTAAAAAATTGACGAAAATGTAAAAAAATGGATGAAAACACTATAATTTAGAAAATGTAAAAATCATAAAAAAATGAACGAAAACGTAAAAAAAACATAAAAGAGATGACGAAAACTAAATAAAACGGGCGAAAACATAAAAAAATGACGAAAAAGTGAAAAAACAAATGTAAGTGTAAAAATCAGACGAAAACGTAAAAATTGAGAAGAAAACGTAAAAAAAACAGGCGAAAACGTTAAGAATCGGACGAAAACGTAAAGAATTGGACGGAAACGTAAAGAATCGGACGAAAACGTAAAAAATCGAACGAAAGTAAAAATTCAGAGAAAACGTAAAAAAAGACAAAAACGTAAAGAATCGGACGAAAACGTAAAAAATCGACGAAAAGTAAAAAAAAGACAAAAACGTAAAGAATCGGACGAAAACGTAAAGAATCGGACAAAAAAACGTAAAGAATCGGACGAAATCGTAAAAATTCGGACGAAAACGTAAAAAAACATACGAAAATGTAAAGAATCAGACGAAAACGTAAAGAATCGGACGAAAACGTAAAGAATCGGACGAAAACGTAAAAAATCGGACGAAAACATAAAAATTCAGATGAAAACGTAAAAAAACAGACGAAAACGTAAAGAATGGGACGAAAACGTAAAAAAAGGACAAAAACATAAAAAATCGGACGGAACATAAAAAAGCAGACGAGAACGTTAAAGAACGGACGAAAACGTATAAAGACAGAAGAAAACGTAAAAATCGGATGAAAACGTAAAAAACAGACGAAAACGAACAAAAACGTATAAAAACGGATAAAAATTGACGAAAACGGATTGGGGGTATTTTAAAGGAAAATAGGTGAAAACAAAAAAAAATAGTATTTTGTAGTTTTGTGTATTAAAGTTGGAAATTGGAATTTTGTGTTTTGTATAGAATTTTATTAGAAAATAATAATTTGAACGCGATTTCTGTTTTGTTTTGTTTTTCACAAATATTTTTGTGAAAAACAAGGGTGTTTTCCCTTAACTAAACGCGCACCCGTGTTTAAGAAGTTGAAAGCTTTTCAGTTAACGAAATTACCCAATGACAAAAGTTCAGTACATAACAAATATTCTTTAAAGATCAAGTGACTCAATCTTGACCGTCCAATCTTCTAGATCTAAGGGTACATATTAAAACTGATTTTATAAATTAATAAAACACGAAGGGGCAATTTTATAATTTTACAAGTCCCAGCTAACAACCCACCCTATCACACACTCACTCCAGATAATTATTTACACACACATACACACACTCTCTCTCTCACCAAATATTCATCTTCATCTTCATTATATCTAAACTTTTTCAATCCAAATAATAACCAAATCTTTATTAAATAATTGATTTTTTGTGGTTTGGTGATGGTGATTCTCTGGAGAACCCACATATTTACAACATGCCATCGATGACATGGCGGTGGGTTGGTGACGGTGATTCACCGGAGAGTGAGGTGTGATTGTGTTTAATAGTTTGTTGTTCATGGAGAAGTTGTAAGTTTTGTTTAACATAGATATCCTTACTAAAATGATTGATGTAGTATATGATGAAGCAACTTGGAGGGCAGGGAGTGAATAGTGGGATGAGTAAGCTTGCTAACAGAGGTTCAGTGAATGACGGGCTATTGGTCATTGTGTTATGAAACATCAAGGTTAAATATTTCAAGTTCTTTTGCATTTTGTTCAAATGCTTTGACTTTAAATGGTTTGACAATAGCTCTTTTCTTCTTGTCCTAGTGATTCAGTGGCTGCAACATATGGTGGGATATGTGGGGTCTTGCATTCTTTTGTTAATTTAGTTGTGATCTCAGGTTCTTATGTTAGTTTTGTTAATTTTGCATTTGCTTGTAAGTTGTATTGATACTTCTTATGTTAGTTTTGTTAATTTTTGCATTTGCTTGGAAATTTTTAGTTGCTAGGATTACCTTGTATTGATACTTCTTATTGATCAATGAAAGTATATATATTTTTACTTAATGGAAATTTTCTTTTTTGCGTTATAAATTATAATAGTGTAATATTGTATTTTTCTTACTTTTGATAATGCATAATTTATTTAATAAAATAGTAATTATGATAAAGTAAACCATATATATTTAAACATTTACCTCAAATCACATGTGATTTTACCTGAAATTATGTTTTATGGTGAATCACATGTGATTTACACACGAATCACATGTGATTTACATCACAACAAAAAACGAATCACGTGTGATTTTATAAATCACATTAAAAAATCAGATGTGATTTCGGAAACTCGGGTTACAAAAAAAGAAAAGAAAAAATCACATATGATTTCACAAGTCACATGTATCTTTAAAGTAATAAATCACATGTGATCTTTAATATCAAATCAGCTTATTCCTTTCTTTTATAAAACAAATTCGTGAAATCACGTGTGATTCTGTTGTTTTATTTTGTTAAGAAAAAATGTAAATCACGTGTGATTTTCTGGACGAAAATTTTGAAAAAAAAATCATCGAAATTATACAAAAGTGCATATCTATAGAAAGATAATTTAATTCTCGTCGCGATGGTGTATTTTTCGTAGTTTGAAGATTTACCGTTTGCAAGATATGTTGTTTTAAAAAAAAGGTGAAAAATGGGTTTTTATATTTAAATGAGCAAGAATTACGTTTTTGCCCTTGTTTGTTATTTTCTGCTTTCATCTCCACCGTTGGATGAAAGGATGTTGTATGGCTAGGATCTTCTGATTTGTTCTTTAGATAACATATGATTGTCATAGATCTAACCTCATTACCCAATAACGTACATGTCAACCAACTTTACCTACGTGAGCAAAACACATCCATAATTCCATATTCTATTCGAAAATTTAAATATCTTTGAAAATGAAAGTTTCTATGTTATATAAAAATATGTGTCATTAGTAATTAGTTAATTACATATATGATACAATTTAACTTAAATATTAGGGGAATTGCATATATCCATTCTTAAACATCATAATTACACATAAGGAAGGACATATATGCAATCCCCCTATAAATTATAAGCTCATAAGCCAATGTTGAGTTAGCTTATGTCTAATAACCTCATAAACTCAAGCCTTTTTTTTTTTTTTTTTTTTTACCTTAGGTTGGTGAATGGCCAAAAAGGATATGAGTTGAAAAATATGAATGATATATTAGATGTAATTAAGAGTAAAATTGTAATTTGTAATGAAGAATGTTATAAGAGTCGTTATCAAAAACCCCTTATATGCTCATAGGCCTACTCATATAACCTTAGCCAAACACTTAGTATAAACTTATTTGACACATATAAGGTATGTTTGGTAAGAGTAGTTGTAAGCAATATAAGTTGTAAGCTAACTACTAAAAATTGTAAGCTGCAAGTTATTAACTATAGCTTTTTGCATATACATTCCTTGGCATCCTTTTAGTTATGGCCGTTAGTGAACCCGCTGAGATGAACGTACCGGAAAACCATCCATTAGCTAGTAAACATGGGCCTTCGTCTAGTAAGGTTATCCCTAAGTTTGATATGCACGTACATACTTGTAAAATGACGCAAAAAGATTTAGATGAAGTGGTATTAGAGTTTAGTATCCCTAAGGATCTACGGCCCACCCTTCCCCTGGATGATATGACCATGAATGAGCTACCGGACGATAAGATAGGTATTTACGTCCATCAGTTGAAGCAAGGGGGTGTTAGGATACCTTTCTCCACGTTTTTACTGGCGGTAATAAAATATTTCCGGGTGCACATCTCTCAGCTTGTTCCGATAGGTCTGAACAGGGTGACACTTTTTGAGATCCGCTGCTATAGTTTAGACGTCCGGCCAACCGTTCCCTTGTTCAGGGTGTTTTATAGGTTGTGCAAGCAAGGCCACTGGTTTTCGTTTGAGAGACGAACGGGGAAAAGAGCCATGAAGTGCTTTGAAGATGTTCTTTCCGGGTTGAAACATTGGAATGACCATTTCTTTTTTATAGACCGGAGGGCAATTCCGGATGCCATGCCATGGAGGCATAAAGATTCCAAAGTCACCGATGAGTTTCCGGAAACACACTCCGACAAAGATGCTGAGAAGGTCGATAGGAAAGTGATTCTTCTTAGGAAACCCACAACCACCCTTCTATGGATGACGGGTCTTTCTAACGTCTTCAGGAATCCGGGATACGAGGCTGTTCTAAAGGATGCCGAGGGGCATGGTAATACTATATTTTATTGACTTTATATCGTGCACTGTCTGTTATTACTTGTCTTGTTCTTACCTTTCTCTTTTTTGTAGTTCTTACCATGTCAGAGTATTTGGAGCTTCCGGACTGGGAAGGAACTGTGGTTAGCAAGGGGGATCCTCTTCCGGAGGGACATGAGCAGCCGAACCGAACTACCGAGCCGCTAGTTTCGGGAAGCCAGATCCCTGAGAAAACCACACTTCAAAAAGTTGTTGAAAGGCCTGATCCGGAGGTGGTTGCTGCAAGAGAGGAGAAGGAGAGGAAAAAGCAGGAAAATAAGCCTGTGAGCAAGAAAAGGAATGATGCGGATCCAACCGCCGTTCCAAAGAGGAAAAGAAAGAAGAGCCAGGTTGACGAGAAAATCATTTCCTCTGAGGATCACACTGTTGATGTCACTCCTCTCAACCAAGCTGAGTCGCAGGGTGTTGTAGATGTTGGAGAGGGACAGGCGGGAGGTGAAGCACCTTGACCGGAAGGTGATGGAGGGATAGCCCATCCTGAAGAGCACACGGCTGAGACTGAGAATATCGGTCAAAGGAATCCGGAAGAGAAACCTGAAGAGGAAGCTCAGGCACATACCCAACAGCCTCCTTCTGATGGTAAGAAATATCCTCTATTTTTTGTTGTTTTCTTATTGTTGTTTCCTTCCTCATCTCTCTTTTTTGTAGATCATTCGGCTCATACTACACACTCCGAACATCATCCACGAAGCCCAGAGAACCTTCTGAAGAACATCATTCGGCTGGGCAAGGTATATGCTTATCTTTGTAGAATTCGTTGCTACTATCTGCCTTGTTCTGACTTGGTTATTTTTATTCCAGATGACAATTCCTCCGGTGGGAGTGGACGTTATGTCCCGGCTTGGTCCCTTACAAATGATGTTCGGTTAGACTCCTTCCGATCCTGCCGAGAGATGATGTCTCATCTTGCCACCCCCGCCGAGCGGGCCGCGCTTGAGGAGCTAAACAACAGCCAGCTGGTCCGTCAAGCTTATGTAAACGCTGGCTCCGGGGTTGTCCTGCAGGCTGAGTTGCTGCGTAGGTTTACCCAGCTTATCACCGAGTATCGGGAGTTGGATCATGCTCATAAGGGCTGCAGCTCCTTATCCGAGAGATTGGCGGTTGTTGAACAGGAGCGTGATGAGCAGACTGGGAGGTTTGATCGGTTGTTGAAAGAGTTTAGGGCCTTGGAGAATGAAGAGCTTGCTGCTTCGATCCGAGAGAAAGGGTTGGTTGATCAGCTGGAAGAAGTAGAGAAGGACATGAATGAATGGATGAGTGTGTTCGCTACTCAAGCTGAAAAAATAAGGAAGCTGGAGCAGGAATTGGCAGAAAAAACCAATGATGTTGAGAGGTTGGAGGGGGAGAAAAAGCAACTGGTTACGGAGGTTGCTTAATCGGAAGTAGTAAGTCAGAATGTTGTTAAGGAATTGATTCTGGTTGCTTGCCGTAGGTTGTTTGGTAGTGCTAAATATAAGAAGAGTATGGGGAGGGTTTACAGTTTGTCGTACACAGCTGGATTTCTGGACGGTGTTAAGGCTGAACGTAAAGAAGATGCCATTAAAAGAATTGTTCAGAAGATCAAGAACATCAACGGGTCAGTTGAATGACATAAATAAATCTGCAGAATACCTCGTAGATCATTTCATTCAAATATTATAATATATATCTGAAAGAACAATTTAAAAAGTTTGCCAACTAGTCTAAAACTCTAAACCGCACCAAAAGTCACCTGTTTTGGCACGTTACACAACCTGCCCATTTTGCCACTAGTTACGTGCATCGGCCATTTTTCTTCACCTAAAATGTAAGTAAATCTTATACAGTAAGACCCTTTTAGCATCATAAATATTGTAATGTATCACCATGTACACAGATCGTTTAAAAAAAACGATGTTGAAACTTGAAAAAGTGTGCGGAGAACATAAGTGACCCAAGTAATTTTATTCCCATGTATAAAATTTGTTAATTCGAGTGACGATACCCCATGATGTAAAGGCAAAAGTAAACCAATAAACATGATGGGAATGAAGACTCATCACCCATGTAACTAGAAACCAACCGCTAGTCATAAAATCAACTCTTTTTCTATCACCTTTCTTGTTTGATTATGATTCCAGTTTGTGGAAATTAAAGATAACCATAATAAAAGACCCGGTCACTCAAAAGCAATGGTACAAAAAATTATGAAAGAGAACTCAAAGTGTTGCGAAATTTTATTTAACCAACCTTTCGACATACTCAAGAGGCGTAATTGGAAAAGAGTTGACAGTCGCTTGAGATGAACACAGAGACCGCAAGATTACATGTAAGCAAGATTAGAATCAAGAGAAATAAAAAATGTTACATCAGTAGTACTCGTTGTTGGAATATGTGAATCATAAAACTATAAACACATAAACATATAACATCAAGCAACACAGCGGAATTACAAGATCTACATACACGTAATTAATTAACTAAATTTAAATAGATGCGTACCTTTTTGTTTCTAGAAAGAACAAGAAACCGTGCACTCCAAGAACAAGGTATAAACCATAAATTAGGGTTTAAGTATGTCGACTTATGAACTTGTCGAATAGGGGAAAACACACAAGCTAAGGGAAGCTTGTTCTTCGTTCTTGTACACACGTATTACTAGCGTCTCAATGTGAAAAGTTAGGTTCTAAGTTCACAAACACAACCCTAACTTTTATTGAAGCAAGATCGAATCACCCAAGGTGTTTGGGAGTTGGAAGTCGATCGGCCACAAGGAGAGGGAAGAAGAAGAGAATAGGGTTTGCTTGGAAATTAGGATTAGGGAATTACAAATACAAGGGGTTTGTATTTATAGGCTCCAAAACTTGTTCCCTACTCCAAGTCAACCGAAACCCTAATCCCTTAGGAGTATTCAGCCAACCTTAGCACACCAAGAGGATTCTAGATCCTTCTTGATCCCTATTTTCATCTCTAGTCCTTGTAGTTAATATTTAATGACCGTTAACCAAACTCCGTTAAATACTAACGACCGTTAAGTGTTTGTTTGTGAAATGAATAAATAAATCATAAATCTATATTTAATTATTCAAACCATTGAGACTCATACGTAATGTGTGCAATACCGAAGTCTCGTGTTCGAAACTGAACATGCATATATTAATTATTATCCATAAACTCTAACAGCTCCCACTTGGATATTCATTAATATAGTAATGACATGGGTTAGTCTAGCTTAACGCCCCAATGCCCCAAGATCGACCCGAGTATGGTTTCCTGGAAAAACCATGTGATGACTATATCATCATACTTATCCTTTTGTTTCTAATACCACGTTAATATGGATATGGATCTAGATCATTCCATAATTAACAATTAGTTTCTCGTTTATACATAATTGATCAAGATTACCAAATCATCTGAACGTATTCCAGATAGCCTTTGGGCGTGCGCACGCAAATATCTTGTCAACCCTACGAATGGCCAAGCAGTATTAAACTTCAAAACAAATTTGAAGGAACAAATCCTTTCTTGACTACGAGCATAACCCTTGAACTTCGCATCACCTCCGAAAATAACCCTTATAACTACCAGTTACGGATAACGTTAGACTACCTTACAGAAAATGAGCTACATCCTCGGCAGTTATCTGGTATCTCAAGTCTGAGGATAAATATTCATGATTTACTTAATGACCACGATCCATAAAGTATAATCATGTGGTCAGGATCTGTCCTATATTCAATTTATCCAATATTGAATATCATGTGAATTTGGCATGCCCACGCATCAATATACTTAAGTATATTCTACCAACACTTTACATTTGCCTTAGTTCAACAATATTCCCATATTATTGGTCGGCAATGGACTATTTAGAATAAATTAATTTTTCACGGATTTAAACATGCAAATATAGGATACAACATTATAAATGAGAATAAACGTTAACCAAACTTTATTTCATTAAAATAATATTGTTTACATATCCCTTATCCAAATACTAATCCACAGATTTACATGAAACTACTAGCTGAACGAAGACCAATACCATTAGCATGTTGAGTAAACTTTTCCTTAGGTAATGCCTTCGTAAAAGGATCAGCCAGATTGTCATCTGTGTGAACTTTGAGTAAATTGATCTCACCTAATTCGACTTGTTCTCGAACATAGTGATATCTCCTAGGAAAATGTCTGGCGCCCTTCATAACTCCAGGTTCATTGGCGAATGTGATTGCGGCAGAGTTGTCACAATACACATTTATAGGTAATTCAATTGACGGCATCACTCCAAGACCCGAAATGAATTTCCTTATCCAAACAGCTTCCATAGCCGCTTCCGATGCAGCAATATACTCAGCTTCTGTAGCAGACATAGCCGTTGTACTCTACTTCTTACTCTTCCAGTCTACAGCTCCTCCATTGATGACAAAAACGTAACCCGTTTGAGACTTCGTATCATCTTTATCAGTTTGAAAGGACGCATCGCAGAAACCTGTAACATTCAGTTCTGCGTCTGGATTTCCCCCGTACAAAAGAAACATATCT
The DNA here is from genome assembly GCA_021014915.2 of Artemisia tridentata subsp. tridentata. Taxonomy (NCBI): domain Eukaryota; kingdom Viridiplantae; phylum Streptophyta; class Magnoliopsida; order Asterales; family Asteraceae; genus Artemisia; species Artemisia tridentata. The sequence goes on from CP139508.1 coordinate 377,507,018, forward strand.
TTAGTATTCACTAAATACTTAAGAATATTCTTAACAGCATGCCAGTGATCTTTCCTTGGATTCTGTTGGTAACGACTGGTTAAATTTTGTGCAAACGCCACATCTGGCCTTGTGCATCTCACTGCATACATGATAGATCCTACTGCCGAAGCATATGGAACTTTCTTCATGTGTGCCACCTCTTCAGGTGTTGAGGCACATAGTTTGCTACTTAAGCCATGTTCTACTTGCATGGGAAAATATCCCTTCTAGGAATTTTGCATATTGAATCTCTTCAATATTTTATCCATGTAAGCACTTTGGCTTAATCCAATCAACCACTTAGATCTGTCTCTATAGATCTTGATTACAAGGATGTAAGTTGCTTCTCCTAAATACTTCATGGAAAAACATTTACCCAAATAAGACTTAACTTTATTAAGACTAGGTATATGATTTCCCATGATTAATATGTCATCGACATATAGAATTAGGAAAGTAGTATTACTCCCACTAGCTTTGTGGTATACACATGACTCATCGAAATTCTGAGTAAATCCAAACTTCTTGATTTCCTCATCAAATTTCTTATTCCATTGCCTTGATGCTTGCTTCAATCCATAAATGGATCTTTGAAGCTTGCATACCCGCTCAGGAAAATCTGGATTCACAAACCCCTCAGGTTGCGCCATATAGATGTCTTCATCTAGGAGACCATTCAGGAAGGTGGTTTTGACATCCATCTGCCAAATCTCATAGTCATAGTAAGCAGCTATGGCTATAAGAATCCTAATAGCTCTAATGTCAGCTACAGGAGAAAAGGTCTCCTCATAGTCAACACCATACGTTTGAGTAAAGCCTTTAGCCACCAAACGAGCTTTGTAGGTGTGTACATTGCCATCCATGTCCGTTTTCTTTTTGAAGAGCCACTTACTCCCAACTACCTTAGCATTGGGAGGAAGGTCTACTTCAATCCAGACTTCATTGTCTCTCATGGATTGCATCTCCCCATTCATAGCAACTTGCCATTTTTCCCTTTCAGGACTATTAATGGCAGCTCTATAACTAGTTGGTTCATCAAGATCCCCTAGTATAGTTTCCTCACACTCTACGTTTAAACATAGACGTTCAGGAGCTATTACAGATCTTGTAGATCTGCGAATGGGAACCACTTCAACTTCAGGTGGAGGACCTAAACTTTCAGGTTCCACAGGAAGTGTGCTAGTGCTTTCAGAAGGTGACGTATCTTCTTGATCATTTTCTAGATCATAAACTCTCCCACTGAATTCTTGAGATATCAGATTATCCTCAAGGAATTCGCCATACCTAGCCACGATGACTTTATTATCTGGTGGGAAGTAAAAGTAGTAACCCTTTGTTTCCTTAAGGTATCCTACGAAGAAACACTTAACAGTTCTTTGTTGGAGTTTATCCGGTGAGTCACGTTTAATAAACGCCTCACAACCCCAGACCTTTAATAAAAACAAATTGGGAGCTTTTCCAGTCCATAGTTCATATGGAGTCTTATCAACCTTCTTAGTTGGAATCCTATTCAACACGTGAACAGCCATTTCAAGGGCATATTCCCAAAAGGATAAGGGAAGAGTTGTCAGATTAAACATAGATCGTACCATATCTAACAATGTACGATTTCTCCTTTCAGATACACCATTTTGCTGTGGAGTATAAGGAGATGTGAGTTGATGTACAATGCCACACTCAGCTAGATAATCTTTAAACTCTTGGCTTAAATATTCACCACCACGATCGGATCGAAGAGCCTTAATCTTCTTACCGAGTTGTAATTCTACTTCACTTTTAAAAACCTTGAATGTCTCAAAGACTTCATGTTTATGTTTAAGTAAATAAACATAACCATAACGACTATAGTCATCCGTGAAGGTTAGGAAGTAGGTAGCACCGCGTTTTGACACATGTCTAAGTGGACCACACACATCAGTGTGTATCAATCCAAGTAGATCCGTAGCCCTTTCCACTTGATGTGAAAAGGATTTCCTTGTCATCTTACCCGATATGCAAGATTCGCATTTATCAACTGAATCATCATTGATATTTTTCAAAAGCCCATCATGTTGCAGCTTTTGCATGCGATTCTTGCCAATATGTGCAAGACGACAGTGCCAAAGATAAGACGAATCCAAGTTAGACTTGATTCTCTTATTGCCAATGCTATACACAGATTTATTTCCATTGGATACATGATTTTCCATGTCTATTTCAAACACACCATTTAATGGAATTGCATTAAAGTAAAAAACAGAATTTAAAGAAACCGAAATTCCATTATTATTAAATGTGTGATCAAATCCATTATCCAACAATAAAGAAACTGAAACAACACCTCTAACAATAGACGGTGCATAATGACAATTGTTCAATACTAAAATTAAACCCGAAGGTAAAACTAAGTCAAATGCCCCTATGGCTTCAACTGCTGCACGTATGCCATTGCCCACGTACAAGTAGCATTCTCCATAGTTCAGCTTCTTTGCTCCTCTAAGCCCCTGCGATGTATTACAAATGTGAGTACCACATCCTGTATCATATATCCAGGCATTTTGCTTACGAGGAAAAGAAAATAATTCAACCATAAAAATACCTGAAGTGCTCGCGCCATTTGCAGCCTTGGCATTTTTATTCTTGCGACACTCCTCAAGCAGCAATCGACAGTCCCTCTTCCAATGTCCAGGAGTGTTGCAGTGGTGACAAGCAGCCGTATCCTTCTTGGGAAAATCCTTCTTCACAGGAGGATTCTGCTTTTTAGGCTTCTGCTGATGGATCACGACCTGTTTTCCTTTGTCAGCTTTGCCTTTGCCCTTCTTGTTCACATGCTGCGGTTTGTTGGGCTTAGTAACCCTACCACCCTTTATTGCCATAACAGCAGGTGTAGGTGCCTTCTTTGAGAGTCCCTTCTCAAAGTCAATAAGCATTGCATGCAAATCACTTATTGTCTTCCCCGTGCAATGCATATTGAAGTTGCGCACAAACTCACCATACAATTCCTCGTTGAGGGATCGATTGATGAGGCCAACTTTCACATCTTGCACATACCCACATCCGAGTGCATCCAATTGGTCAAGATATCCTTTCATCTCCAATACATGGGCACTCACGGGCGTACCAGCATCATGCTTACACTTGGCCAGAGAATCCAACAGATCATATAACTCTGCCATTGGTGGTTTTTTAAACATGCGTATGAGCTCATTTATCATGTTCATAGGACCATAGTTCTCAAATTGCTTTTGCAATTGAGTGTCCATCCCAGATAACATGAGACAAGCCACATCTTTGTGCTTCTCATACTCGATGTTGTACTCCTCATGCTCAGCAGTAGAGGCAGTACCAGCAGGAGCTGCAGGAAGAGGCTTACTAAGATATTCAAATCTTTTGGAAATTCTAAGAACAATCCTCAAAGAATGGTACCAATCATTGAAATTTTTAGTCCCAGTCAACTTTTCTCTTTCAATCATAGATTTGAAAGTAGAACTCATGTTACTCATGTTTGTGTTGTCGGGTTGGGCCATTTCTACATAAAAAGGTCAAAAGTTAGTACTTTCGATAATTAAACTTTTCAAGAAAATTAAACACCCACGGTAAACTACATTCACCATTTAATTTTCACTGAAAACTAGGATCCAAATTGACGTCGTTTCATTACATCAGCTTTGGCTGCTAGCAATGAAAGTACTCAATAAGGTACGGGTCAATCCCAATTGCCAATATCCAATTGCAATTCCTAGAATCATGGGACTTACATATTATGCCAACTTCAGTTGCAAATGTAAGCATGTTTCATCCCAAATCTTTATGCCTTGACGCCGTTCCATTACATCAGCTTTGGCTGCTAGTAATGGAAGTGCTCAATTAAGTTAACCAACTTAGGAAATTGTAAATTGACGTCGTTTCATCACATCAGCTTTGGCTGCTAGCAATGAAAGTACTCAATTTACCCTTAGACTACCACCCTTTGAACATCACATTCAGCTTTGGCTGCTAGTGATGTAGGATGTAACCTTAGGTGTTTCCTTTTTAGTTGGATGGCATATAACTTAAATTTAAGGGTATTAAATTTTTTATGTGTGTAATCAAAATATGTACAAAGATGTCATGCATTCATCTTTGTATCATATATTTCAAAACCAGTATACTCATTTGTTACATTTATAAGCTCAAATCATCAAAGTTTTAATTAATGGCGTTGAGAAACTTACAACATTGCCTTAAGATGCTTCGTACGTTTTCATGGTGTACTTGGTAAGTCTAATATTGACGCACAGGCGAGCGGAGAGACAGAATGGAGTCTCTTTAAGGCCACAATTTAATGCGAAACCAACCTTATACCCACTTTATAGTTTGTCAATATTAGGTCCGCCGCTTCGATCACTTTTGTACAGTCGCATCAATTAATTAAACACTTATGATTTTCTTGCTTAAAACAATGTTACACCATTATTAAGTCATGTTTATTTTTTATATTGAAAAATTACCCTTTTGTTATAAACATGTCTACAACATATTAAACAAATGCGCAATTAAAAAAAATAAACATAAACAACTTAATAATGAACATGCTAATAAATCAATTAATATGTATATGTTGGTCTTAAGACTCCCATTGGTTTTCGAGCTCATTGTACCCAATGGACCACAGACACCAATTTCTTGGCCGCGTAAGTCTTATGATTAACATATACATAACACACATAATTGATTAAATATGCGATTAATATGGGGTCTTCCCCAATTTTATGTCTTCCCTAAAAACCTAATTAATTAACTTTTATTAATTTTAATTTGTGTTCAACAATCTAATTACTAAAACCCTAGTTAATTAACAATCGCATATAAATAGCACGTATAACATGTAATACTTAGCATCAATTTTCCATAACAAAACATGCAAGTTTTTGTCATGGATTCCCCATATTGCACTTATAATCATGTAACACATATTATCAAGTCAATAATGTACGCATACTTAATTAATGACATCTCAAGGTATTCATTAATTTACACATAAAAGTTTACATGCAATCCTAGGGTTTCCTACAATTTTTATCAAAACCAAAACCCTAAAAACTAATTAATGGGTGTCGACCCATATTTAATTAAAATTAGGGTTTACAAAAATTAAAACCATAGTTCATCTAAAGCATGTAAAGTTTCAATTTTTATGTGTTTAGTAATTAATTACATGTATTAAACGGGCTCTTGATGCCACTGTTGGAATATGTGAATCATAAAACTATAAACACATAAACATATAACATCAAGCAACGCAGCGGAATTACAAGATCTACATACACGTAATTAATTAACTAAATTTAAATAGATGCGTACCTTTTGGTTTCTAGCAAGAACAAGAAACCGTGCACTCCAAGAACAAGGTATAAACCCTAAATTAGGGTTTAAGTATGTCGACTTATGAACTAGTCGAATAGGGGAAAACACACAAGCTAAGGGAAGCTTGTTCTTCGTTCTTGTACACACGTATTACTAGCGTCTCAATGTGAAAAGCTAGGTTCTAAGTTCACAAACACAACCCTAACTTTTATTAAAGCAAGATCGAATCACCCAAGGTGTTTGGGAGTTGGAAGTCGATCGGCCACAAGGAGAGGGAAGAAGAAGAGAATAGGGTTTGTTTGGAAATTAGGATTAGGGAATTCCAAATACAAGGGGTTTGTATTTATAGGCTCCAAAACTTGTTCCCTACTCCAAGTCAACCGAAACCCTAATCCCTTAGGAGTATTCGGCCGACCTTAGCACACCAAGAGGATTCTAGATCCTTCTTGATCCCTATTTTCATATCTAGTCCTTGTAGTTAATATTTAACGACCGTTAACCAAACTCCGTTAAATACTAACGACCGTTAAGTGTTTGTTTGTGAAATGAATAAATAAATCATAAATCTATATTTAATTATTCAAACTATTGAGACTCATACGTAATGTGTGCAATCCCGAAGTCTCGTGTTCAAAACTGAACATATATATATTAATTATTATCCATAAACTCTAACACTTGTATCATATTATCTGCAGTTGAAAACAGTTCAGAATGCAGCAGAAAAGAGGAATAAAAGACTAAAACCAACCAATAAATTAGAGTATACAACATAACTGTTAAATTCAAATTTGCATCATTTCCAATATTTGTCGGTTGAAATTACCACAACACTTCTTTTTTCTGAATGAATCCAACCTGCCCATTTTGACATCTTTAGTTACTTTCATTAGTTATTTTACTATACCTAATATGTGAATATACCCCTTAAGCATCATTACAGTTAGAATGAGTCCCAATGCTTTATGAAAAAACAGGTGTTGATTGTGTGTGGAGAACATATATTACCCAAGCAATTTTCTCAAGTTAAAAATCTGTTAATTTGAGTGACGATACCTCATGATGTCAAGGGAAAAGCAGACCAATTAACATAAGGGTAAAGACCATAAAATAACAACTTACTTTCTCCATTTTACCGAGATGAAACACGTACTTTTTTATCAACATTTAAGCCAATGAAACTTGCAAATATTGTTCTAAGGTCAACAAAAAGACTTATTATATTAAAAATAATAATTGAAATGATTATATTACCCTTGTCTTCTTAAACTATACTTCTTCCAGCGTTACTTAGCCAACGAAACTGGCAAATATTGTTCTAAGGACAACAAAAAATTAAAAAATTAAAAACAAATTAAAAAATTAAAAAAAAATTAAAAAATAAAAAAAAAAATTGAAAATTTTTTTTTCCGAAATTTTTTTTTTCGAAAATATTTTTTTTATCGACGATTATTTGCAACGTTAGTCCTTTATACATTTTTGTCCGTTTTTCTTACGTTTCATACGTTTTTGTCCGTTTTTATTCGTTTTCGGATGTTTTATTTAAGTACGAAAAAAAAAATTAAAAAATTAAATATTTTCCGAAAAAAAAATATTTTCGAAAAAAAAATTTCGGAATTTTTTTTTTTTAAATTTTTTTTTTAATTTTTTAATTTGTTTTTAATTTTTTAATTTTTTTTCGTACTTAAGAAAAACATCCGAAAACGAATAAAAACGGACAAAACAGTAAGAAAATTGGACAAAAACGTATGAAACGTAAGAAAAACGGGCGAAAACGGACAAAACCGTACAAAACGTAAGAAAAACGGACGAAAACGTGAAAAAAAATGGACAAAACCATATGAAAACGTAAGAAGAACGGATGAAAACGACTAAAAACGGACGAAAACGTATAAAAACGGACAAAACCGTATGAAAATGTAAGAAAAACGGACAAAAATGTATAAAGGACTAACGTTGCAAATAATCGTCGATAAAAAAAATATTTTCGAAAAAAAAAATTTCGGAAAAAAAAAATTTTCAAAATTTTTTTTTAAATTTTTTAATTTTTTTTAAATTTTTTAATTTTTTTTTAATTTTTTAATTTTTTGTTGACCTTAGAACAATATTTGCAAGTTTCGTTGGCTAAATAACGCTGGAAGAAGTATAGTTTAAGAAGACAAGGGTAATATAGTCATTTCAATTATTATTTTTAATATAATAAGTCTTTTTGTTGACCTTAGAACAATATTTGCAAGTTTCGTTGGCTTAAATATAGATAAAAAAATACGTGTTTCATCTCGGTAAAATGGAGAAAGTAAGTTATGGTCTTTACCCTGTAACATAATTGGAATGAAGACCCATACGTAACTAGAAACCTAAGTCAAGACATAAAATCAACTCTCTTTTCCATCACCTTTCTTCTTTAATTATGATTCCCTGGTTGTGGAAATAAAAGATACTCATAATTAAAGACTTATTGATTCTTAAAAAATGGTGCAACATCATATGCAAAAGCACTCAAAATGTTGTGAAATTTCCTTTTGCCAACCCTTTGACACATTCAAGAGGCGTAATTGGACAAGGGTTGACAATTGGTTGACACGAACATAGAGCCACAAGAAAATATGTAAGCAAGATAAGTATCAGGAAAAATAAACGCATGTTACATCAGTATATTCTTGAAAGACATGAACAAGCATTTCCTGGAGATGTTATGTAACCAGAATAACATGCTTCCTTTTTATTAATCTGTTTCATAGTTTTAATCGTTCATTTGTTAGTAATTAGCTATGGAACTATAGGAAATGAGAGAGTCGATCTTATATCACATTATCTCCAGTATGGAAACAGTTCAAAATACAGCAGAAAGAAAAAGTAAAGACTAAATCAAAGATTAAGTTTGACCAAACATCACAAATGCTATTTTCAATTTTGCATCATTTCCAATATTTGTCAGTTGAAATTACCACAACACTTCTTTTTTCTGTATGAATCCAACTTATATGCCATTTTCAGTCAATTTAAAGATACTATGAACAAGTCAAGATAACTGTCTTTTAACACAGTGATAAATTACCCCTACAAGAACAGCTATGAACAACCGCATTTAATAATGAACGAGGTGGGAGCCCGCGCGTTGCGCGGGTGTGTTGCTTATAAATTTTGTGCTATACGTGTTTTGTCGTATTTTGATGCGAAATGGATTTTTTGACAAAAGACTCCTTTTGCAAAGAGCCGTGAACTTCAGGGGTATTTTTTGCCATTTTTTAAACATTTTTTTTTAAAGGGACTACTTTTGCAAAGAGCTGTAAATTTTCGAGGTATTTTTTGCCAATTTTGAAAAATATTTTTTGGTGTCGTGTTTTGATGCGAAATGGATTTTTTGACAAAGGACTCCTTTTGCAAAGAGCTGCGAAGTTCAGGGGTATTTTTTGCCATTTTTCAAGTAGATTTTTTTTTAAAAGGATTACTTTTGCAAAGAGCTGTCAATTTTCGGGGTATTTTTTGCCAATTTTGAAACATATTTTTTTTAGATAACTTAAAAAAAAAAAAAAAAAAAAAAAAAAAAAAAAAAAAAAAAAAAAAAAAACACTGTAGCTACAGTAGCACTGTAGCTACTGTAGCAATACTCACAACGTGCACTGTTGTTTCAACAGTACACGCTCATGAACAGAACACGCTTTTTATACTTATTGTATAATGAATAGGTAGAAGACTAAAGACTTTGATACCGGGAAGAAACAAGGGAACTAAGGTGTCGTATGTTTTTTTCCAATAAGCGTTTTTTTCTTCTTTTCACTTTTTTGTCTACGGGAGGGCAAAGGTTTATGTTTATTTTTTTGTAGACATAAATGATTTTTTTCACTTCTTTCATCTTTTAAATTTCAGACAGTATCTTTCACTTCTTACCTCTTCTTTCACAAACCCTACATCTCTTTCTCAATATCATTTTTTATACGTTTTGGATCGTTTTTTTATATTTTCGTCCGTTTTTTTACGTTTTAGTCCGTCTTCTTAGTTTTCGTTTTTTTACGTTTTCGTCTGTTTTTTTACGTTTTCGACCATTTTTTTATGTTTTCATTCGTTTTTTACGTTTTCGTCTGTTTTTTTACTTTTTCGTCGGTTTCTTTACGTTTTCGAACTTTTTTACGTTTTCGTCGGTTTTTATACGTTTTTTTACGTTTTCATCTTTTTCTTTACGTTTTCGTCTATTTTATTACGTTTTAGACCGTTTTCTTACGTTTTTTTATGTTTTAGTCCGTTTTCAACCCTTTTTTACATTCTCGTCGTTTTTTTTTACGTTTTCATCCATATTTTTATGTTTTCGCCTGTTTTTTTTACATTTTCGTCTGTTTTATTACGTTTTCATCTGTCTTTTACGTTTTCGTTTATTTTTTTACATTTTCGTCCGTTTTTTTATGTTTTAGTCCGTTTTCTTACGTTTTAATCCATTTTTTTACGTTTTCGTCTCTTTCCTAACGTTTTCATCCGTTTTCATACATTTTTTACGTTTTCGACCATTATTTTATGTTTTCGTTTGATTTTTACGTTTTCGTCCTTTTTTTACGTATTCGTCAGTTTTTAAGTTTTCGACCCTTTTTTGGCGTTTTCGTCGGTTTTCATCCGTTTTTTTACATTTTCTTCTGTTTTATTATGTTTTCATCCGTTTTTTACGTTTTAGTCTGTATTTTTACATTTTTGTCTGTTTTTTTACGTTTTTGTCCGTTTTTTACGTTTTCGTCTGCTTTTTTACGTTTTCGACCCTTTTTTTACGTTTTCGTATGTTTTTTTCACGTTTTCATCCGTTTTCTTACATTTTTCGTTCTTTTTTTACATTTTTGTCCGTTTTCTTACGTAAGATAACGTACAAAAACTTACGAAATCATCTGAAAACGGATAAAAACGTAAAAAAAAGACGAAAACGTACAAAAACAGACGTAACCTAAAAAAAGTACCAAAACAGACAAAAACGTGAAAAACATATGAAAACATAAAAAAACAAGCGAAGACATAAAAACGGACGAAAACCGTAAAAAAAACAGACAAAAACGTAAAAAAGCAGATGAAAACGTAAAAAAACAGACGAAAACTTAAAAAGCGGTCGAAAACGTACCAAAACGTAAAAAAAACGGACGAAAACGCAAAAAAAATAGACGAAAACGTAAAAAACCGATGAAAACGTTAAAGAACAGACGAAAAAGTAAAAAAAAAGACGAAAACGTAAAAAAAATGTCGAAAACGTTAAAAAAAATACAAAAACGTAAAAAAATAGACAAAAATGTTAAAAAATGGACTAAAACGTGAAAAACGTACCAAAACGTAAAGAAACGGACGAAAACGTAAAAAAGACAAAAACATAAAAAAAATGTCAAAAACGTAAAGAAACGGACGAAAACGTAAAAAAAATGATGAAAACGTAAAAAAATAGACAAAACGTAAAAGAACGGTCGAAAATGTAAAAAACGTAAAAAAGCAGACGAAAACGTAAAAAAACGAAGGAAAACGTATAAAACGGACGAAAACTTGTCTTTGATACTCCATATCAAAAAACATTAGTTTTTTTAAAAAAAAAAAGTACTTTAATAGCACAAAAAACAAAAAGTCTTCTTCCATGCAGATGAAGACTTTAGATGTGCCTCTTCTTCTGCAGATATGGTTTGCAGATTAAGAGGTTAAAACTATGAAAAAACAAATGACACTTAAGTCAACCTAGACATGTAAAAAAATATTAAACTTCGATACATATAGTTAATGCTCATACAATTTTAAGAATATTTTGTTAAAACTTATATCTATATTAAACATGGTTTGGATCGGGTAACTGTGGGTATTTGAAAATAAAAATCGAAACCGAACCGTGATAAGAGGGTTTTTTCGGTTTTGCGGTTTCGTATTGAGTGGGCAGGCTCGGTTGGTTGGTTTCACAGGTTTGTTGAACACTCCCATCAATCAAATAGTAATTTTGAACAACGAAAAAACATTGCTCACTAAAATATTTATTATCACAATTGTATAATGAAAAGCATTGACATAGATTAAAGAGTTAAAATATGCGACATGAAATTCTTGACATCCGTAAATGTATTAGGGGTGAGCATGGGTCGGTTTGGCTCGGTTTTTAGCTTAAACCGAAACCGAAGTATATGTTTAATATACATATGTATCGAAGTATTCGGGTTTTGCTTTTTAGAAACCGTTCGGTTTCGGTTTATTCTAGGTTCGGTTTTTTGGTTTTTTCGGTTTTATTTCGTTTATCGCGGTTTGGTCTTTCAATAGTCGAATTTCTAGTGCAACACATAATAACTTTTCAAATTTCAGGAACAAAGAAACTCAAAATAATGACAATAAGAAATTATTGAACGTAAAAAAATTATATAAGAGAATTGTTTATACGTCGTAAAGTGACACAATAATGAAAATAAAAAATTAACGACCACAAGAATTCTAGATGATAAATGTCTGTGTTATAAATGACACATTCAAGTAGCAATTGAAACAAGAGTTTTTAAGAATATATGTATTTTTCCAGTTCGATTTTTTTCGGTTTGGTGTTTTAACTAAAACCAAACCGAACCATAAACTTTGGTTTTTATAAATTAGAAAAACCGAACCATAAGTTTTTCAATTGTTTTCGGTTTCTCGGGTTTTTCCGGTTTAGGTTCGGTTTTCGGTTTTCTACACACCCTAAAATTTTTTTTCACAAAAACGTAATAAATTAAAAAACATTGTTCATCAGAAAATTTTATTTCAGGGTATCCATCGTCGTAATGTGCGAGTACTCTGCTAGTCTACAATTAATGATGTATCCCTTTTTGTTTCTCTTCGTCTATGAGACATAGGAAACTATGCCTGTGAGGGAAAGTTGTGTGTGTAAATAGGCAGATTCTTTGGATAGTATACAATTACGAAATTTGGAGTTAACTTCTTTCTTTTTATGATATTAAAAGAATGTTTCGACTTAGGTAGACTTGTTGGGAAAGAAATTGTGTATGAACCGAAAATGATTCGTGTGTAATATATTACGAGTAATCATCGTGTCCGGTTTGCGCCTTCTTTACTTA